>CM057813.1:22740378-23340378 GCA_030067965.1 Latrodectus elegans
CGAACAGCACGGTGCGTAAAATCCTACGGAAGATCTTGCTCTGTTATCCGTATAAGATATCTCATGTGCAGGAGTTGCTACCGGCTGACCTGGAAGCACGTCAATCTTTTGAACTGCAATTTCTTGCCCGGATGGAAGTGGACAACGGATGGCCATGGAACATTCTGTGGTCTGACGAAGCCCACTTTCATTTGCAAGGTTCTGTAAATGCGCAAAATTGCAGGATATGGGTGACCGAGAATCCGTCCCAGCTACAGCCATTACCTCTTCAGTCTGAAAAGGTTGCTGTGTGGTGCGGAATAACGGCAGCGTTTATCGTTGGTCCGTTTTTCTTCGAGGAGATCACATCTGCGGGTCCCGTTACCTGCACCGTTACTGGCAAACGGTATGAAACACTTTTGCGTAACCATGTCCTTCTGGCACAGCGTCAGTGTGTGGATCACACAATATTCATGCAAGATGGCGCTCCTCCGCACATTGCTACTCCTGTGAAGCAGCTACTGAGTGGAAATTTCGGAGATGACAGGATCATAAGCCGTCATTTTCCAACAACGTGGCCGCCATGTTCCCCCGACTTAAACCCGTGTGATTTCTGGCTTTGGGGGTACCTGAAGAATGTTGTTTACAGCGGGAGTTTTCAGCATCTAGCCGACTTGACGGCAAGCATCACACACCACATCCATTGCATCAGTACAGATACCCTCCGATCTGTTGTGGAGCATGTCGTTTTGCGCTTTCAATTAGTAGCGGAACAAGGCGGAGGGCATATCGAACAACTTATGCTTTAATCATCAGCAAGCTGTTGATTCCATGAAGCTCTTTTTTGCCATAATCTCTGTTGTCGCTGCATTCTTGTTTTTTCGCTAATAAATCTTTAGTAAATCCCTGAACTATAATTTTTTTTGGCTAACAACATTTCCGTGTTTAACGAATACATTTTTGGACTTTCCTCCTGATATTACCCGGACAGCGCCATCTATCGGTATATTTTGGAACTATTTTTTTGCCAAACAAAATTTCATTGTCTTACGATTGTCCTGCTAAAATATCAAGTCATTCTGACCAGTAGTTTTAAAATTATCGATTTTTAAAATCGGAACTTTAATTATAATCACCCGGTATATGCCCAAATACAATGCTCCAATTCAGAGAAACGATCCTGTAGCAAAATGCTATGAGAACTACAGATTGATTACTTGAATATGCTAGGGATAGTAGTCGGGCCATTATTATTATCTACCTTCGCTGATTTCTGAGTGCGGATATGCGTTAAAGTATTTGTCTAACATTTGTCTTGATTTCAACATTTGGAGACTCACTTAATTTCAACATTGCCATTAAAATTATTGCGTTGAAGAAAACACAAATAGCATAGGGATACTTAGTGAAAATTTTATGATACTAAATGAATTTAATTTCAAGTAAAAGTTGCGCTATATCCTAATAAATCAGAATATAAAAAAGCCACCTCTAGGTACAATGACAACACTTGTTGTTGTTACTTATGATTATTTGAACCAACGGCTGTGCAAAATTAAATCAGAAGGCTGCATTTAACCAGTGCATCATGAAAATGAAAGTACGTCTTTGTTCTACGATTCCTCCAATAATTTGCACTACCAGAGGATCCACTTCCTCAGTTTTAATTTTGATCTTGAGGAGGGGGCAAATTTTAATAGATCTCCTATTACACCCATGGTAACTGCTCAACGACAAACCATAGGACTATCAATTTTACAGATTTATCGAGCACATATATCGTGTGTACTCGATGGGTTTTTGGTCACATTAGGAATCGAATCTAGACCTTTCAGACGGAAGACTGATGATCTAACCACTAGCTCCTACTACACTTGGGTATTGTGTCAAATTGTGATTGGATAACATGTACAGGTATTGTAATTATTGAGTTTCAGTATAATATATTAGTTCTTTGACTGTAATTTATTAGCCTTATATATTAATGAGCCTGTCAGTTGGCAATCATATTTTAGAATATCATCTCTATTTTATTAAATTTACACCTGAAATTTTTTAGAAAAGTCTATTACTAGCTCGTAATAGACTGGTAAAATCACAAAATTCCAAGTTTACAAGTACTTATCAGACGTTTTCTGCTGTTGAGTAATCTGGAGAATGTAAAGAACAGAATAGCATCTGATCATTTTCAGTATCAAAGAAGGTTAGTATGATTCTAATTATGCATTATCTTGATGAAGCTCATCAATTCATTGACATTCTCATGACGCGAATAAAGTATGGTATAAAAACTTTAACACTCGATAGAAATGAAATGACCGCTGTACCATACGTCATCAATGGGATAAAAAAAATTAACGTATCTCTAGTAGTACATTCATGTCTGAGATACAATCTTGAGGAAGAATGGTTGCTAAGTTGCCCATATTTTCTTCTGCAAATGTCATCAAACTGTTCGAGCATACATTTTTTGTCTTGCAAAATGTAATATTTTTTTATGCCCAATTTGTGACGTGGATGAAAATTAATCAATTAAAGTAAATTAATAACGTGGCTTTCTTATTGGTGTTGTTGTTCATCGGCATGTTTTACTATACTTAGTCCTGGGTTGGGCTTAAACAGTTAGATAGAAGCCGCCGGGTGTTGTCTTCGTGATTTTGAAGCAGGGACCAAGCAGAAAACCCCTAATACTTGGCTTGTCACCCCCAGAATTATCATTTCCCTTGCAGGATATTGGAGCCACACCCAGTTTTGACATACCCCAGCCGCCTTTACTGAACACAATGGATCTTCGGTGAAGCCGAGATTTGAATTGCCGCCACCGCGGCACTTTTTATTTGTGTCTGCTGAAAACTAAAGTGAAGTTTCGTATTATCGTTTTGAATTTTAAGCCGAATTTTTTAAATGGTAAGGGTTATATCAAGTTATGCAAGAAGTGCTTATGCAATGCGATAAGTCGCAATTTAGGAAAAGTATAGTTCTAATTCTATCAAAGTCAGAAAAGTTCTGGTAAGCATTTCTCCTTTTTATATAATGTTTTTACAACAAATTAACATTGAATAATAATTTGATATAGAATTTTTATTTGAAAAAAAAATTATCAATTTGTGTTAGAGATGACAATTTCTTCACTCGAGAACCATTTAAATGTCGCTATCACCATCTATTTTTCAGGAATTTTTTTAAAAAACACAATTATTTGAAGATCGCAAAATCCACGTCTTATACATTGTAGTGTGCTTTTTGTTGCAATAATTTAAATGAATAAAGTATATACACTATAATTTATTTAAAAAAAATTTAACATTTTTATCAATATTTACCATTTTTAAAAATAAACTTGCACATAAAATTAATTTTAGAAATTTATTTTGTAACATTTAGGTAATGCAATGAATATTTTTAAAATGTTATAAGTGTTGTTCAAACATTTCAGCATAAGTTTAAACTTAATCGTTTGGTGCGAATGAAGAAATTATCGATTCTTAGAACAGTATTTAATTTTTTATCTGTACTTTTTACGTTCTTTTTCTTAGTTAACTTATAATTAATAAAATAGAATAAAAAAAAATCAAAATTCTACCTAAAATGTTAAATATTAAAACACATAATTTTCTCGTTATTTAAATCATAAGAATGTGCTTAAGATCTAAATGGTAGATCATGATGTCTATAAATTCTGAATTAAAATATAAATTTTTTAGCTGAACGAAATAAGGAGAATCACATTTTGAAATACATAATAAAAATTTCATATGCTATCCTACATCTCTTTCGAAAATAATGCATTCATTTAATGAAATTGAATACTTTTGGAAAATTAAGCTCCTTATCTGAATTTATATTTTTGATAAATGATATCAAAATAATGACATATCTTTCCTTGAACAAGAATACAAATCTGAATAAGTAATCAATTAATGAAAATATTTTGGTTCTTGAAACAATTTTTATATGAAAATAAATATTTTACATTACATTACTTACAGAGTAATTTTTAAATCATAATGTTTACAAATGCTACTCTCTCTTTATTTAAAGACAACTTTAATTTCCCTACAGTGTTTCAGAAGTTCTATGTAAAGGAAGAAAAACAAAATTATTCGAGTCCATTCTGTTTTGATATATCTCTTCAAATTTATAAAACTTGTAACATTAATTATAACATTTTAGCTTTATTAATATTTTTTAAAAATTCAGATCTATAACAAGTAATTAATTAATACACTGTATTTACAGCGTTACTTATATTTGAAGTAAATCAAAATATTTTGCATGAAACTACCAATATTTCTTTAATTAAATAAATTGGTGAGGTCATGATGTTTTGCATAGAAAAATCTGTTGGAAAAAACTTGTATCTATTTTGTAAAGTACTATATCGGAGCTATAAAATAATGCTTTAAACCATAAAATTATTTTAAACTGATAAGGCAAATAAATACTTCATTTATTTCCAGTGTATTAAATAAACTTGAATAATATGTGTATGTCTAAGCAATTTAAAGTCTCTGCATTTAGTTCAATTTATCACACATTAAGAAAGAATAACCTCAGATAAAGGGATTATATCATGATTGCAAATATATAACATTCAAACTCTCTCTTCTCACTTATTATACGTAATTGAAATCATAATACTATCATTTAAAGCTCATAAATAAAAAATTGAATAACAATATTTAAGTGTCCAGTGTCAGTAAAATTCATGTCCTAGAAGGTAATTTAATTTAAACATATAACAATGCGCCCTCTCTTTAAATGAAAGATAAAATACATCCTAAAAAGATAGGAACATCATGATATTAAGTAGATAGTTTATATTTAAAGAAAATGATGATATCAAAGAAAATACATTTGTAATAGTCATTATAAAAATTGGTGCCATAAGCCATTTGGCACCTATTTAAAAACAACATTAAGCATTCAGTTTTTTTATTGTTTGTTTATGCTCGTTTGTAGTGTAAAAAATTAGAATTACTGCATGCAAAGTCTTATATTTAGATATGTAAAATTTTTCAAATGGAATTTACTATTTTGCAAATGTTGAGTTATTGAGTTTAAAAAAAAAAATTTTTGTTCAAGTATTTATAGAAAATAAATGTGATTATTTTTGAGGCTTTGTTAACAAATTATGTTTGTGACTTTAACATCAATTTTATGCAATTTTATTAATAGAGGAATTCTATTTTATACTGATCTTTTCTCTAGAATTAAAATATTGATATTAACTTTCAATTCATACTTTAATCTTTATTGAATCGATTTTATAAATTAAATTAGTCAGGGTTAAGCTATTCCGTTTCAACAAATTTCTGGTTTCAGAATGCTTTGGTTTGTTATCTCATTTTTACATCACAATATTGGCAATGATTTTTGACCTATCTCAATAAATCTAAGACAACGTCGAAGAAGAACACGTTTTAGAAGAAATCTTTTAACAAGTTTTAGGGACAGTAGTTTAGTTTAATTATGAGTTTTCAACCTCTACATTCTGACCAAATTATCTTTTAAGTTCAAAACATAAGAGCTAATTTGATCGAGATATATATACTGTTTTAACAATTTTCTGATTCTCTTATAAACCATGTTCTAGTAAGGAATCCTGTCTTTGAAATGGGGAATTGAAACGTGCAGCCTTTTTGTGATGGCACATTTATAAAATCAAATTAAAGTAACTAGAATTAAGCCATTTCTAGGGAAACTGTTAAATAATAAGACATGTCTGTAGAGAATATTTCAAATAAAAGGAAGTATGAGACATGAAATCTGACTGATAACTCTTTGCTACTGCTTGTGAAATGCTTAATAGCCGGAGGCCATTGTAAGTCATTTTAATATCAGTCCTGAATTTCACTGAGGACTTTTTATAAATACTGGACCATAGTAATATATCACAAGTGAGGAATCTGAGACAACTCCTTAGCACACACCCCAAAAGATATGTAGGTAGAAGGCAGAAGCTTGTGACATACATCTCCCATTGTTCAACAGTGTCTAGGATCGAACCTGGAACGTGATGTTCCGGAGAGCATTTTCTTACCACCCCTTTGTCAGTCCTCGCCGCTCATGCTTATAAAATGCTTGAGAGTTTTCTTAGTTTCCTTCCGGGAACAAATTAAGGTGGTACACTATTTATTAAAATACTTTCTGGAAGGCAATTTAAACAAGGGATATTAAAATGTTCTCCAAATGTCTTCGGAAATTAAGATGATGATTTTTGCTCAGAAATCATATTATTGAAAGAAAATTTATAGTTATGTAATAGAAAAATATCATTATTATAGCAAGAAATTTTAAAGAATTAGAAACAATATGTCGATCAAAGGATGAGTGGTTAGCATTCCTGACTTCTGAGCTGTGGGTTCGAATCCCGTTGCATGCATGGGTATTACTTCCTTTCTCTGTTCTGTCTGTGTTTCTATGTCCTTTTTACTGTGATGATGTATGAAGGCATAAACGGTTTTGCTGTGGTATGGCGCGTGCAGCGCTACTCGCCTCCGTGACTTGGTTCACAGGTGCCCGCTGGGTAACAAGAAATGCGAAGCTGTTTCTGGCCTTTTTGTGGCATACGGTTCATCATATAAGTGCCCGCTGTTGGAAAAATATCAATAGCTATTTTTAGATGACAATTAGGAAGAAAATATCAAAATATTTAAGGCACTTTTAAAATTTACATATGATAAATATGTCAAAAAATTTTTAATCATTTTAAAAATGAAATTCAGAGATTCTCTGTGTCCATATGCGTTGAATGGAATATTATAAATTTCAAAGGAGATTCCAACATCAAGAAAAAAGTGTTTAAACTCACAAGTTTTAAGAATCCTTTCAAGACTTTGAATTGCGAATATTTTTTTATTGCTATCCTTTTGGTCCAACCATCTTTACTAATTCATAAATTATCATATGGAATTTATTCATTTCTTTTAACACCTTTTTTTGTACTACACTACAGTTACTTAAAAATAATATTCTGCTCAGTTGATTTCCAAAAATCTTAAAAGTAATTTGATTAATATAATTTAATGAAAAAACTAAAAGTAATACTGTCAAATTTAAATCAGTTTTAATTTGACAAGATATAGACTGACAAAAACATTTTTGCAATAAGTCCAATTCTTCCAATACAGCTGCACAATTTGACTTATATTGTTGCAAAGAGAGAGTCCTAGAGAAATTTCATTATATTAGTAGAAATTTCAGAAAGTTTTAACTAGAAATATTTCTCTGTTAAAAACTGCATTCATAATAATTAAGATGGATATTTCTTGTAATTTTTAAGGAATCCTTTTTCATCTTACTAGGAATTAAAACTAGTTCTGAATATTTTAATGTATCCAAAATTGTTTAATTTCTCTGAAACTATCACACATCCTCATAAAATTAAAATAAAATCAATAGATTTAACTGATTTTAGATTAGACTTCAAGATTTATCATAAATATTTATGAGATAAAGGCTTAATTAAGCAGAGATTTTGATGATAGGATTTACCCTTACAATTGTTTGTAAATAAAAACAAACTTTTCTAACTTTATTAGAGCTTAAAGTAAATAGTTACTTAAGTAAGATAAATAAAAATTTTCATAAATGAATTACTTATGAATTTGCTACTAATAGGCGGAAGAGTATATTATGTTATATTTGCTAATATATATAGCCGAGCTGGTAGCCAAATAATTAGCGCTCTTACCTTCGGTTCAACAATTCGTGAGTTCGAATCCCACCTTGGGCATGGATGTTTGTAATGGTTCGGAATCTACTTTAAGCCGTAGGTCCCGGTCTAATTAGCCCTCGTGTGCAAAAAGTGACAGTAGAACGACAAACTAATATATATATATATATATATATATATATATATATATATATAATATATATATATATATATATATATATATATATATAATATACATATATATATCTGTGTGTATGTTTATGTTTGGTTAATTCTTATCAAGACTAATTAATAGCACATGCTTACAAATATATATGTGCAATTATGTGATATTTATAATTAATTATCCTAATGGAA
The DNA here is from genome assembly GCA_030067965.1 of Latrodectus elegans. Classification (NCBI taxonomy): domain Eukaryota; kingdom Metazoa; phylum Arthropoda; class Arachnida; order Araneae; family Theridiidae; genus Latrodectus; species Latrodectus elegans. The sequence continues at coordinate 22,748,393 of CM057813.1, forward strand.
TCAATATAAAATGAAGTTAAGGAGAAGGGAGCAGTCGTCTTGCTGTTGTCAACATGTTACACCTTAATCCTTCGGCTTACTGCCACTCGCTGGAAAATTTATCCCTCTTCTCGAAGCTTCTTCCAGAGTGGACACTTGACGTCATAGAGTGGACATAATGACGTCAGTTATTGAGTAGCTCTCTCACTTGCAACTCAGCCTTTCTAAAATCGGTTGGCCCACCAGACGACACTTCAAACATACAAAAAGAATCAGCAAAACAGGGAGAAAAACAGTTATCTAAAAAGAAATTTTGTTTAATAGTCTCTTATAGGCTTAGATCTGAAATCAAGAAACAAGTCAGTTTATCTTTTAGCTTAATTTTAGTCGTTTCGACTTCAGATTATCCTTCAGCAATTCAACTTCAATTTAACACTAACTTGCATAGTTCTTTCTAGCCTTTTGGTATAATGTACCAAGATTTTGGAAATCCAGCACAAATCGTAGTACAATCAGATCCGTCCTTTTTTGAATACATCATGTGTGTTACCGCTTTTAAATTTAATAGCTTTTTAGAGTCCTAAATACTTTGGTTATATATATATATATAGTTTTAAGTGCCTTCCAAACTTACTTCTTTCAATCGTGACAAAATCATTAACTTCATAAGATTGTGGTTCTTTTCATCTTAAATTACACATCTTCCTGTTTCATACTTAGATCTTAAAAATGCGTCATTTATCATAATTTCTGATTTTATTTTTTTGAGCTTCAAAATTAGTTTATAATACCCTTTCAATCATTTTTTTAGCTTACTAAGGCATTCAATATTCATATTCGAACCAAAAAGCAACTGAAAGGATGTGGTATCTATGCGCTGTTGATATGTTGAATTCATCTACTACTTTAATTCATATGGATATTTATAACATATAGCTGAATTCAATAAAAGCATCTTTAAAATAATTGATATCATCGTTTGGTTGATCCTTTGAAATTGTTCATTAGCTATTAGCAGGCCAGTAGCTATTAAATGATGTTTCATATTCTTTTAGAGCAATAATCGTCAAACTTATCAGAGATAATATCTGTACATATATCAAAAATTGTTGTCAAGAGATGTTCTTAGACTGATTGAAGAGTTTCTAATTTCGATATGACTTCACCAAATGTTGTGGTCCCTGTAGGAAAAATCCAAGCAAACCTAGGAAATACGTCAATAATCGCTAAAATATACTTATAATTTTTATGTGTATTTTCTAAGTGTCGAAAATGATCAATTTGGTATGTATGTTGTAGCACGTCATTTTTAAGTGAGAATGCATTATTCTCTTTTTAACACTCTTTAGAGTCTGAACAATTTTAGGTGTCTGCGCAATTTTTGATGTTAGATTAACTTTAGAAGTAAAAGCATTTTATTTTTCAGTTTTTTTATCTTGCGTTTTCCGTTTTTCTTGTGTTATAGTCTAGCTCTGCATGCGTACTGTTGAAATTAACCTAATATGAACCAGATACTAAATCTTTTGATTCTAGCATATTGATTTTTGTAATACATTGATTAATAAAAATATCTTAATAAAGAATTGCTTTTATTTCTTTATTCAACTATACTTACGCGTATATTTTCACTATGCTAACATTTCGAATGAAATTTTATTGTGGCACGTTACCTATTTAAAAAAGAATTTTTATGACTTTGTGGCACGGACATCAAGAGAGGTTCGCCATCCCTGATCTAGGATATAATGTCAAATATATCTTTTATTTATTCTGGATCTCTTATATACACACTATGAGGAAAAAAGCCACTGTAATCCTTACATTAAAAACGCATAAATTTTTAGATAATATTAAAGTCTACTGATCTCTCTCTCTTTATATATATATATATATATATATATATATATATATATATATATATATATATATATATATATATATATATATATATATATATATATATATATATATATATATATATATATATATATTGAATTGATAAATGTTTTGTTGATTGGGAAAAGGATGATAAATTCTAGACTAATTTGACTTTTGGAGAGTACTGGTCTTTTGTCTTCTAAGCAATCTGCATTCAGGCAATACCACTTCACATTCCTATAAGTTTATTATGTTAGCTAAGCAATTAAAGATTCGTCGGACAAAAATTTAACTGTCTTGACAACTTTTATTGATTTTGATTTAGCATATGATAAAGTATGGCAACTACGTTATTATTCAAAAATTAAAGAACTTGGGAGCTTGGGATGCAGTGAACTGATCGCAGTTTTTCAAGAAAGACTTCGATAGATCTATTTAAAGGACTGATTGGACCTGACTACTTGCAGGACCATCTTGATAAAATTAGAGTGGTGGATTCTCCAAATTGTGTTTTGTGTGACTCAGCCAATGATTTCTGAACATTTAAATAACTGTACCGTAATTTCTCGTTATAAAGACATTGTCGAAACTTATGGCAACACCCGTGAACTAATAGCTTAAGCGCTAATGCTTAGCATTTGTATAAGAAAGGTCACAAATGATGGAGGCTTCTTCTGATTATTCTTCTTTCTTATCCCCTGGTCTGAATCAGACCAAGTCCATGGCATTCTTCGCCTTCAAATAATCGAGGACAGCTCTAGGGCTGTATAAAAGTTCATCCTCTGAAAGGCTAATGCAGTTCAGTAAGTGTTCGGGACTGGCTTCTTTAGTATTGCACAAAGTGCAGGTGGGAAAGACTTGTTTGCCCTGGGAGAACCGTAGAGTCCGAAGATGGCCGGATCTGAGTTTGGACAAGGCTGTCTGATCACGTCTTTCACCGTCGAAACTCAAAGATCCCCCAGGATCAGAGCCACAGTAACAAGGATGAGGCGGCGGAATTTTCCAAGATGAGTTGGCAACATCCCTACTCCTGTTCCTCTTAGTAAGCATGGAAGCTGTTCCTCTCAGTAAAATAGGATTGCATACATGCAATGACAGGCACCGCTAAATCATTTTCTTGTAAACACTCTTAAGCTACTTTGGAGTGTAATTGTTAAATGAACCTTTGTTTGTCACTGATTTAATTTTTAATTGAGCAAGAGGATCTCCGGTATACTATGTCATTAAGTTCAAATGAATATCCAACACTGCAATTTACTTCTGCTCTCAATTTCAGTAGCTCACCACCATCTGTAGGTAATTTTAACAGCAACCCCGGAAGCAATGAAGAAACGTTTTTTTCAAGCTTTTTGCCACTGCCAAAACAGTTTACTCCAACAGAATTTTCTGCAAGTCACTCAATTTTGCTTAGAAAAAGAGAGTTTCTCATTCTACCCGGCGAATTGCACATCGTTTACAAAGGTTCATTTAAATTTCATGCCATCAGAATGTGGTTACTGTTAAATGTTGATCATAGTAATTTGAATATTTATCAAACAATTGATACCACAATGAAAATTTAAAAATATTAATATTTAAATTTTTCAGTAAAATTACAATTTTCTGATTATTTTAGAATGTATATAATTATACTCTTAATTTTTTGGTTTTAATTCATAAATTTACAATTAGCTCATTAAAGGTGACTTTTTTTATAAGCACGAAAAAAAAGAAAACATACCTCAAAATTATAGGAAATTAAATACTTAGGATAGATTAGATAATTAGATTAAATACTTTGAATACTAAAGTAACTAATCGGAATGTGCTTGAGAGACAGTGCAGAAACAGTGCAATCAAAATTTTCACAGAAATTTTAGAATCAAAATTATCCTACGTAGAAGAAAACTTTTTTTTTATCTTAAGGAGATTTCAATTAATTGTAGTTATAAATAGGTTATTGAATTATGGTTACTTGCACAGATACATGTTTTCTTCAATTTTCAAGTCAAACAAAATTTGTGGAAAAATTATTAAAATAATTTCAGATTATATCAAGTTTCAACAAGATACGTTGTACTAGTAAATATTTTTATTGTTTATACATTTATTATAAATGTATTATTCACTTAAAATTACATTTATTAAGTATTTTTATGTTTTTACATCCTTTACGAGAGAGAAAGAATTCCCAATTGGTTAATTAGGAGCATATTATTTTTTTCACTCATAATATTATATGCAACTTAAAAATTCACCTAATAAAAACTACAAAAAATTAAATGCATTTTTATTTAAATCCTTATAATATCATTTTCTTTCAATTTAATCTTTAAGTTCTAACCAAAAGTGAAAAATAAAAAATTAAAATATAAACGTAATTTGTTACCTGGAATTTGCACTTTTTTAAATTAAACTAGCTATAAGGTTTACTGAGTATTAAAGTGTTATTAAAAGGTTTCAACTTGTATAAGTAATTTAATTATCCATATATTAAAGGATTATAATACATTACATTAGAATATATAATAAATTAGTGCTTAAAAAACATATCTGTGTGAAAGTAAATAAAACTCCACGTCCTTTAATTTTCTTGGTAATAAAGTGGATTCTTTGGTTATTACTTGGGTCCCTCTCTCTCTTTTACTTACAATACAAGTAATTTACGAGATTCTTAATAAATGCATCCTCAAGCATTTCAGGATTTTCCGAATTTAAGAGAGACCGCTTCATCCCGTAATTAAGTTTTCGTAAGAGCATTCAAAATGCGATGAGAAAAAGTGAAATGAAAAATAATTTGGACTGTATAAAGAATATACATAAAAAATAAAAATGTAAAACAGGGGATTTTTTTGCTTGTAATTTACATGGGCGGAAATACTCGGAGTAATTTGTTTGTTGATAGCATTTAAATTTCTTGAACGTAATTTATCTTAGGAACAGCAGTAAAAATAATTTATATACGCCTAAAAATTTCATAGTAGCATTCAGAATGGATTAAAAAAGTGAAGTTACTATTAATAATACTTTAGGGTGATAAATAAATTTATTGGATTTTTTTTGTTATTGTAATAATTTAACAATTATGATGAAAATTTGAAAATATTAATATTTTAATCATAAAATGTTTACCCAACACATCAAATAAATGTAATAAAAAGAATTTATTAATTAAAATATTTTGTAGTTATGTAAGGTATAATATATTTTATTTCTATTTCCATAATGCTTTAATGTAAAGTTCGTCACTGGTTTTGTAATATCTCGTAAATTTATTTTGTAATACATAGATAAATATCAAATGCTTTTATTATTCATTTGTCTACTTTTTTTAAAATTATCACAAAAATATGCCTACAAAATAAAAAAATTGATATCTTTTATCGTATTATATTTACAGATAAAGAAAATCAAAATGGTTTTATTTTCAGGTAATTTCCTTCTTATGCATTACTACTAGTTTTTCAGTAATATTAAGGTATAAATATACCTAAATTTAGAATATTAATCTTGTCTCTCTCTGTCTTTTTAACAAATATTCTAAAATGATTCGTTTTATGAATGATATTTTTAGTCTCAGAGAGTTACTTGGGTGCAGAAGAGGAAAACAAGCTTGACGCGTTTCTTCAGGTAGACATTTTGATCCGGTCATGATGTGGGGGTAAAATTTACCTTTTCCTAATTATGATTTCATACGATTTAAATTCTTAATCTATGTAAAATCACAATGAATATTCACATTAAATTTTAATCATATCAATAATTAAAAGAATTTAATTTGCAATTGAACTGAAAAAATTTAATTGAATTTATTCAGCATTCTTTAACGACATGTAATTGAAAAAATGTTACAGCTAAAATATCTTTTTTTTTGTTTGATTGAATTAATATTTGAAAAAAAAAACATTTCTCATATATAAAATTTACAATTTTTATCATCATTCTTTATTTAATTTATGTGTGTGAATAATTGTAAAATCAATAAAATGTCACAAAATTGTTAATGTTTAACTAAGCACATGTAGTGTAATTTTTTCTTTTTATTCACATTCTATAATTGTGCTTGAAAATTAAAATTAAAAAAACCCATTATAAATTAAGTTTTTTTTAATTTAATTTTACTCAAAATATTGGTTATTTTACACCTGCCGATGTTTTTTTTATTATTTCAAATGATTTGATATGTTTAAGAAATTGAGATGATATACACACTCAAGAAATTAAGTATTAATCATTTTTGAGCAATGGACTAGTAACAAAATGGTACTTTAGGAATGCCAGATCTAGAGTTCGATTCCAGCCATCATTCAACAACGGGAGATTGATTCTGTGTTTCAGTTTTCTCCACATAATTTTGTCAGGAGTTGGTACTTACCAATTTTCCAGGTTTCCTACCTTGCAACGCATGAACATTGATTACAATCTCTAAAATGTCCCACCAGAGTGGCATTTCACACCATGGATTTTAAAATGACATACAATGGTGCTTAACAGTCATATTATCCAGAACACAATTATTTTATTAATATATGGATTATTTTTTGTTTTAGGACGCTGTAGCGGAATTCGTGTAGGGATTACCTTGGCATAATTTTAGGACCTTGGTCCAAGCGGAATGTCCGGGATTCGATCAGTTTTTGCTTAATAACAGTGGTTGATTATTTTTCTTCTACCTTCCGTATGTATTATGTCAATATTATTGCGTGGGAGTTTGACTGGATTTTTACCTTAGGACTCACAAGAATGCAGCACACCATCGTTGAAAACTTCTTTTGAAACGCTAATTCACAATGGATATTAAAATAACTTAGAACGGACTTGGGACATTGAATTGTCCCCAGCACGGTATTAAATGCTTGTTTTAACATACATGTCACTGAAGAAATCCCGTAAACATAATATTAGGTTTCATAAGTTGAGTAAAATCATCATTACGTTGGATATCAATCAATCACGATGGATATTAAAATAACTTAGAACGGACTTTGGACGTTGAATTGTCCCCAGCACGGTATTAAATGGCTGTTTCACCTCACATGTCACTGAGGAAATCCCGTAAACATAATATTAGGTTTCATAAGATAGAGTAAAATCATAATTAAGGAAATTAGTTTAATTTTCATAATTAAATTTAATAATCAAAGTTTGTTCAAGTAATTAATAACTATCCAAATAATTCATGAGAATTTATTAATTATTAAAATAGTGGGGAAGTTAATTAACTATGAAGTGGTTTCCTTCTTTCCTTACTGTTAAAATCCTGATTACGCCACTTTATTACCATTATCTTTACTTTAAAATATACACGATGTTCGATAATGTTTCTTCTAAGTCTCACCGCATTGAAACTGCTTTGTAAATCCCTTGTTGGCGAATTTACTGTCTACTTACAAACCACATTCTTTGAGCGCCAGCAAAGAAGGCGAAGTTCACCATCGAATGTCTCGGAATCGTGAAAAATTCCATTCGTTTCTTATATAGGCAGTAAAACATTGATTTGAGAAGACGTTTTTTATTGATTCAACGCATTAACAAGTGGATAATAAAACAATTCAAAAAGCAAAATTAGAAAAAGACATAACAAAACATCCACTTTATGGTTAGTTTAAATCGGCAACGAAAAATTATTTCTTCAATTCCATTAATTAGTAGCATTTTAAATTAATAATTGTAATATTTGTAAAATTCTTTTTTTTAAGTTTAAAACAATTGCCTTGCTAACCCCAACATTAAAAATTTTCTTTTACTTAATATTGCTGAAATAAGAAAAAAAAGCATATTTTAAAACACAGACTCAAAAAGTTTTGAATTTCTTATTTTTTATTATTTTAATAGTTTATGCTAAAAGTCTAATGAGTTGATCATTCAAACTATGTATCGTTTATCATTTTGAAGCCTTTTTAATTTACGTAACTCTTTTTATAATGTTTCAATCATTTTAAAGAAAATTCTCTTTATTTAATGGTAGATTTAAATAATATAAATAATTATGAAACACAAAACAATTGCCTTTGTTTCATTAATAGTAGCATTGCTTTTGTTAATCATGTGTTTGTAAAAAGAAAAATGTGTTACAAACATATAAGAGCCATGTAAAAAGTTTGATCTTTTAATATACGTAATTTTTTTCGAATAAACAATTTCCTTAATATGTTAATATGAAACAAAATATCACATCAATAATCAGCTTTAAGGTGAACTTTTTTTTAACTAATTTAACTCCCTTAGAACATAAGCAATTAAAGTTGCAAAAATTATCGCAAAGCCAGTTTAGAACCCATCTGTGCAAATCTCACTCAGTAAAAATATACACGAAGACACCACGTGATGTGATAAAATGTAAAAAGGGTTATTTCCCTTTTTTCACAATTTTATTCGTTCTATTGAAACACTCGTTCTATTAGAAGAGAGAGGGGATACATCAGGAGTAAGAACACGTCTCTTGAAGGTCCTGCATCTTGTAATCACGTTCTTTTCGAGCTCCTTATAATGCGAGGGGCTCTGTGATGGTAGTTCACTCTTTCGTTTTATCACTCAGTGTTTTACACGAGGAATCGAAGAAGTGTTTTCACACGTGATCGGGGAATCAATTCATTTGCGGAAATAGGGGGAACAATTGATGTTGCCAACATATAGGAAGAAATACTTTACCTCCTAATTATTATTTTTACTTCATAAGATTACGGTATTCAATTTTTTCTTCATGTTGATAAACTGCCATCCTCTTGTAAACATCATTGGAAAATTATCGAATAATTTTGAATGTCGGGTAAATGTTTAAACTCTTTTTCCGTTATATTATACTGATGTCTTATTTAAAAAATTGTATTCCAAAAAATTATAAAACTATGTATACAATTAGTAACTTTTTGTATGTATCAAAAATATTTTTAATGATAACAACCGTCATAATTTTTTTGGGTATATTTATTACTCGCCATTTTATTTTTTAAATTTTGAAAGTCTTTATTGCTGATATTGTAAAACAGTGTCAGTTAAAGTAAAAGATAATTTAACTTAAAGTAAATTACCCTAAGCAAGTCCATATTTTAATACTTAAAATTCCTGAAACAGGTATTTTTCATATTTATGTTATATTCATAATTTTAAAATTTATTTTCCTTATTTTAACTTCAATGTTAAATCCCAATTTCATTTTCTGCTGGATTATTCTAGGCATGATATATTACGATGACTCAATGACCACTTACATAGATTTCTCGTTTGTGAAAATCTGTTTATACACAAGGTGTAAAGGGTTTTATTTAGTACTTAATGTTGATGTATTACAGTAAAATTTCAAAAACTGTAAAACGGAGAGCGAAGTACTCCATCGCCAAGATTAAATTATGGTGCCAAATCTTCAATGCAACAATTTTCTAACTACGTGTTTATTGGTTAAAATTTTATGATAGCCAATACCTGGAACATTCTATGCAGACGAAAAAAAGACCTGTTTTCAGAATAAATTAAAATGGTATTTTTAGGAAAAAATATTAAATGTGTAGAAATTGCATAATTCTTTGGAAATGTAAATAAAGAATAATCGTGATTTTATATTTATTAGCCAAATAACTTAAAAAATAAATAAATTTGAATTATGAATATGAGGTGTAAGAAATATTTATATAAAAACATTATAACAACCAAACGATTTTAAAAGAAAGCGTTCACTTCGAAAAAAAATCAATTTAATATTTAGGCATTAGGTTGTAATTTATCTTTCCAGATAATATAAGAACAGTTGTTTTCTTTTGAAATCGAGATTTTCATATTCTAAATTGAGATTATTATTTCAGAAATTAAGTTGCAAAATTAAGAAGTGTTTATGTTAGCGTGCTACAAGTAAATGTTATTAAAAATGATATTTCAATATTCAATTAAAATCGATGATTCTCACATTATTGATTTCACTATATTGATTCGTTAATTTAAAGGAAATTCTATTAAAATGATCAGATATATATATATATATATATATATATATATATATATATATATATATATATATATATATATATATATATATATATATATATATATATATATATATATTATATATATTTGAATATTAAAAATATACATCATACAATATTTTTTTCAAATTTTACTCTTTCTAATATTTTATATTATGTTCTCATTAAGTTAGTAAAACAAATATTCAAACATTTTATCTTAAAGCAGAGCTGTAATATGTTAATAAAAGAAATTTCCGAAATTGTAATACTTCATATCAAGTGAAATTGCTTACTTTCGATAGGCGCGAAAATGTTTGGCCCCATTCTTTCCTCTTTCGCCAAACTATAGATTAAAATAGGATTTAACCGAAACCTTTAAAAATACATACTATCTCATTTAAATGATAATTGTGATGAAGTTATTTTAACAAATTGTTCATTTTCACTCAAATAATGTACTTCATTCTTGAAATTTATTACAAATAAGAAGTGTAGCTTGATTTATTTAAAGTGAGAAAAACAATCATGATAGTATTTTAAAAATTATTTTACTATATTCATTAATTTAAAGTACAATATTTACCTTTGTATACATTTAAAAATCTTAAGAATTTCAAGCACTTCTTAATGAAAAATCATAATAAAATTATTCTTTCGATATTAGGTTTGGAAATATAAATATTGTCATTAAATTAATTTAGAATCTAAAAATATTCTTGAACATTTAACAATAAAACCATAATTCCTTAATTACTTTAGGACGTTTAACGTTTTTACTAACGCTAATTTTATAAATTTGAAATATGTTCAAAACAAGCGGCTTTTGCTTAACAAACTCAGTAATTATAAAATATCAGCTTCAACTATCACCTAAATTAATTTTTTACTATATTAAAAACATCTGGAAGTTGCTATGATTATGCGAAAAAATCATCATAACTTGAAAGTATCCTCAAATAATGGTAAATCGAAAATTTTATCAAAACTTGTTTCAACATAAATTTTTAAAAAAGCCACTTTAGATTTATGATATTCATCAATGTAGCAAATTTTATGCGCTAATATAAATTATAAGATTTGTAAGAAGCTAACACTGCATACATTATGTTTAACATATATAATCTAGTTTTCTTTTTTATAATGAAGAGTCCGTTGACAATATATTATAGTACAATATTTATGGTTCCGCTAATAAAAACTAATATTGAATCCATTCTTTAATATCCCATCTCTAAATCTTAATTAATTTCCATCCTATTTCCTTAAAAATCATATTTCCATCTCTAAATCTTAATTAATATGAAAAAAATAATAACTTCTTATTGAATGGAATGTCATGACCTCTATAATTTTTAGAAATAAAATTCTTGAACGTTGTCACGCATAAAATGAACTACATGTCATTTTATAATTTTATAAGCGATTAATTTATCTTTATATTATAGAATTATAGGAATATAATATCATAATACAAGCTAATGTTATAAAAAATTCTGTACGATATGTAAATTAAATTAAACGTTTATTAGTATCTTCGTAATAAAGACGATCGTTTATTTATTGCTTCTCTAATTTTCTTTCTTAGGCATGCCAAAAGTTGTTTACGAGATATCTAATAAATATTTCTTAACGCATTGTAGGATTTTCTAAATTTAAGAGAGACTGCTCCATTCTGTAATTAAGTTTTCGTAACTGTGCTGAAAATACGACGATAAAAACATTGAAAGGAAGTAATTTGGATTACATAGAATAAAAATTAATTTAAAGCAAGTTTTTTTAAGTAATGCAATATAAATTATAAATTCGGTTTCTTAAAAAATATTAAAATTTGTAGTATACAATTTTTACTAGCAGAGACATTTAGGTATTTCTAAAAAATCTATAGTATTTTTCATCCTTCAGATAAATTTAACATATTATGCAATGTTGTTTTTATTATTAATTAATTTTGAGACTCACTTCGTTTCATTATTTCTTAAGTTAATGTATGATTACATCACAATAAAAAATTAAAAGCAAGAGAAATTTAACAAATGTGAATTTTCATGAATTGTGCTTTTTTTTTTTACATAAATGTAACATTTTGTAATTTATTTATTTATTTATTTTAATTTCCAGCATAAAAAAATATCTGATATCTCTATTTTTAATACTTTTGATATAAAATAAATTGCTATTATATGTCTATTTTATAGAAAAAAATTATGTGTATATATATATATATATATATATATATATATATATATATATATATATATATATATATATATATATATATATATATATATATATATATATATATATACACATAATTAGCTATAATAGGATTATTTACTCCCATAACAGCTGTGCTTTTATATTTTTATTTGAGAAAAACCAATCTTATGATTTCCCAAATAAAATTACTGTTAATGTAACGAAACTGTTAAATTAACTATGAAACAAAAATCATCATATAGAGAAAAAAAAATTAATTTTTCAGAAAAAAGCTGAAAATAAAAATCGGAAAAGAATTCAAAATTAGACATTAATTTAAATCAGTCATTAGTCTTTCGAAATAAGATGATTGGGTAACAGAACTGACATTTTTTGCATTTCCCAGTTTTCCTTATGCATAGCTGTTTATAGTGGTTTGCATCTGGAAATTAGAGTGGAGAAATGCTTAAAATCAAAATTTATTGTTGAATGATGCTTAACCAAGTATGCTTTCACATGAATTTCTTTATTTATTTTAGCAGGATTTTATATAAGCACAGATTATTAGTTATATAAATTTTAATTTATTCAAAATTATTTAAAATTTGAAAGCATGAAAATGCCAAGCTGGCTGCCGAATAGCTGGCGCATTTCCCTTCGGTTCAACAGTTCGTGGGTTCTAATCCCACCTTGGACATGGATGTTTGTAGTGGTCCGGAATTCAATTTAAAGTGTAGGTTCCTATCTAATAAGCCTTCATGTGCAAAAAATAACCGTTGAGTGACAAACAAACCAAACCGAACGAATGAAACAAATGCAATTTTGTTAAAAAGAAGTTTAAAAAAAAGCAAAGCATTTTTGCTCTTTAATAATAACTATAAAGAATTAGTTATTTTTTAGGTATGAAACAATCTTTACTTTTGTTTTATAAATAGTATTTAATAATTGTTTGTATATTTAATAATTGTTATAATATAATTAATATATTTAAATAAGTTAAATATTTAAATGCATATTTATTCAATACGTTAAACATTTAATTGCACATGTATATCTTGCAATATTTTTAGCTCCTAAATTTCTCCATTCTTTAATCACTATTGTTTTACCCATTATTTCTCATATCATTTGAGTAATACTCACCTACCCACATAATTGCTAAAATATAAAAATATTTTTGAATTGCAGAATAAATTATACATTCCCAATTATTGTCATGTTCATAGATAATTGTTAGTTTCATAGATATTTACACCAAATTCAATTAACTATAATAACGTTAGTTTCATCATATCAGTTGCAAAATTAAAAATGAAAAGTGATTTTTTATGTTGGACTTCTTTTCATTCATTACTGAAGAAAAAAAATTTTATCAATGGATTTTTTTATCATTTCATATAAAAATTGTTGGAAATCTAAACATTCTTGCTTATTGATTAATTTATTCTTATTTATTGATTATATACCTATAAATCAGACATGCTTTTATTCGAAAACATTTTATTTTTTTATGCTTTTCGATCCATTTTCTTTACTATTCTATTCATTTCATTGATATTCTCTAAAACATTTTTACCAATAATTAACTGCTTTGAATATTTTTTTTAAAATAACATTATGCATCAATATCATTTGAATTTTATGGAATTAGTTGAGAATACTAAATAAATATTTATAAGTTTAATATTGTCTCTTATATTATATATATTTTAATTTTTCAAGCACAAAATATTTCTTTATTTGAATTCCTCCGTACCACCGGGCACGATTGTCAGCGGAAACATCTGTATAGATTTGATATCGTTCCTTCTCCGGTCTGCACTCTTTGCAACATTGGTGGGGTCATGGACGCAGCGCATCTTCCTAGCTGCCCTGCACTTCGTAAGACGTCTCTAACTGAGCGCTATTGGGAAGCTAGAGACATGTTAGATTTATAGACTCTGTTGCAGTATCTTTCAGTGTTATATTGTTCTATCCTTTTTATTTACTTTGCTGTAACTGTTTGTAATCTGGCGTTGGAAATAAAAAAAATATTTCTTTATTTAAATATTTTTATTTTTATTTTAACGTATTTAAAGCAAGTCAACAGAGCTCTGTTGATGTTTTGTTTTCTGGTATCCAGTTTGTGGCCTCTAATGTATCCTTGACCGTTACTATAAGTAGTGGTTCGGTGCTCAGCAAAATTTTAATCACCGACCGAATTACTATTCATAAGTACAAAAAAGATTACAAATAATGATAAACAGACGAAAAATTCATTTAGTATAATAATGATATTTGGGTTAGAATTTCTGTTGGGTAGAAAAAAATTGTGAATCAGTTTATAATGCAATTTTTGGAATCTTATCTTTATATCATTTTAAGATCTGGAATATTAATTCTTATTTAACCATGTATATATTTACATTAATTCACAATTTAATCTACAAATGTGTACCTATAAATTTGTTACATTACAACGAATGATAATAATATATAAACTACAGTAGAGTTTTTGAGTATTAAGATGCTTCTTAAATTAATTCTTTTTTCATTACTTTTTTTTACTTTTTATTTAAAGAGACGGTAAAAAACAGATTAAAAAACATTAAGTTATAATTAGGTAAGTATTTGTAGAAAATTTTATGAAACTTTTTACTAGCATTTTAGAAATTATAATACTATCGCAGTTTTTATTTTGCTTAAAAACGAACTGCTATAAAACGCAATACCCTTATATTTCTTACAAAGTATAAAAAATGCCGAAATGAGGAAAAAAACTGGTAACTTAACACATAAAAAAACTATTATCAATTCACATTGAAAAATTTCCTGCAATTTTTTGTATTTGAAAAAATTAAACCTAATTCATATTTATTTCAAAAACCACTAAATGATACGATATTGCTTAAAATATTATAATTACTACGATTAAGCGTATTATTTAAAATGATAATAAAATTTTATATAACTGAGTTTCAGGTCAAAAATATATAATATTGCATTTTAAAATTAAGTTTAATTACATTAACAAGACTGTATTAAAAATTTCAAATTTGAAATATTTTAAAATTGTCTCTTCGTTTCTCGCAATAAGACTGGAAGTAAATTGGGTACCAGGATATTTGAGTGAACAGACTCTTCACTAACTTTTGCTGTAATAACAGTCTCAATGTTCACTAACATTGAGACTGTTGTCTAACTAATGTAAATAGTTAGACAACAGTCTCAATGTTAGTGAATATTCAATTTCCACAAGAAATATTTAAGCCCTTAAATGTTTGTTATATTCAAAAAATGAGTTCATCTCAATTATTATTTAGCATTATTTAAAATACATTATATCAAATATTTCCAATATATATTTGATATATTTTATTTATTTTGATGTATATATAATATCTAATAATGTGTAACCAAAATTTAAGAAAATACAGTGTTGATTTTTAACAATCAATTATCCTTGAAAAACTTAGCTTCCTGTTTTAATAAAATATTTTTTTTCAATTATTAATGAAGTTTTTTTTATAAAAATGGTTATTTTTTTTCGTAAATAACAATATTTTTAAATCATTTCATGTCCTGTTATTAAAGTTCATCCTATCTGCCAAACAGACCATGAACACAGTTCTGAGTAAATGTATCAAATTATTTTAAAAGGCCATTTTAAAACAAAATCAAGATCTATGGCAAAATTATTGATTGAAAATTTTTAAAGATACTGTCTCATATATATTTGTTTTACTCATATTTCATATATCTTGTTTCTCCCCTTTTTGTTAAATAGTAAACTGAGTTGAAAAGATGTTGTAAGCAACAATTGCATGTACTTCATTAAATTATGTATATATATATATATATATATATATATATATATATATATATATATATATATATATATATATATATATAATATATATCTATATATATATAATATATATATATGTGTGTGTGTGTGGGTGGATGGGTGGTTGGGTGGGTGGGTGTACATAACGAAATGTAATTGTCATGATATTTATTGTAGAGCATGTCCTACTTATATACTCCTATGCTTATATACTGTCCTACTCCTACAATATTTGTTTACAAATAATACAAAACCTCAAAGAGCTTTTGCTGTTAAAATTTCAAAAAATTCAATACTTAATTACTATGTGGTGTTGCCGTTTATGTTTTCTATGGTTAATTTAGAGAGAATATAAAATATTTCGTTCTAAATCCATTTATTAATAATATTATGGAAAGTTCAAATGTATCAATTGTTCTTTTATAATACTATTCAGTTACGAATTTTTTCTAAGATGAAAATGTAAAGTAATGTCATTCACTTCAAGTATCAAAAATATAAAGCATAAAAATCACTTTATTGTAATATCTAATTGTAATTAAACATCATCAAAGTAAAAAAAATATAATTTTCCATATTTGGGAACAAATTTGAAAGTATTTGCAGATTTTAGGCATAATAATTTATACTGTTTTTCAAAAAAATTTAATTATTTTACTAATTTACTGTGTAAAATTCATTACTAAAATTTTATAAAGAATTATTCAAACAATGAGCACCAAAATAATATATTTTTTACGTTCTGCCTCTTTAATAACGTACATTAAAGAAAAATTTATTTTCAGAACGAATTTTAGCAAGAAATTGCAATTCAATCATTATTATTATATTTTAATGAAAGAGAATAATGTATAAAAATTAAAAAGTTCAAATCTGAATTCAAAATAAAAGAATATATTTACACTTGTAAAATAGCTAAATGTTCGTGGCATTCTTTATACATATCAGAAAATTCGTGTCAAAAGAAAACTATGTACTATTACCAGGTGTAATATAAAACACAATTTATTTAAATTAAAAACACAATTTCAGGGTAAAATTTAACAATCAGGTACCCTTGATTTTTTGGCAACTTTTTGAAGCTGAGATAGGCGCCAATATGTATCTAATAAGATAGACGCATTCACTACACAAAATCTTAACAAAGATAAAATTAGCTTTAATAAATTTTTTGTCATAAAGCATAAATTATTTAACATGATCTCTCATTCGATAAGCTGATAAAAAATTTTCATATTTTTATTAAGAATCCGTCAATAAAAGTGCTGAAAGTACGAAAGGTGCCAAAATTTTATTTTATCACCAAACATTTCGACACGTAAAAGGTACCCAATTCTAACCGAATCCTAAATTCATATTATTCTATGTGAACAATAATAGATCTGTTTTTCTTTCGTTAATTAAAATATTTATGCTCTTGAAATTAATAAATATTAATCAAAGAAAAATTATAATAATAATTAATTAAATGCATGTTATATTTTAACATAACAAAGCAAAAATATAATTCAAACAAAGGAATTGCTTGCAAAATTTTAAAGCAAATTTCTGAAATTATCTATTGTTGCTTCTACCCAGTTAGTTGAGCATAAATATTTTATGCAATCAAGTTATTTATTTGACTCACTTTATTTCTAAAGTAACGCAATGTAAGAATGCAAAGAAAATTAAAGCATAATTTTAGAGAATACTTTAAGAGTTCTTAACTAAAGATAATGTGTGTCGGATCAAAGAATATGATGTCTCATGTCTTGATACAGAAAAGCCTTTGTTATAATCAATTAAATCAAATTAGACTCCAATTTTATTACGTTGAGTTTCACAAGGACAGATGAAATGATCACTGAAGGAATGTTTTCGCAAGAGAAAGATTAATGTGAGCTAAATCAAATCACACATTTTAAGTGAAAGCAGAAATCACTGCTTTGTTTTATTCTAGAAACAATTTAAAAAATTTAAGAATGGATATAGAAAGGAATGAAAATATAAGAGTTCCCAACTTTTAAAGAGAAAGAGTCTTTCAAATGAGATGAAACTCATTTTGCAAATAAAAGATGTAATTTAATTTCAAATCTCAATATAATTGTAGGAAATGTTGAAGGGCTACATAATAACTAATATCATTAAGAATTAAGCCAGTGAAATCAATTTTCACTTTATTACCTCCATATTAAGTTTTGCCTAAAAGTAAGATACTATTGTATGATGAACTTTTGAATTTATTTTCAGTATGTGTAATAATATTTAATTACAAAAATGGTTATACGTCTGAAGTATATGATTTACTTATAATTCTCAAAGAGCACATTGTTATTAAAACAATTCTGTATTTGTATAAAACAATTAAATTTGACATAACTTGGTTATTACGAATGTTTAAAAATATTGGATATCAGACACATTCAAAAATTAGTGCCATTAACCAAATAACATTGATTTCTTTCGAATGAAATTATATATATACGCTGTATTTTTAAGAAATATTTAAGAAAATATTTCCTAAGAAAATATTTCTTAAGAAAATATATTCGAAATTCCTTATGGAGTATTGTATCTAAATTTTGCAAAAAAAAAAAAAAAAAAAAAAAAGATAAACTTAAAAAATTGAATCCGATCAAGATATTGTATAATAATTTCAATATACGATATGAATACATCTTCATATTAAAAAATAAACGATCGTCTCATAAATTACAGTTTTTATTTAAAAATAATTGTGTGAATTTATATTCCTTAAAAAACATCCACAAATTTATGAACATATTTTCCAATTTCGGCATATTTTTTACCTACGGTGGGCACTTGGGTGACGAACCCCAAGCCACAACAAGGCCAGTAACTGATACTCAATTGTCGTTACCCTGTGAGCCAAGTCATGCAGGCGTATAGCGTTTCCCACGTTATACCACCACAAACCCGTTTATAGGGTGGGCCATATTCATACATCATGACAGAACAAAAGATAGAGAAACACCGAGAGAACAGAGAAAGAAAGAGAACATCCAGACCCAAACTGGGATTTGAACCGGGTTCCCACAGCTCAGGAACCAGGAATGGTAACCACTCAGCCATCTGTCAGCAATTTTGGCACATGACACGTTCAAACATAGCCCTTCAACCAAGTCCCGCACAGTACCTTTTTTTTTTTTTTTTTTTTTTTTTTTTTGGAGTTTAACAAGTTTGAAATGTTTATCCATCAACAAGCGCTTCGTAATTTCCAATCACGGTCAAGTGTAGAGGTCACACTTCAGCAGAAACTAACCTCTTCACATCCAAGCCACACTAGCAAAAGGACGTTGGATATCTCAGATTGACGTAAACACGTCCCCAACGCACAGTTCGATGACCAACTGTACAATTTGAGTAGATATTGTCATCTTTTCCAATCATTGCCGTCGGAAAATGATGCTTCACTTTGCTGGTTATGCATTAGGCGGCATTTTTTCATAGTAAACGTGTTACGGATTCTTAAAGGCCATCATACTCAAAATGATTTTGGTACTCGGAATATTTTGCCACATCAAATTCTGTTTAACAGAATTGAGTTAGCTCATCTGGAAGTGGAAACTACTTTCAAGGATGCCATTTTTTACCTTTATTGCATTTTGACTTAAAAAAAATTTTTTTTTACTTCAAAAATTAAAAACAAAAATTTCATAGTATTATTTAGTTTGTTTTATGTTCTTACGTAAGTATAAATTTACGAAGCATTTATTGCTCTATTTATTTCTTGTTAATTTGTTTATATTTTATAAAAGATTTTATTTCTGTTTCGCGAGCTCCAGTCTGTACTTTGAGGTTAAAGGGATTGGAATTCTTTCCTACCAGCAAACGTCTCGTAACTTTCAGCAATGGATTGAAGACTACGTCAGACTTGAGTTGATTTTTTTCCTTTCCACATCTACGCAACACCAACTGTAAGGTTTGTGGA
This sequence comes from Latrodectus elegans, assembly GCA_030067965.1. NCBI lineage: Eukaryota > Metazoa > Arthropoda > Arachnida > Araneae > Theridiidae > Latrodectus > Latrodectus elegans. The sequence continues at coordinate 22,768,140 of CM057813.1, forward strand.
CACCAAATATTACCGTGGAATGTGGGTGTACAATAGGGCAATTCTAACACAATCTTTTTTTATTTCTTTAATAAGTTTCATCAGCTGAAATTCCGCATAAAAATATAAATGAATACCGCATTAAAATTGTCAATATTAAATTATTATTAGCATTTCATCTGCATGTGTCAGAAAATACAAATTTCCAAGAAAAGTTATTTCTTGTCCTTTCATCGAATTTTTTAATTTTTTTGTCGTTTCAAGAAGAAAAAAATTTTTTTTAATGAAAACATGCATTTATATGGTATTGATGAGATAAATATAAAGCATTTTTTAAAAATAAATCCTATTTACATTATTCCACATATCTCAATTTAAAAAAAAAAACTATTCCGTTTAATTTAAGGACTTTCAAGCTAAGAATGTTACACTGATGGACAATTGCTAAAGACGGATAACACTATCATCAATAGCAACAGCAAAAGGAAAGGAAGCAAAATGTGGAAAATTAGAATAAGAGCCGGATATAGCCAGAAGAAGTATGCGTATGCAAATTTTTTTTCCACGTTTGTTCATCACGTGATAAGAGTTTAAAAGATTTTGACGCGTGTGGACTGTAGTTGTTTCAAGTCAAAGTTTTACAGGAAAGATTTAATAGACGAACTTGAAATTTTTAGCATGTCTTCCCGTATTCAATTAGATGATTTTATGCGTGACCGAATTATTGGAAAGATCGAAGAAAGGCAAAAAATGGCAGATGTTGCCAGGAAGTTAGACATCGCTCACAGAGTTGTTTCACGGCTGTGTAAGTCATTTAAAACTACTAGAATGTGTAATAGGTGGCACGGGGGATGTCGTGTTAGAAGTACGACACCTGCAGAAGATAGATATATCGTCCTATCAGCAAAAAGGAACAGGCGAACCACAGCTCAGCAGGTGGTAAATCAGTTTCTTGCTGCCTCAGGAAAGCAGATCTCCCTAAAAACTGTTGCCAGACGGTTGAGGGGAAGAGGACTATACACCCGCAGACCAGTTGTGTGTGTCCCATTGACCAGATAGCACCGTACTGTCCGTTTGCAATGGTGTCGTGAGCATCGCAATTGGACTGAACAGGACTGGGCATGCGTACTATTCTCAGGTGACAGTAGGTTCAGTCGGTCATCGGATTGTAGACGCAAACTAATCTGACGCGAGAGTGGTACTGCCTATCGTCCAGAAAATATCCAGGAAACGGACCGATATCCGACACTCTGTGTCATAGTGTGGCAAGCATCATGATCAATGGCCGCACGTCCCTATATGTGGTTGCGAATGGGAATACGCCGGATAAACGATACATTAATGAAGTTCTACTTCCTCATGTTTTTTCCATGGTGCTGTCGTTGAAAAATTTGTTTTTATGAAGGACAATGCAACAGGTCATCGAACAAACGATGTTCAGGATTGTCTAGACAGTTAGGGTGTTCAACGCCTCATATGGCCATCACGTTCTCCAGATCAAAACCCCATTGAAAATTATGTGTGGGATGCATTGGGGTGGCTAGTTGCTGGTCGAAACAATCCTCCGATAAACAAGAACACCTTCATCCAGGCACACACAGAGGAAAAGTAAAACCTGCCTCAACAACGGTGGATAATGTTGTGCGAAGTATGATACGACGTGTGGAATGTTGCATCACTTTCCACGGTGGACATATAGCACTCATACCTTTCTTCAACGTGCCTGCTGACTTTTAGATGCATTGTTCCATTTTTCAGTATGCAGCATCAAATGAACATTTTTTTCTTTCAGATGTTTCACAGCTTTTGTACTTTCTAGAACAATAAATATTATTTGTTCTAATGCTTGAACAGTGTGGCAACTATATTTTATCCTACAAGGCCCCATGTCTCGCTTAATGTAATGCTACATTGCGATTTGTGATCCGTTCTTAGCAATTGCCCAGCAGTGTTATAACATGCCACTTTTTTGCAAAAATAAAAAAACAACTAATCTTTTGTATGTTATCGAAATCATAAGTCCAATGCGATTTAGGATTTGTTTACATGTTATAGAAAGTAGTAACATTTACAAGTCTAGGCATTTTTGAATACAACACTGCAAAAATGAAAATAAAAGTATATAGTCAACTTTCTAGATAAACTTAAATTATAAATTTTAATATTCAAATATGAACACATATGAATGTTTATAAGCAATCGGATGCTTTTGTTACATGGCATATATCAAATGTTACATTGCCGCTACATTTGATAAAACTATTTTATCAAGAAAAAGTATTATAACTATTTTATTACCAAGAAGTAAGAACTATTTTATCAAGAAAGAGGCGGCAATGTAACAATGGTGATAAATAATTTTATTACCATAACAAGTTTCTGTTGGAGATTAATTTTTACTCATCTTTGTAATAAGTAATTCTGTAAAAAAATTATTGATTAATTTTAATGTATTGTTACTACAAAAAATACATCTGACAACATCTGTACAGAATATCTTTCACCTTTATTAATAATTCTGTTGTGTTAATTCCTATAAAAATATATTGTTTTTTAGTTATATATACTCATACAATGCAATATCGAATTCTTCATAAATTTCTGTTGAATTTTCAAACAAAAAATTACAAGTTATTTCCTTAAGCATGTAGAAAAATGCATAACAATAGAGGAATGATTATTTTTAGTTTTAATTTATAATTCGCTAATTTTCCATCTTTAAAGTAGGATTTCAGTGTGCCTGTCTTGTGTTAATTTCTTATGACATAAAGGATTTTTTTCTAAATTTTTTTGAAGATATAACTTTTAATATATATATATAGTAATTTTAATTTTCATATTAGAGAAAATATTAATTATAATGATGTTTCCATAACTTACAATACAAAACTTTGAGTAAACATTTAAATTATATTAAGTAAAAATGGCATTGTTATTAAGTTGCAACTTGGGAAGAAATTATATGATTATACTCAAAGAATAACAGAAAAATATTTCGCATTATATAAAAAATCGTATAAAATAAAGATTTCATTTTCTCATCTAGTTAACAAAAATAATTTATAGTCAAAATTTTAATTCAACAATTACTTAAAAATGAAGATATTTTTAATTAAAATCATATTGTAATTGTTTGTACATTTTGGAGAGTTTTTCTAGAATAATTTACATCTCAAATATAATATCGTGGTTTGGTTGCGTTTCAATGTTTTATTAACAGAAATGAAGCTGGCCACTACTGTATAGCCTTCGGTATCTTGATGAATATTTCATGCACACCACTTCACTTCAGATCTGGACAATCAGTCAACTGCCCACGATATGAAAGCAGTTAATAAATATTCCATAACGCCGTATGCCAGTTAAGTGAGTAAAATGAATTATTTATGAACGAGAAGATCTTATACTCGTGCCTTTTGCTTTGAAGAGGAATGTTCCATTTTTCACTGTCAGCAGTTGCGTTTCTATAAGAGTTATCTCTCGGTATTGTTGCCTCAAGAATTTGTTACTAAGAATGTTTATAACTTCAACTATGTGTTAAAAAGAAATATCCGTTATCATTTTAAATGTAGTTTTAAGTAAAAATATGATAAAACTGATATTAAATTTAAACTATTTTGATAAAATATTCAGACACACACACGCGCACATGATATAAACAAGAAAAGTAATTCTCTCTCTTACCGTTATGCATAATTCAATAGCATATATTATGAGACTGATAGAAAAGTTAAATTATAATTTCTGAAACAATTTAAATAGATGTTCCTTTGTATATAAAATAAATAAACTTAATCCACAGCATTTAACATTGATTAAATATTTTTAGAAAATTAACACACAAACAATGAAAAGAATATTTCAATTAAAAAGATTATATATATATATATATATATATATATATATATATATATATATATATATATATATATATATATATATATAGATAGATAGATAGATAGATAGATAGATAGATAGACAGTTATAGATATAGATACAGTGTTTCACAAAAGTAATGGGACACATGTGCTTTACAAAAGGAAACAAATAAATTAAAAATGCATGTACAAATTTTTTGTCGGTGTGTTTCATACTTAAATTAAGTAAAAATCGTTACATGACATACATTTTGTCAAAATATTAAAATATTAATTAAATAAAAATACAACTGCTTAGATTGGAGCAAAAAATAGCTCACATAAGTGATGGATAACCATTAGATATGCAGCAAAAACATAGATTGAAATAAGCAAAAAAATATTTTTTGGGTGTTTTATTTTTATTCAAAAGCAATTGGCAATAATTTATAAAATCGTCTGCAGTATTTCTTTCCAGATTGTTCTGGATTTTTTGTGGATTTTTAACTGTGGGCAGCCATGGATGCTAAACGAAAAGAAACTGCGCCTGAAATTCGAAAAGTAGTTTGAATTTGCATATTGAAAGTGTAAAATCTATTAGAGAAATGCTGAAACAGTTAACTTGAGTCATTCAACAGTTTTCAATATCATTAAACGACATAAAAAGACTCATATAAAAGAAGACATGACCGGTCATTAAAGCTATACAATGGAATAAAGCTAATTGTCCTTCGAATTATTAAAAAAATCGATGAATGAGTGCTTCTAAAGTTGCTGCTGATTTTCAAGCATTATATGGAGTAATTATTAATCCTGTGACTATTAAAAGAATAATTCAATCCGCTGGATATCGCGGTAGAGTAGCCAGGAAAAAATTCTTCTTAAGTGAAAAGAATGCAAAAGTAAGACTAGCTTTCGCAAAAGCCAACATAAATAAAAATTCTTATTACTGGAATAAAGTTATATTTGCTGATGAGAGTAATTTTAATATATTTGATCCTGACGGTATAATCTTGGTGTGGAGAAAACCGAGGAAAGAATTTCGTAAACAGAATTCTTGGTGCCAACAGTAAAACATGGTGGAGGAGGAGTTATGGTATGGGGGTGTTTGTTGTCCGCTGGAGTTGGTAATCGTGTTTTTATTGACAGTAAAATGGATCAGTACAAGTATATTGACATTCTAATGCAAAATTTGAAATCTTCAGCAGGAAAATTGAACTTTCATAACGATTTTAAATTCCACCAGGACAATTGCTCCAAGCCCACTGCTTTCAACATTAGAGTCTGTCTGCTGTATAACTGTTTTGAAACAATAAAAACTCCATCGCAATCTCCAGACTTAAATCTCATAGAGAATATTTGACAAGAACTGGAATCAAAAATTCGCAAACACACAATTTCTTCAAAACAGCAATTAAAATCGGTGCTTCAAGAAGGATGGGGTAAAATCACTTCAGAAATCACAAAAAAAAAAAAAAAAAAGTCAAATCCGTCTCAAGAAGATTAAACCATGTTTTAAATTTAAAAGGAAATCTAAACAAAATTTTAAAACATTTTAAAAAGTAAGATTTTTGCATAAAAATTTGATAGAAAAGTAAGCAGACCATCATTTATGTGAGCTTTTTTTGCTTCGTTCTAAGCAATTGTATTTTTTTTAATTAATATTTATATGTTTTGACAAAATGTATGTTATGTAATAAATTTTACTAAATTTAAGTATAAAACACACCCACAAAAATTTTTTTCACATATTTTTAATTCATTTTATTACAGTTTCCTTTCGTAAACCACAAGGTCCCATCACTTTTGTGAGACACTGTATATATATATATATATATATATATATATATATATATTGAAGAAACAATCATGAAATCTGCAATTTGATAAATATTAAAATAAATTATGTATAAAAAATAAATAAAACTTTCCATTACATTTCAACCAATAAAATTTTGTTTTATTTATTTGCTATTGCATTTATTTCATATTCATTAATGATTAATTTAGAATAGTAATTTAAATATAATGTTTGTATTAAGTTAAAGAGATTTATAAAAAATTTAAATTTCTCAGCTACCATCCATTCTTACATATTGAAATAGATTTTCTTATTTCATCACAAATTCAATTGAAAACAGTAAATGTAAAATCATAGTATCAACTCTAAACGAAATTCGATAGTAACATCAGATAATTTGTTTATTAATAAAAAAATGACGAAAAGATAAATAATATATTCGGAATATTAAACATTCTAATATGGATAATAAATTTAAAAAGCAATGGATTACTGAAGTAATTTCAATTAATCAAAGTCATAAATTAAATTCAATAAATTTGAGAATAATTAAGGTGACTAAAGTAAAAATCACTCATAAAATATTGAAAGGAAAATACTTTAAGTTTTAAAAAAATGCCACCCAGCTTATGAGATTCTCAAGTGTACAATGTTTTACCAAAATAAAAAGTTGCTACGTTTGTTTCTGAAAAAATGTGCTTTCAGCCACTTATAGTAGCAAAAAAAATATGTCCGTTGAAATTATTTTCAATAGTTTCAATGCATGTACGGGATGCCATACAAGCAGGATTCCCGGTATCTTTGAATAGGTTGAGTTAAAAATATTCGTCTGCAATGTATCCAGACATAAATGAAATTGATCTAAATAATCCCATATAATTATGAGATTTCTGGAATTCCTACTTCTGTAGTTCTCAGATGTAAGTAATAAAAAGAAATATTGTGTCTATCAGTCCGGGGTTATGTATTTTTTATTTTTGTGAGTAAATTTATGATGCATTATCTATTTAAAATTTGCTTTCCTGATTCTTCAACTTTGCCTTCCTAATTCCACTGCGATCCTCGAGTGCATTCTAATACAATCCCCGTCTCTTCTGACATCCTCGAGTGCAAAATTCTACTGATAGGATTGTATAATTTCTCAAAAAAAGTTGTGTTTCAGTGGATTCTACAACACTGTGATGTTGCTGGTAATGAGTTCACCGACTACCTTGCTAAACTGGGTATTTCTATTCAAGAAACATCTAGAAATGAAATTCCCCTCAAGCTGCCAAGCTGCTCACAAAGAACAAGATGAAGACATTGTCTAAACCAATTCTCAGAGAGACACTCTAACAATCCCTGGTGGAATAATCTTCCATTTATCCCTAAATGGCTTAGACGCAGGGCTGTTGCCGAGTTTCATTTGGCCACCTGCTATGACTGCTTTCTTAAACACCTATGTAATATGTAATCAATATATGTAATCAATATAGCATTAAGAATAACAATGTCCACCATTGCTGTGATTGTATTCACGGTACATCAGAATGCATTTCTGTAAAACAAATGATGACAAAAAGCCTTCAACCCAATTATATATGAATCAGATTATGAGCCAAAGAGGAGTTCTAATCAAACACTCTAATAATCATATAATTCAAGGACCATATTTGATGCAGAATGATATTTCAGAATTTGAGATTTCTAAAACTATATATATTTATTAAACATAAATGAATCGAATCTCAGAGGTACAAATTAGAATACTATGAATTAAAATTTTTGTTTTGATTAATTCTAAATTTGTAATATTATTTACACGTAATCATATGTATATATATATATATATATATATATATATATATATATATATATATATATACTAATTTAATCTTATAAGTAAGTTATCATTAGATTATATAAGTAGGGATGAATGAGAGAGCTTCTGAAATCCCTTAGACTACACATTTCAGGCTTTTATTTGTGGTAGATTTGCTACATTTAATTCATGAATTATTACCCATAGAACCATTGTTATCCCATTTATAAAATTAGCATACATTCATATGATGAAACAAAACTAATGGAACATTATCTCTATAAAATACAAAAAAATTATTATAAAATATTAAATTAAGTAGTTAAACTTAGATTTGGTATAAGAAATACTCTAGTAATTGGCTGCGGTAACAACTTACAATTATTTATTGAAATTTAAATAAGCAAATATAATAGCTATTTCTCCCTCCTTTTGTTTAATCAAATATATTTAAGAATAAATAGATTTATACGGAGTGCAGAGACAGAGAGATGATGTTTCTTGTATGTTAGTAAACATTTTGGATTATGAAAGTTCTCTATTAGACTGCTATAAAATATGTTAAGCAAATGTTTTTTTATTATCCTACTTGGGTAAAAATTTGTATTTTCTTGATATGTACAAATGTTTAGCGGGGAATATTTTCAGGTTTGCTAAGTATTTTTAGTTTTGCATTTATTAGAATTATATATAATTTTGATATAATTAATTAGATAATTCCGAATTTCTCTTGGTGTTTTAATTGAAAGAAATTTTGGTTGATATTTCTCACATATAATAAACTGAATGCATAGAATTAATTTACAAAATTCATTTTACATTTTTTAATACAGAAATGTTTTAATTTACATGTGACTTCGTAGCTGCAACTTTTCTTGGAAGAAAGTATGCGTATATCACATAAATTGTATATGAATTGCTTTTACAATCAAATTCGTGATTTGCGAAACATTTAACTGTCAAATATTATTTTCCTTCACATATTGTTTTCTGTCTTCAGCAAACATTCCAAGTAATTAACTTGAAACATAATTTTCTTAATAATTATTTTTTTATATAATTTAAACTTCATTGATGTTTCTTCTGATATTTTATAAATGTTTCAAGAACAACGTTTTACCAACAGATATTACCACTTCAGGAATTACCGTAACTTTATGAAATAAAATGTTATTTAATAGCTGTTTTCTTATTCTAACAATCTGCCCCCTATTTTAATTTAACACATTTATTGTTTTTCATAAGCTACGAGTGTTTACATCAAATGTGTTGTTAAAAACATTTAACAAGAATGAAATTGTATCGCCGCTTGCAGTAATGCTGTTTTTTTATTATGCTATTATTATGCTTTTTTTTCCAAAAATGTAATGATCAATTTTATTCCAATTACTCTTGTGAAGGTATGATAAAAAGCTAATTTAACATTAAAATATGTTTTACAATGATTTCTCATATTTACATATTACTAATTAGAAATTCGCAGTTGTTTCACTAACAAAGCATATTTTAGTAATTAGTAAAAAATAAATATAATAATTAAAATATATAGGAAAAAATATGTATAAAAAAGCAAATATGTGACAAGTTATATTATTATTATAAGCTTTATTTTTAGTTCAATAACTCAAAATAAATCTTTTCAACTTTCGTAAAGTTTTTAAATTTTTTCATCGTTTTATATAATAATCTAATAAATTATACAATTAAATCATAATTTAATTATATTATTTATTTATTAAATTGTAAGTTAGATATCAATATTTTGTCCATTAAAATTTTTCATCACTTTAAATAAATAGGGTTAAAACAATGATAGACACTTTTGCTACTAATTATTCTACACATTTTATTTATTAAAAATCAAAAGATACCACATTAAATGTCACTTTGATTATTTTAATGAGTAATTAATAACTGAGTATATTCTTATATGTTCTTAAATCTGTTATGGTTAATGGATTCTTAGTGAAAAAAAATGTTCCGTCAAATATATTGTGGAATTGTCTTGAAAAAAAAATTAACATCAATCAAATCAAAATATAATATTATTTACATTGATTTTTTTTATATTTTATCGTTACATTTTTCTCAAGGTTATTTGTCAAAATAATCAACCTTAAAAGTTGATGACAGTGCATTATCTTACCAGTGACAGTTTGAATGAAAACTATATTTAGAATAATATATATCTGATGAGATTTTACTAAATGTAAGTGAAATAATCATCGTCAATAGATCAAGTAGATATGTTGTTGTTGCTTATTCTTTGTATATCTGTCGTATGTTAAAAAAGTTCCAGAACTTTGTTGACTACAAAAAAATCTCTTGTAATGAAGGGAATGGATGTTAAGCTCTGTTTAAAAAATCGATGAATCTCAGAATATGGTCCAATGAAACTGAATTGTCACAGCACTTTTTAAAAGTGGAGGTAGATTTTTCTGTCGCTATCAGCAGAATTATACTTGAAACCGAAATAGATATGCATGGTTATAAGTGTCCTACAAGTGGCATCCGTAGTCATTTCTGCAGAGCAAAATAAGCAGGATTATAAGTCACTTGTGGTGATTTGATCTATGATAGATGATCTAAATTTTCGTTGACAGCTTTCATGATGTATATGAATATCATGGTAGACACTGCTGATTGCCGATATCATTGTGTGGTTCTCACCACAACAACTGATGATACACAATAATATTATGAAAACGTTAATTTCAACACTCTTATAATTAGAATATACTTTGACAATAATTACAAAGATGTTAAGATATGAACACAGATTGTTTTAATGTTATAATAAGTTTGAATTTCAACCTTCCCCAAAACAGTTTTTCTGTCTCCAAAATAATAATTTATGTAAAACCTAAAAAAGAGTTTGAAAAATTTATAAAGCTCATAATAATATAATAATAAATAAATAATAAATAATTATATTATAATATATTAAATAATTATATTGCTTATCTTAGTCGAAATGGTTTCGAAAATGGAAATATTCATAACATTTACTCAGACAAGTAGTATTTACAAATAACATAAAGTCGTCTTCATCTCTGAGAAGCAGAGCAGAGAAATATTAGAAATTTTGTCAGAAGAATATTTGAATGGCGACACCAAAAATCTGTGAGAAGGTGCGACAATCGTTTCCTTGGAGATAACAACTAAGAAACAACATGCGTTGCAGGCATTTTTAGCACTTGCTGTAAGTTTTCACTAAACAATACATCTGGTTGTCAAACTTTTGGTATCACAACATAGTTGTTTGTTCATGCTAGAATTCTAATATTTCTATTTTTCTGTGTCTCAGAGTAGAAAAAGGTCCTTTGTAATTATTGTTTGTCTGAGGATACAACCATACATATATATATATATATATATATATATATATATATATATATATATATATATATATATATATATAAGAATACAAATTCTTAAATATTTGCCATTTGCCTATAAAAAACGATACGCTTATGAAATTTTATTGCGTGTAAGCAACTTATACATAATTTTAAACAAGATATATTCATGTGAAGTAAAAGGAATTTTTTATTTTCAATCCCAATAAAAAATAGCATATATATTACACTTAAAGATTCAGTCTTAATATTAAGTGTAATGTAATCCAAAAAGGTAAACCTATTTATCACACACACAATTTCAAACCTAAAATTCATAATTTCTTTTAAATTCTCTTAATTTCAGTAACTTAAAAATCTCCAGTACAGCACTCTCTCGCTTCCAGATTCAAGTCTTAATATGAGGTATCGCATTATATTAAATACATTAATCAGTAATTAAATTCGTATAAAAGAAAGTTTTTTTCGAAATTAGGCACGTGATTTACCATATGTTGGTTTAAATAATATAAATTTTAAATAGTTTCTTTTTACAACACATAATGTAAATAATATTACTATTACCTGAAAAGTAATTTAGTGTAATTTTAAAAGTTATTTACCATAAAGTAATTAGTAACATTTTGTGGTTTAGTGCTCATTTAAAGAACATGGCGATATTAATGGGTCTTCAAGGTGGGTTTACAAAATATTGTTGCTTTTTAAGTTTGTAAAGAATAACCATGCAGCTGAACATCAATTTTAAAGAAATGGCCAAACAGAATATATCTTCAGTCTTGAACAACGTTAAGTATACTCCCCGTTTTGAATCGAAAAAATTCTTCTTCCTTCACTTCACAATAAATTAGGACTTGTGAAAAATTTTGTGAAGGTTATGGATAAAAAGGGGTTAGGTTTTAAATATTTAAAAATACTTTTTTCCACACTTAAATGAAGATAAGCTATAAAAAAAAAGGTATTTTCATTGAACCTCAAATCAGAAAAATGATTACGGCTCTGCTTTTGAAGCAAAGTTAAATCAAATGGAATTAGCAGCTTTAAAATCAATTATAAAAGGGTTAAATGATTTTTTCAGGAATCAAGAAGAACGAAAATAATAAAATCATGATAGCTGAGCTACTCATGTCCTACCAAGTCATGGGTTGTCGAATGTCATTTAAAACTCACGTTTTACATTCCCATTTGAAGTATTTTAAGAGAAAATCTTTCTATGGTTAGTGACAAATAAAGGCAAAGATTCCATCAGGACATTAAGACTGTAGAAATTCAAATATCAACAGTCATTGGAAACTGAAATGATGGGTGACTATTGGTTGTTTCTAAAGGAAGAAGAGCTTACGCCACATAAAAGAAGAAAGTGACATATTTTTATCGTATTTAATTATTTTTAATGGTTTGCTCTTCTGCTTTGCTTTAGAAATGCTTATAATCTTAATTACTGTAGCTTTGTATGATAAATTAGTGAAATTAATATTAGAAAAATCTGTGTTTAAAATGTCCTTTCAGTTATTTTGAGTGCTGGTAAGATAGTCATTACAAAAGAACTGTACGTATTGCAGCTTTACTACACTATTATTTTTAAATTCCACACTGTTATAGATAGAAGGATAATTCCATTTTTATTAAACAAAAGTAAATTTTTGTATGGAAACAAAAGTAAATTTTTGTCGACTAGGGAATAATGTGTTTCCTTGCGTTAAACTCGCATTTTCAAATGGTCGTATTTTCTTGCAACAATGAATAGGAATTCACTGCAAATTAATTATCATCCTATAATCTGTGAATTATCTTGCTTCAAAATTCATTCGTAAAAACACAAATTTATTGTAGAAAATTTGCGGCAAAATAATTTTGTTATCCGAGAAGAAAACATCCCGAAGAAAAAATATACTTCCAAATTCTTAATTGGTTCAGAACAATAAATGTAGTCTCAATTTCACTATCAAAACTAATATTATTTCTTCCCAAGGTCAATAGAAGGCAAAATGATATATCGTTTCCCAGCACCAAAGTTTCTATCTTTTTGGAACAAAATGAACAGGAAGTTAATTTCTAAGGGTAATAATGATGTGAATAAATTTGGAAAGTCATTGCTTACGTCAAAGTATATTAGAATATTCACACAATGATATGCATCTTTTTAACAGGCACTACATAATTGCACTATTTTTAAAATAGTTTTATTACATAACTCTCATAAGAGTATGCTGTATATTATATTAATTCTGGAAAGAACTCATTAATTTTGTTTTTGAGTGATTCATGTATCTTTTATTTTAATGTTATTCGTTAAATTATCTCCTAAGCAAATAAAATAACAACATCTTCTCTTAAATAAGAGAAACAAGAAAAGAATTTGCTCCCATACCCAGGAGCAACTGTCATGAAGCAAAACAGTAAATGTCGTAAAGAAGTAATAAAACCGTAATGATACAAAAATTCCAGATCGGTCAGCCGGAACCATTAACACAACCATAAAAATGTCTTTAACGACTTTTCTGGTCACATATTATTAAGTTGCAGAAGTTTAACAGCTCCAGTTTCAATTTGCTACACCGGAGGAATGACATTTGCTTTTGAAATTCTCATTCTTCAACATTAATTTTTCTTGTTACAAGTTAAAGTGGATTCTGTACTAAGAACGATTCTATAGAAAATGAGTTATAAGAAAATTTTTGTTTGTTTTGATCTTGGCCAAAATTTTATACCGTTGAATATTTTTTTTTTGTATTTCTTTCGAGTTTGAATTTCGAATTAATATTTAATCAATTGGGAGTTTCAATCATTTTCTGAAGTGAAGACCAAAACATGGATTATATATTCAAAATTTATCAAAATGTATGCTATTTTCAAATTCTAGGAATCTTTCTCTAGTAGAGAAATGTAATGTTAGAGAACATAATTAAAGCTGGTTTGATGCTAATTAATAAAATATGATATTTAATATCAGAATAAAATATAGACTTGTTTGTGCGAATCTCATTCTTTGCTTCAACTTTATTCAGGTGTTTGTTTTTCATCGAGACCTACAGTTTTAGATACATTTTGAATCATTACAAACATCTAAACAAAAGGAGCCGAAATTATTAAGATGCAGTTTTGGCTGATCTGGAAATTAAATCATAACATTCTTTTGCGATTTTTTTTTTTTTTTTTTTTTTTTTTTTTATCATAAACAACCCTTTTGTAAGCTGGAAACTTGCTAATTGATAGCGTTTCTCTTAAATTAATTGTAATGACTAAAAAAATGTTATTATTTACTGAAGAATAAATGTGCAGAAAATGCCTATACTCCTTTCTTTTTTTTAAAATTGTACCAACGATGTCGCTTTTTTCATTAATATATCATTTAATTAACATTAGAGGTACAATTGCAGTATATTTCTCAAGGAAAGATATGAATTAAAATAATAATAATGGTTTCTTATTGGAGATCAATTCAGACTATTTGGAATGAAAATAGCTCATTTCTTAACTATTTAAATTATAAATATTTATAAACTTTATGTAACTGAATGTTTGTTTTTCATTTAAGCAATTTAACAATTTTTATACGTATTTTATCTAAAGATAATCTGTAAACTTTTTGAAAGAAAAATTGCTGAAACCACATATTTATAATATCTAATTTATTATAAAAAAATAATACTATAGTATTACTAATATTAATTATAATTATTGGCGCCTGCGAACGCAGCGCCCCCTTGAGTCATAAAAAGAAACCGGCAATAGCGATGTGCGAGTCGGAGAAATAAAGTTTTATACAGTCCTTGAGTGAGTATTAAACTAAGATATTTACATTGGTCATAGTCTCGCAGGAGAAAACCAGCAATCTATGGATCTATATAATAGCTATGAGGGATAATTTACGCCTCTGTTGAGTATCGTCAACGTAATTGAGGTTAGCAAATACGATAATTGAAGAGCAAAAGTCCGATGAGTTGCGGCAACTAGAGTTAGAGAAAATTAAGCTCGTACAGAGAAAATCTGAAGAGCTTCAACAATTAGAATTAGAAAAAGTTAGTCTTGAAAGAACGAAAACGGAATTAGAAATTGCTCGAATGAAAGCGGAATCTAAATCAAATTCAAGACAAAATGTTGAAATGACTGAATCTTTAGACTCTCATTAAAAGTGTCCGTACTTTAACTATTAAAACTCCTAGTAGACCTGAGGGTTGGGCTTATTTTTTGTTTCTCTAGAAAGGGATTTTATTTCAAAAAACGTCCTTGATAAATACAAAGTGGAGATTTTGTTAAATTTGCTAAGGAAAAGGGCGACTAATGTGATAACTTACATAAATGATGACGAGTTAAATGAGTATTCTAAAGTGGAAACAAGAGTACTTCGAGAATTTGAGCCTACCCCTCAATCATGTTTAGAACATTTTAGGAAAGCCCACCGCCAACCAAATGAAACATACGTACAATTTGCTTCGCGATTAACGACGAGCTGGGAATATCATTTACAATTGAGGAAGGTAACAAATTTCGAAACTCTCAAAGGTTTAATTGTGTCGGATAAAATATACCAGAACTTAGATAGAGAAACCACGCGTCATATTAATATGAGACAGGCTGGTTTAAACCCTCTGAATTAGGGAAAGAAATTCATTTATATTTTACTTCCCGAGGTAAGACTTTGGTGGAAAACTCAAAATTTAATAAATAGTCCAAGTTAAAATACACGTCGAGAGTTTTCCTTTCCGAAGTTAAAAATAATAAGTGTGTTTTATCTTCTTAAAAAACAAAACATACGTGAAATATCTGTTGAAATATCTGTAAGCAGCGTCATCATGTCACACTTCACTTTCAGTCAGAGCAAAAACAAGAACGTTTATTTGCACCATTCTCCTCCCACACAGCTTTAGAATTCGTTCCTACTAGCAATAAACAAGAGCCACGAGGTCAGGATCAAAATTGCTTTGCGGCGACTAGTTATACTTCGTCAACAAATTCGAAGTCTGTACTACTTAGCACTTTTGTTTTTTAACCGATGACTTGGGAAATGCTTTACGCGTTCGTGGTTTATTAGACGTTGGAGCCCGTGCTAATATTTTGTGTCAGAGTTTCGTTGACAAGCTTAATTTATAAAATAAATATTGAAAAAATAAATATTAGAGTTTCAGGTTTAAATGGAATGTCTCTGACAATTAAATCTAAAGTTAACGCGATGATTGTTAATGATATAAGGAATTTCAAATTAGATTTAGAATTTTTGGTTGTTCCCAGTGTTATAAATTTGACTCCTTTAAGGCAAATTG
Source organism: Latrodectus elegans (assembly GCA_030067965.1). Lineage (NCBI taxonomy): Eukaryota > Metazoa > Arthropoda > Arachnida > Araneae > Theridiidae > Latrodectus > Latrodectus elegans. The sequence goes on from CM057813.1 coordinate 22,784,198, forward strand.
ATATTTGCGTTCCGGATTAAAAAATATAAAGTTAGCGGATTCGGGATTTAATGATCCAGTCCATATGATTTAATTCTGGGAGCAGACAATTTTTATGGACTATTAAAACCTGACAGAATTTACCCTACTAATACTAAATTCATTTTACAAAACACAGTATTCGGATTTGTAGTGAGTGGTAGTTTACCAGTAGCAACTGAGACTAATGTACACTGTGGGCTTATAAACGAGGGTGTCGACTTAGGCAAAATTATGCGGAATTTTTGGGAAATAGAACAAATTGAAGAAACACAGAAATTTGAAACTGCTGAGAGAATTGAAGCTAATAATCATTTTATAAAAACTCATAAAAGGATAAATCAGGAAAATTTGTGGTACAGATGCCATTTAAAAAAGATCCGAAATTTTTGGGAGAGTCTAGAGAGATTGCAGTCAAAAGATTAAATTCCTTGTGGAATAAGTTAGAAAAGAATCCGGAACTTCTGGCTTTATTTATCGTCAATTTATAATTGAATATGAGTGCTTGGATCATATGCAAGAAGTTTCTATGACGCAAGAACCTGAAGTGGTCTACTATTTACCACATCATGCAGTTTATGAACCACAGAAAACGAGTACGAAATGTAGAGTTGTGTTCACCGCTTCACAATTTACTTCAACTGGTGAGTCATTAAATTCCATGCAGCTAAATGGTTGTGTGATTCAATATGATTTATTTGCTATAATATTGAGGTTTAGAAAACATCTTTTTGCTTTTACTACGGACATTCAAAAAATGTATAGAATGATTTGGAGTGATGCTGCACAAAGAGACTTGCAAAGAATTGTATGGAAAGATAGTAAGGAAGCGAATATTAAAACATATCAATTATGCACAGTGACGAATAGAACCACTAGTGCCCCATATTTGGTTCAGAATGTGCCCCATAAATGTCTTCAACAGTTAGATACTGATGAACAACTGAAATTTCCATTGGCTTCTCAAGTAGTACAGAAGGATATGTACATGGATGACATATTGAGTGGAGGGTCAAATTTAGAAAGTGTCTAAAGCAAGAAATAACTCAAATATTTAAAACTTGTGGTATGGAACTATGGCAAAGTAACTGTCCAGAGTTAAGAGAATTTTTTGAAGATTCAAATGACTATAACTTTGATCAAACAAAAACATTAGGGTTGCTATGGAAGGCCAAGTGTGACGAGCATTCCAACAATATGCCCCAAAAGATGCTTCTATGGTTACAAAGAGAGAAATTTTGTCCATAATTGCCCGCATTTTTGACCCACTTGGTTTGATAGGACCTGTGCTTACAAAGGCTAAAGTTTTTATGCAACGTCTGTGAAAGTTATCAGTTGACTGGGATGAAAGACTGCCGCCATCAGATGTCGTACAAGAATAATTACAGTTTTTTTTATGGATTGTGTGGCATTAACTGCATTAAAATAAATCGATGTATGCTACCAGAAAATGTTGTAAAAATTGAACTCTTTGGATTCTCAGATGCATCAGAGGGCTATTACGGTGCAGCAGTCTATCTAAGATGCGAATCAGCGAGTTGTGAAGCAACTTCACATCTAGTGTGCAGCAGGGGAAGAGTTACACACATCAAAAACTTTCTATTCCAAGACTTAAACTGTGTGCAGGTGTATTGCTATATAAATTGATGAAAAAGGTTAACACTTCCCTAGAACTTAAGATAGATCAAAATTGGTATTTTTCAGACAGCAAAATTCCTGGATTCAGAAGTCTCCAGCTGAATTGAAAACCTTTGTCGCTACCAGAGTGGCTAAAATACAAGTTTTGACAGATGTCTCACAATGGAGACATATAACATCGGAGCGAAATCCTGTAGACATCGTTTCTCATGGTTGCAATCCAGCACATCTGAGAAATAATTCTTTGTGGTGGCATGGACCACTACTTATCATCGAGGAAGTAGAGACTCTTAACAACTGCTAATTAACGAGAACTTAAAACATTTTAATACAGAACTGGTTAAAAGTGAACGAAGGTTCAAGAGACCTGTTTTCCTAGTGACCTTTAATTCTTTAACTGAAGAGTTACTTAGTATTACTAACAATTAGACTAAACTCATACGTGTTTTAGCTTTTCCTTATAGGTTCCTTAATAATTTTGTTTTTATAATTTTAGCTTTCATAGTAAGAGTGGAATTAGAATTCTAGCTTTCATAGCCAGGCATTAAAGGTCATACAATTTACCAATGATTTTATTATTATTTTTGTTAAAATGGTTGAGCAATCATTATAGTTCAATGTAAAGGGAAATTTATCCTGCTTAGGATTCCAGGACATCCTCAATTTTTTCACAGATGCAATTTCATCATGTCCCAAGATATATTATGTGAAAATATATTCTGTTCCATAACGTCCAAAGATATTTTCTGATATTTCATTCATGTCCAAAGATACCTTCTGAGAAGGAAGAAGTGTCTTCCTTTTCAACTGGTACTCGATGAGACGATGAAATTGGGTATGAAGATTCTATATATTTTTAGAAATATTTAAGTTCGTTGTTTAATGAATTTATTTTGAGAAAGGCTTTAAATCTGATTTAAGAAAAAAATACTGATATACTATAAGAAATTTGATACATATATTTCTTGATATATATTCGTGTAATTTATGTGTTAAAATTCAGACAGTTCAAACACGGGTCTTTATTTTTACAAACATTTGACCAACATGCAAATTCTTTCCTTTTCAAAAATAGATGGCTTTTAAACAATGAGTGGTTAGAATGACAAAAGAACAAAAGATTTTATGAAACAGTTTTTTTAAAATTGTTCTGGTTTGAAAGATGAAAGTGAGTTTTTTTATGTTAATATTAAATGAATTTGACAACTTTGGTTTTACCTAAAGAAAAGTATAGATTTTGATTTCTCTAATATTTGATATTGTCTTTATAAAAAAATTGGGGAAAGTATCCAAAGTTGCTATTTCATGAGAATCAAAAGTTAAGTCAAATAGTCTATGAATTTCTTTACCTAGTTTAGGGCCAATTAATTTTATTAAACAAATGTCAACAAATGTATTGTGTTCAAATTTCAATTGTTTCGAAGAAAGTATTCCTTGTCTGAAAAATTTCGAATAAGCATACAGAGTTCTAAAGGTCTTTTTTTTTTTGTTAATGGTTTTTAATTATTTATATCTTCTGTGACTCTGAACAATTTTGTATTCTCATGAGGAAGAGTGAAAGGCTTAAAAAGCAAATCATAGTTATTGTTTGCTGTTTTTATTTTTTAGAAGCACATTTAAGAGAAGCATTCAAAAAGTACAACTTCTGAGAGTCTGGGAAATTTGTGGATTATTTTCCTTTAGATTGTGAAATTGCAGCTTAAAAGAACATCCCTTTCTTAATTGATCTCCAAACTGTAGCAAGGGAATTTCCAAATACATTTTTCAACACAAGAAATTTTATTAAGGTCATTTAATTTATAAAAAATTTGGAATGATAAGAAATTCTTGAAAATCTAAGTAGATCATAATTAGAATTTTTTCATTATTTTCAATTATTAAAGTATCAGGTTTAATATTCAATTATTAAACTTGATACTTTATCAGGTTTAATATTCAATTATTAAACCTGATACTTTATCAGGTTTAATATCCTTCAATAATTCTAGAACTGCACAACGTTCAGTTCCTTCTGAACTTATTAATGCTTTCCACCAAAGTTTAATTAATTGGGCTAAAATACAGCTTCGTTATCGATTTGATAACTTAATTGATGGCATTGTTCCTACTTGGATTTTCCGCTAGCACGATCAAAACATGCAATATTCTGAAATTAATTCAATATTTTGATTCAAATATAGTTTTCTTCCATAAATGGAAACTGAGTACGTATATTCTCACTCTTAAGCAAACTAACATGATACTCAAGACGACTGTCTAACTGAATTTTTTATTTTTTGAATTTATGGGTCTGTTTGTATGATCGGTGAAAGGAAGAAAACTGCAGAATTCAGAACTGAGGCAAACATTGCCTAAGACCAGGAAGATTAACTGAGAAATATAAAATCTGGAATGAAAATTATGATAACACCACCTGTAGAGGAACTAACACGAAATCGCATTAAAATTTGCTTGCAAATAATGGCCGCGGTACTTTATTTAGTTTTCAACGATGCGAAAAGAGGAATTTCGAAAGTAAGTTCTTCAATGCTTTAGAGAGTGAATTGTTTCAACTGATGATGTAGTTTCTTCAACGCTATCGGTAGGAAATCTCCAAGCATTGATAAGATTTTATATTAAAATTCAAATGAAAAGTTTAAAAAAAAACATCAGCTGTCACATCATAGTTCTGTGTGAAAATGCTTATAAATCTAAGCTTCAACAACATAATAACTCAGAGAATTCCACAATTTTATAACATATTAAATTACATTAAATAAATTGAAGTTTGGGATTGATTAAATCCGTACATGACTCAGTTGTTAATTACTGACGTTCAAAACAGTACAATTCCTGCTTTTACAATTATTCAATTCAGGTTTCTTTTTATTAAATTTATTCTCTTTATGAGTTAATTGCAAAATAAAACAGTTGTTAATATCATATGCTAGATATTTTTGTTTCATCAAATAAAAATAAACACGTATAAAAGTTTTTACATAAATGTTTTTCTTATAAAACTCCTGTGTTCGGTAATTGATCCAGCAAGATTCAAGCCGGTAAGTAAGTAATCTAAGGATTAATATTTCAGTTGGCTTTATCTTACCACGTTTGTTATGAAATAAAAAAAAACTTCAAGAAGGATGTTTTTGACGACGCAAATATTGCATTTTGATATAAAATTTTGGAATATTATCGCTTTCAAAGCTTACATTATCTTTCTTCAGGTATATCTCAAATTTTATATTATTTCTTCATATGTATCTTAAATTTTATAGATATATATAAGATATATTACTTTTTGAATAGCCCTGTATAGTAATGTTAACAGTTTGCCCTTCCAAAGTACAGATTCGAAGTTCGATCTTCGTGCTAGGAAATTTTTACTCAGATTTTCATTCAGTTGGTCGATAAATTGAATCACAAGTATGACTGCGTACTAAACATACAAGGTTTCGAGTCACCTAATTAGCTGACCGAATACATTAACGGACCACAAACAATGATGATTCGCACTCCAGGTGCCTTGGTTAGGAAAATAAACCTCTTTCACATGGTATGTCGTGCCGCTGGTTAAATTTAGCTTATTTTAAAAATAAATACCAACTTTTAGATCCTAGAGAAATTGTAAACAAAATATATAAAAATAGATATAACTCAGTAACATATTGACAATGTGAAAATAAATAAAAATTTTTGTCAACGTAGAAAATCGAGTGCAAATAATATATGTTTTTTTGATTAATTACCGAAGCCAAATTAATGTATTCAAATTTCATATTAATTAAAGACAAACATGTTTCGAGCAAAAAAACTTTTTATTAGTAATTTTGTGATTGCTCGAAAGTAATTGATCAGTGTTAAAACATGCAACGCCAAAATTATCGTTTGCCATATACTTGGTTTTTCAGTGCTAGTTGTTCAATTGGTTATTGAAATCAACAAATTGCTTATTCTTGTTTCCGTCATTTTTGTTCTACATTGAAAGGGATTGTTGTTTACAAATTTTGAGATTATGATGTAAAGAATAATTAAAATAAATTATTACAATTAATATGTAAAATAGCAATACGATTACCAGAATAAGTATTTTAATAAACAATATTTCTAAACTGCTTGTTCGGAAGACACACACAATTACATTTTTGAAAATTAAAATAATTTTAGTTTAAGATTCTTTTTAAGTCTTCAAAATAAATATATAAATCTTTTAGCTAAGTATAGATTTTGTACTGACCACAAATATAGATTTGCATAAAAGGTAAATGGCTCTAAACTAATTTTTGAAGTCTCAAAATTTTTATTAAAATTTTATGATTAGATTTCCATGAATTGTTCACGTAATATATAAAAGCAAATAATTACAAAAAAGGAAAAAATTAACATTATATAGCTATTAAATATTAGTTAGAACAGAGCATGATTGATGTGTATAGCAAGAACATTACATTCAACAAATGAGGATGAGCTTCTTATAAACGCACTTCTCCTTACCAAAACAATCACTAGTGGGAAAAACAAGCATACCACCACATTGAAATATAAAATTCACTCAATAATATTTAAAAATCTTGTAGACTAACTGTCGATTGTTTAAAATTAGAAATTTATATTTCATAATTATTAAATAAATGTTCTTAGTAATTGTAGGCAGAATCATCCTTATAAGCTGTACAGTCAGTTACCGGACAAGGCTATCTCTGGCAGCTTATTCCATCTACATCTACTAGAAGACAATTTCTACAACGGTTTATTCCAATAATTATTTCTCCATTTTATCTATCACTCTGGTTCTTGGCCTTCCTCTCTTTCTCTTTGCCTCTGGTGTTTGGGAAAGTTACTTTCAAACTGGGTTTTTATTGTCATACAGATAGATATGCCCCAGCTACCTTATTTGGGAAGCCTTGATAACTTTGGTTATGTTGGAATCTCTGTATTTCTATAGGAGTTCGTCCTTATATCGAATTCTCCATTATCCATTTTCTTTAATTGCTGCAAAAAATGTTCTCACTTTTTGCAGTATTAAAATTATTATCATTAAAATAAAATACTAAAATTGTTCTATTGAGCATTTGTACAGTAATAAAAAATTAATCAGAATGGGTACCAAAAATGTTAGTAATTTTTTTTTTACCAACTTTCATTTCTAAACAATCAGCTAGTAAAATGAATCTGAGGATGAATAAGCAGAAATAAAAAAAAAAATTCAAGTATTGTGATAACATATATATACCATTCTTAAATTAGTTAAAAGAAATTAAGTTTAATTTAATCTGTAAAAAATGCACCTATCTAGGATAATAAAGTACCAAAATAGCAAAAGTCCTGAAATCAGAAAAGAATAGAAGCAATCAATCTCTGCTTCATCGGCTTGAGATCACTACTGAAAATATCACTTAATTAAATGAAAATAAAAAGTTCTTGCTGTATAATGCATTGATCAAGTTAATGTTGACGTATACCTTAAAATCTTGGAACTAAACAAAAAGCGGTGAGAAAAACTTAGAAATCTTCAAAAAGAAGGTTCTACGAAACATCTTTGGTGCAATTCTCTGTAATATTAAGAGAGAGAAATAGACATAATTTTGAAATTATTAATATATATTTACTTGATATGATATTATCACAGGTCTGTAAACCACGTTGAAGAAAATGGGCAGAGTAATTAGTAAAAATGTGCCCAGAACGAACAGCTTTCAGAGACGTTATACCCTTGAGTAAAAAAAACCAAGTTAAAAGTATCAAAAAGAGATGGAAAGATCTTGTAGATGAGGTGTTTGGCCTCATGAACGTAAAGAACAAGTCAGTTGCCACGAGAAGGTCAAAATGGGAAAATATGTTGAGGAAAGCCCAGCATTTGAAGATTCGGCAGTCTCGGCAATGCAGTTGATGATTCTATTTTATAACTTTTATGATCATACATTTGGCTAAAAATGAAAAATGAGCCTTTCATTTAAATCAAACATTTGAATGTATATTTAATTTAGACATTTCTTTTTACTTTGATAATAATATATAAAAATTGTTTTAAAAAGTAATCTGTATTTTTGTAATAAGTTCACACACATCCTGAAAAACGTGTGTATATTTATGTTATTGGGATAAAAACAATTTTAATTATTTGTCTTTCAATAATCAGTTCTTTTACAAGTGTTTTCTCGTGATAAATAATCACAAAGTTAAAGGGTGATTAGAAATACATATATTCATCACCACACTTGGCGAAATCGAAACTAAGCTTATATCATGAAATTGCCGATTGCAAAGAACAATTAGTTTTGTTTCAATTATGGTAGAAATTTATGAAAAATAGAAATTTTTCGTAAAGATATATCTATCACTAATACTAACTCTTAATTTTTTTTATATTAGATTTGCAACTAAGAAAACTAAGTTAGAACATTTAGGATAAACACTCTGAAATTTTCAAACTTTTCTTCGATTTATGTATTTTCTGCATGTACAAGAAAAACCAAAATTTGATTCAGCTAAAACAAATGTATTTTATTTTATTAATGTACTCTATTTTTCATGACAAATCAGTCCAAAATAATCATAGATTCACAAAGTTTATTTTTGTCATCTTATTATGTTTTGAAAACTGTAAATGAAAGTTATCACATTCACTATATCAGTGTTTCATCAAATCAAAATGACGGTAAATGATGTTGAAAAGAGCAGTTCACAAAAATCAAAAAATAGTTCGAACATTTTGTAAAATTTAATTTAAAACAAATGTTGTTATTTTAAGTTATGGAATTTTAGAATTTGTATGTCTTTTTAATATGGTAAATTATTCTACTGATGTTTCAAAATTCTTAAGAAATAAATCTTAATGTGATTTCTGTAAAACATTATTTTTGTGCATAGTTTTTTTTTTTAAATTTCTTTATCCAGAATTGCATATCCTGCTGGCAAAACAGTGTATTTTTAAAATTTTCAAAATTTTTTTATCTGTTTAAAAATAAAAGATCATTTTTGAAGATGCAATGAAAAAATTACATTTACTTTGGTATGCTATGTTTTCTCTTAGCGTATTTAATTTTTACAGGTGGTTCATGTGTCAGTGTATTTCCGCATTCAACCAATAACTCTACCGTGTAATTGAAAGATGGCCGTCAAAAGTGATTATTTCGAGATTACATATTTGAAATTGTATATAAATAGTATTCAAAATGTAGTACATTTCAATGATTAATTTTTTACGACTTCTATATAAGGATTTTGCAATTAAAATATACAATCTATACCATTTGTAAAATACAAAAATACAAATTGTATTATATGTCGTGCTGTTGCAAGTCCCATTTGTTAAGAAAATCATAAATATATTTTTCAAATCATATGACTATGTCTTATTTATATTGGTTCTTAAGCAAAATAGTAAAAATGTGGTATGTGGAAAGTCAACATCCCGTAAATCTTCATATGAATTTCTGATGTTTAGGTTTGATTAGAAGAAAATAATCAGAAAGAGAAATTTAAGAACATATGGATGCACCATATTTTTTCAAAAATAAATAAATATATATATATATATATATCTATATATCTCTATATATATATATATATATATATATATATATATATATATATATATATATATATATATATATTGAATACTTCTTGTTCTCATGAAAATAAACTATTAAAAATATAAATTGTAATTTTGTTGTTGGTTTTACAAGAATGCAAGCTTTATTAATGATAAAAATGAAAACTTCAAAGCCATGAATATTCGTGAAAAATTAATTTTACATACGTACTTATAAAAGGATAAGTACTCATAAGAATTTTTTTTATATTTTATGAATATATGGTGTAGTTAAAAACCATATATTTAAAAAATTTATCTAATTGCGTAAGTTTCAACAAAATATGTGTAATTATACAGAATATATTGTATATTTCAATATTTAATCTACCAATATTTGGAAAATTTAAATATATTTCATTATACTCCCGATTTAAAATGTAAGTTCTTGAATTCCATTGCGTAAATTACTAGCAGAAAGATTTTTTTAATTTGTTTGATTAAACACAACATGTTAATGGAAGAGAACGGAAGTCTGTATTGTTGATGATCAATATCATATTACTAAAATTGCTGAACAATAAAGCATATATCGTTTCAGAATTATTGCACAAACGAAATAACTTCTCTGGCCAAACATTTAAATAAATTAATAATAATCATTAAAAAAATAAAATGTTTAAAACTCAATTAGTAAAAACATACCGGAATTATTTTCTTCCATTTATCTAAATTACTAAAGGAACAATTCAGAGCATAAAATGTTAAAATCATTCGTGATGACTGATATTTTATGCTTAATAAGCTTGAATTATCTTTATAAATACGAGGGTCACTCTGAAATTTTTGAAATACAACAAGGTTTTTAAAGTTATACATACAAAATTTTAAGTGTGTTCAAAGTAGTCTCCTCCAACAACAATGCACTTTTGTCGACGAATTTTCCACAGAATAAATGACTCAAGTCATTCATTTCTTGGAATAGATGAAAAAATGCATTTATAGTCACATCAATCTCTTCTTCTGAAAGAAAACGACGTCCACGTAAGTTCTTTTTTAGATTAAAGAATAACCAAAAGTCACACACAGCTAGATCAGGTAAATACGACAGTTGTTCGATCACTTTAATTTGTTTATGTTTAAGAAACACAACTGTTAATCCGCCAGTATGTGAAGAATCATTGTCATTGTATAGCACTAGTCCACAAACATTCAGTCCTTGTAGACTTTCTAGAAAACATTTAGTGGTATGCCAGTTTGCTGTTACTATCTTCTGTCCTTCCAACTTGATGGCTTTGTCCAACCCCGTACTTCTGAAGAAAACGGCATACATCACTTTTTTCAGTGCGCGTTGTTTTTTCACCATTGTCGGTGTGGGATCATCTTCAAAGACCCATACTTTGCTTTCTTGACGTGTTTGAACGTTAAAAAACAATAAGTACGTTTCATCATCTGTTACAATTTTAGAAATGATGCGGTGGCCACCATCATTTAGCAATTGAAGAGTTTCTTTTCTGATTCGGACACGCTCCTCTTTTTGGTGCTCAGTTAGATTAAGAGGAACCAACTACTTTTTCTTGTGTAATTCTTATTGAATAATTTTGGGTATGGCTTTGGATCCAATGTTAAGTTCCTTCTGTATCATTTGACAGGTACAGCGATGATCATCCATTAACATTTTTCGTATGGCAGACACATTATCCGGGGTTACTGCCGACGGCGGCCTTCCTGTGTGTCCTTCATCCTGAAGGAAATTGCGACCTCTTCTAAATTCTCTAAACCATCTGAATACAGTAGCACGAGCTGGAGATTCATCACCAAATGCTAATAGCAACCGTTGAGCGCATTCTTCTTGATTTAATCCTTCTTTAAAATTGTAGAAAATCATAGGGCGAAAATGTTCTCGCGTCAACTCCATTTTCTCTTCTGTTTAAAATTTATTCTACGCTAAACAAGTAAAAGTATGTCTGCAAAAAATCGTCTTCAATGTTAAAATACTTTGTATTTTAAAATTAATCCGTTATTTTTATTTCGTAAATTCTCATCTGCGCGTATCTCAAAATTTTCAGAGTAACCCTCGTATTATCGTTAATTTAAATAAATAAATTTAAAATTCAATAATAAATTTTGATAAACGGGTTGTATATTAGTATAACACTTCATAGACCAGACCTTTAATATCATTTTTATTTTTGTAATTATTGAAAAATAAAATAAAAATATTTTTTTAAATATAGCTTAAATTATTTCATGTAAACATGAGTATGTAAACCGTGAGTATTGTATGTGCTGGAAAGCATTTCTTTATTCGAAAGCATTCCAGACTTTTACTAGTTGATTTTATGGTCAACTACCTTCTAATCCTTGTAACTTCCACACTTTTGAATTTATCTTTTCTTTTAAATCAGACTAATGTGCTTGTGCATTTAGATTTTATTAAACGTTTTATGTGATTTTTAATAAAATAAATTTTATTAGTCATTTAAAGAGATAGTGAAAATACTTGAATATTTGCTAGAAATATAAAAACTGATGGAAAATTGATATACAAATCGTGGTAAAAAGAATCAATGGAAAACGATAATAACAATTTCAATAATTCACACAAATTTAGAAAAAAATTAAAACATTCCCCTCAAATTTTTTGATAATAACAAAAACAACACTGTAACTTTTGTCTCCAAATAATTCTTGCCGTTGGTTTTTATTGAGTACCTTGTGTAAATTTATCAGATATCACTAATGGATTTCACGGGACATAAACATTTATTAACATAAAACATAATACAAAGCACGAACAAACATAGACGTGAGCGTAACGTAACATATTTTTTCCCTCTCCTCTTTCTCATATTTTCTCTCTCGTATTACAACAAGTTTACAACAGAAACTTGCATCAACCACTGCCTAAAAATGGCTTAAGAGCAGTTAATAAAATTTTCTTTATCAAGAGAATCAAGTTGACAATTGAGATAAATTAAAAAATATTAACAAAGTAAAATACATCATATTTACTCCCGTAAAAAAAGCAAAATAGTATTATTAAAAGTATATTAACAAGTTTTGAACTATTGAACTTAAAAATTTGGCTTACAAAAAATGCATAGCTTAAAAATTACAGCGAACTAGTTTTAGTTCGCTGTAAACTCCCTCTAATTGTGCTGCTTATGTATTCATTAGATAAAAATACATAATTTTTACATTTAACAGCTTAATATCAAATTATTATTTTTAACAACGCTGTCAAAATTTCAATATTTCTGTTAGAAACATTTTCTGACAGTATTATCCAAATGATTTCATTCTTAATTTTAATAGTTTATTAATGCTACAAAAAATGAAACTCTTTTAACAATGGGGCATTGTTACAATATCCAAAAATTTTAAATTTATTTTATATATATATATATATATATATATATATATATATATATATATATATATATATATATATATATATATATATATATATATATATATATATATATATATTCTTAATAATATATATTTATCTTTGATACTTCTTAATAGTTTAACTAACACTTGAAAATTAGTAAACTAATGCAGTTCTCAATTTCATAACAATAGTATTCTAAAGATAATATAGTAACATGAGAAAATACTTGTATATTAAAATAAATGTTCATAGCGTACATATAAAAATGAATAAGAGAATTATACTGAGAACGCAAATGAAGACACCTAGATTGATTTATTTTTATCATTCAATGCATGTAAACCTGACGTGGGAATCGTACCTACTGCTTGTTGAATTGTGTGTGATACGGGATCCCAAAATATTGTCTAATTTTAATTTTTGGGCTCCTACAATAATTAAAAGTGTAAAATTTAAAAAAGAGAAACGCAAATCAAACATTTTGTTGAAAATTACTATTAAAATCGTAAAGTGCATCTAGAGATAATTTTTTTTTTATCTTCTCATACATTTACTAATAATATCAAGCAGATGTATGTAATATTTTAACTACGAGGTACCTTGTACTTAAATAAGAATTACAAAAAATAAGTACGAGATAACTTATTTTTTCAAAGAGCTAGAAACCATTGTAACGCCAGTTACTATGTCTATTTTCTTTCCTTTAACTGCTTTCATAATGTATTGACGAGATATGTTTATAAAAGACGAGAAAAAATGCATAGTAAAAAAAGTAAAAAAGTGCTAGTTTATATATTTTTTTAAAATTGTGACTGAAAAGTTAAACTTTTACAAAATGAAATAATTTACTTGCCAACGGAAGTTTATTTCTTAATATTTTATCAAATTAAAATCACGTTGGTTTCGAATATTTATTTGAACGAAAATAAATAGAGCTCAATTTCAAAATTATCATTTTATTAAAAATGCCTATTATCTATAAAGATGTATTGCGTTCATCAAAGACGTTTGTGATAACGATGACATTTTTGAAGTTAAGAAGCAATTGAGTTCAATGGTTTGATTGTTGAATTTAACATTGTCGTAATTTGTTTTAAATGTTCGTTGCATCATTAAAGTTTCAGTAGGATTTGATTACATACACGTTTTCTTCCGTTCTCTTGGCTTTTGTTCTTTGATTGGTATGTATTTGAAAGTGTTACGAAAGTAATAAATGCGATTAAATTTCTTTCGATAATTGTATGGAAGATAATTGAAAAATACATGTTAATAAAAGTAAATACCTTGAAAATAAGATTGTTACTACACATTAGCTGATAAGAACAGATATGTCTGAAAAAGATACTGAAGTCTTGATGATATATAGTTTATAACAAACAATATTGAGATATTTGCCTACTAGATATCATAAACAGAGAAAAAAATATATAAAAACATCTATAATTAATTTGAGGGCAGCTGATAGTTGCCCCAACTTTACAACAATCATTTTAATCATTTGAAAATTGAAGTGACACTAAAATACTAAAAGAATAAAATGATGTATTATAAAGAAATGAATGAAAATCCTTGAACGAAATTAAAAACTAAGATTAATCAAAGTAAATGTAAAAATAGACAGTTCGATTACAATCATAAAGTAATTAACAATAACGTCGAGGAAAACATTTACATATATTAGCAACAGCAAAATCTGAAAACAGTGGAGAAACACACATTGCATATATTTGAGGTTATCGCAAACTGTCTAAATTTGTTTGAATCACAAAAAATCCATGAAAATGAAGCAGATAAATAATAAAAGTAAACCAACTTAAATCCTTAATTAACTTATGCTAATATTTAGTACATAAATATATAATAAAAATATCTAAAGAATTATTAAATAAACTAAAACAAGTATTTGATAAGAACTGCAAAGCCACATTGCCTATATTAACATTACGGAATCAAAAGAGCTTTTAAATTAGCTAAAATTCACCTAACGATTCAATGTAATTAATTGATAAAAATGAAATGAATATAACTATTAATAAATTGAAAGTTGAATGGTGCAAGGAATGGAAAATATTATTGACAACATGATCAAAAAAATTACTATTATACATTAGAAAAAAAATCATAATATATAATAAATGTATAAACTTCTTATTTTCCTTTCATATGGAAAACAGACACTCATCCTATTTCATAAACCAAGAAAAGACTTCAGAACGACAGAGAATAATATATTAATTAGAGCTTGCTTCCTTCTCAAGAGAAAATGTATGAAGTTATTATATTTGTAATAGAATAGAATTTCTCAGTTTATATTACTAACTCAACACTGTGGCTTTCGATAAATTCCTTTAACAATCAAACAACTACTCAGAATTATTGAAACAATAGAACACAATCTGATCAATAATCTTTACATGGTCATAATATTATCAAATATCCCAAAAGCATTCAATGGAGAATTATGTTGGAATTACATATAAATTGGTCAACCTCAATTCCAATGCAGATATTATACTTTTCTACTTTTAACTCATAAAAAATAACAGATATTTTCAAATTAGATATATCAATAAATGTTCTCTAACATTGAAAATACATGCAGATGTTATTTAATTAATATTTGAAAACAATATTGACATTATAAAATTACCATTTTTAAAAAAAAAATTGCATCTTCAAATATATAAAGTACGACAAACGTACATACTGGTCTCGCGCTGATAACATATTGTAATATAGTTAACGATTGATTGAGTGTATTTAATTGCTTGTTTTAAAACTAGTGTAGTTTAGTTTTTAATACTTGCTTCGCTAAAAATACGAGCAGATTTCTTCACAATTGGCTATAGTTCATTTTATTTACTAAATCATTATTATTTGCTAGATCAGTAGACGAACTATTTTTGTTTGTTGTGAAATTTGTATCACAACAAACAACAACAAAAAAAATCAGTACAGAGCGTTCAAAGTTTACTCTGGATTGGTTGTTCCATGGAAAAACCTTTTGGTTAGGTAACAGTTTGGTTTGTCCTTTAATTAAACATTATTCGATTCAAATTTCATAGATGAAACCATTATTTGGACATACCTGTTACCTACACATCAATTTAAATGTAGACGTAATGTTCGTATACATGAAATAACAATACTCGAATCTTTGTAAAGGTGCACTGCAATCTGCATTGCCCTAAGAGCCTTTTGTACAAGATTTGATGGCAAACCAGCTCCTAAGCTTTGCAAGCGTGCGTATGATACTCGTTTAACTGGGGCCATTCTAAATGTACTGCATAACAAATGCTGACCTACAACTCTGAAGTATCTGGATGGCGATATTTCAAATCTGAAACAAGATATCAAGACAACAACGATGAATAATAACGATGGCAAACTGAATTTTTTATTCCACAGGTTTATGGGTATGTTCGTGGAATGGACAATTGGAAGAATATAACTGAAATCAAAGCCCTGGTGGTAGCATTAGATAAGAGTATGAGGATTCTCTGAGAAATACAAAATCTGGAATAAAAATAACTACAGAATAGGCTGTAGAGACTCTAATAAGAAATTGCATTAATATTTGCTTGAAATAATAGCCAATCCCTTATTTGATTTTCAACGATGCAAACCGAGGAATTTAGAAAGTAGATTCTGCTGTTTCAAAGAGTGAATTTTTTCTACTGATGACGTAGTTTTTCAATGATTTCAGTAGAAAATTTCTAAGCATCGATTAGGATTCATTAAAGTTCGAATGAAAAATTTAAAAATCAGTTGTCACACGATACACCTAAAAACGCTTATGAATAGAAGTTTCAACAACACATAATAACTCCGAAAATTCCAAAATTTTATATCATTTTAAGTTATTGTAATGCCGACCGATGGCTGAGTGATTAGTGATCCTGACTACTGAGCTTGAGCTGTGGGTCCCCGGTTTGGGCTTTAATGCTACTTTCTCTCCCTGTTCTCTCTGTGTTTCTTCTGTGATGATGTATGAATGTGGCCCACCCTATAAACGGGTTTGTGGTAGTATGGCGCGGGCAACGCTACTAGCCTCCATGACTTGGTTCACATATGCCCGCTAGGTAGTGAAAAATATGTAGCAGTTTCTGGCCTTGTTGTGGCAAAGGGTTCGTCACACAAGAGCCCGCCATTGGAAAAATGTTACAATATATCACTTAAAGTTTGGGATGGATCAAGTCTGTACATGACTGAATTGCTCTAATTACTAAGGTTCAAAAACGCATAGACAAAAAATAGCTCAGACAGATCAGAAATACTAACATTTTGGGCAAAAATTGCGGTATTTAGACCTGTTATACGTTGAAAGCGGGTTTTCTAATGATTTGGTGACTTGGCAATGTTTTGGTGAGAAAACTTGGCGATTTGATGACAGTTGGTGAAATTCTTGGCGAGAAATAGATACTTCTAGAAATATCCATCACCTAAGCTCTAGGACCAATATTTAGCAAGATAACCTAGAAGCTTCCAGAACCTTGGCGAAACTGGTAGATCCTGCCAAGTCAGATATAAATACCGCAGCCCGGCATAGGAAAGTAGATTTGTGAAGACAATTAGTCGTGGCTGCTAGTCTAGAGAAGCTGTTCTCTGTCTGAGGTATTTGAAATCTGTGATTGGAAGCTGTTAGTTCTTGTATCGGATGAATTGTAGCTGTATAATTGTTACAGATGGTATTTCTAGTGGAAATTTTACAAATAAAAGTCTTGTGTTAATTGAGTGGTTGTTTTATACAATTCTCAATCGACACGAGCCCTGAAGCCCAGTACAGTAGTAAAGCCACAGGGAACGAAAGCGCTGAAGATTAACACAAGATTTTATTAGATCTGCAACTGAATCAGTAACTACTTATATACACATTTGGAACCTTCCAGACGTGAATACCTCGCAGAAAATTGGGAACTAAAATTTACATAAATTTGCATAATTAAATTAAAAGTAAGCAAATTCTAACAAAAAAAAAAAAATTCAAGGCAATTTGCCTCGCTTGCGTTCCCACCCGCAACCTCTTGTTCATGAGTCCGCTACTTTACCGACTAAGGCAGGATGTCCTTGATTGAAAGTAATAATTTTCGCTCTAAAATATTAAAATAAATTTCATTAATAGTTAGTAAACAAAATTTTTGCAGCAAATTATTATTATTTAAAAAAGAATAGCAAAATTATTTTACTATAAGCATATGGATAATAATAATATATTAAGCATGTGTATAGTAATAATAGCATGTGTAAGGTAATAATGTTTAGCAGATTTTATTTGATAACAATCAGCTGAAAAAATGAAAATCCATGAATATCTATAAGAATCAACACTCTAAAATGTTCATACCTTACTTCGATTTATGTACTTGCAGTATATCAACAAAAGTCAATATTTGATTCAGAAAAAAAAAACAAAAACAAAATGTATTTTATTAATATATTTTAACTTTAATTACAAATCAGTCTGGATTAATTCAGATACATAATTTTATTTTCGCTATCTTTTTATGATTTTAAACTCCACTTGATAAATATGATGTACATCCATGATTTACTGAAACACTGAAAGAACTGTTTTGAACTGTATGATTTACTGAAACACTGAAAGAACTGTTTTCTGGAAAAAGGTTTCTTCTGTTCCTGAAAATTATCTGATTCACTTCCTCATTGTTTCTTAAAATCAAAGTGATGTAAAGTTCTGTTAAAATGAACAGCTCACTAATTTAAAAAGGGTTCAAAACTTAATTTAACATAAATGTTATTTTACGTTTTGAAATATGTATCTCCTTATAAAATGGTAAATTATGCTGATATTTAAAAATTTTAAAAAATTGGGTCTTAATCGATTTTTTACAAAGTATTGTTTTCTGCACAGTTAATTATTCTTTTTAAATTTTCTTATAGTGTATGGATTTTAACTTCTAAGCATTTTTATAAGTACAAGGACTTCACGCTCATCTCAAAATAGAATTGTATGTCCTGCTTGCCAACCTTGATATCAGTCTTTTCAAAAATTTCTTTCAAAATTGAATAGATTTCAAATTTTCGTATCTGCTTAAAAATAAAAGATATCCATTTTAGAGAGGCAATGAAATTTTTTTATGTATTTATGTATGATTTTTTTTCATCTCTTAGCATATTTAATTTTCACAGCATGAGTCATTGTCTTTCTATATTCTTCAATAATTCCGCATTGTAACTGAAGGCAGCTTATTGTAGAAGGACGTCAAAAGTGATTATTTCGAGCTTATAAATTCGAATTCATGAGTAAATAATTTTGAAAATGCAATATTTTTCAATAATTAATATTTTACGACTGCTAAATTGTGGTTTTAGAATAAAAATAATTAAAAAATTACATTTTTGAAAATACAAGTCTTAATTATATGTTTTCCTGCTGCAAATCCTAAATGTTAAGAAAGTAATAAATATATTTTTCTAATCATATGACTATATCTTATTTATTTTGGTTTTTAAGCAAAATAGCAACAATATGGTATGGAGAAAATCAGCATTCCGTAATTCTTCAAATGAACTTCAGATGCTTAGGTTTGCTTAGAAAAAAAATCAGGCAGAAATTTAAAAATATTTCACAATTTAGAAAAAACATTTGGATATACCTTATTTTTTCAAAATTATTTTTGAACCTAATATTTAACACTTCACGTTCTAACAAAAATTAATTGTTAAAAATATGTAATGTAATTTTATTGTAGGTTGTACTAGAGTTGCAAACTTTATTAATAATATGAACAAAACTGCAAAGCCAGGAAAATTTAACAAAATATTAATTTATAAAAGCACTTATAAAAGGATAAGTGACCATAAGAGTATGTTTTAATTTTTTTATGTAATTAAAATCTATATCCTTAGCAAATTTATTTTATTGTGCAAGATTCAACAAAAATGTGTGTAAGTATGCAGAAAAATTTCAAATTAATCTACCATTTTCTGAAAAATAGATTAAAATATATTAAATTATTCATACGGTTTAAAGTCTATAAATCTCAAAATTACATGCCTTGTTAACAAGCTGAAAGATAGATTGATTAAAATTATCTGCTGTAATTCAAAAAGTTAATGAAATAGGGTCTTTTCACTTGATTCAAATTTCCAGTGGTGGTGTAAGATTTCTTGTCCATATTAGTCTAAATGACGGTAGATATTGTAAGGATCTTTTCTTGTAACTTGATGCTATTTGTAAATATTTTATTTCATAATACAAAATTCAAGAAATTGTAAGCTATTGGTGTGTTCAGATTTTAATCTTTTACTGTAGTTAAACAAAATTGAAACAACACGTTATTTTTAAAGTCTCCTAAAATTCAACATTGACATACTTTAGCTCTCTTTACTCAAGTAAGGAAATAACTTTGGATTTTTACAAAATAGTCTGATTACAGCACTTTTAATAAACTTATTTACAGATAATTATGTATTTAACATTTGAAGTAAAAAACAACGGGCTTATTATAATTAAAAATTAATTTCATTCGCACTGTGTGAGAAAAATAGAAGGACAGCTCTAAAAAATGAAAGTAAGTCTTGTTAGTAAGGAGTTTTTCTGTCGTTTGCTTTAACTACTTCAAAGACTATTTGCCATTGAATCATATATGTCTTGAATTTTAGTTTGACAAAAATTGTCGGAATCACAATTCAAAGCTTCTCGAGGTTCGATCATAGATTTATTTTGATTGCATCTGGCGTAAACACGCTGAACACACAGCTTTTTACCGAATATTTTAAACAATATGGTGATCTGTATTTTTATCAGGCTATGGCAAAGCCCTGTTTTTGTTTCAAACCAATTTTTAATGGTTTGATTGGCAGTATGAATTGATGCTCCATATTGCTGAAATATCCAATTTCCTCCGCCTAGCTCAGTGCCATTTAAAATTTGAATGTAATCTGTTTGTATCTGTCTTTCATCCCGAAACACTAGATTGATCTTTCCAACGTAACCAACTGATATACAAGCCATTAAACTACCTCCTCCTATCTGTCAGGTAAAATAAGTTTTCTCTGGTGTACCCAAACAATGTCAGTAATACAGACAACCGCCTGGGACATGTAAATTGAAATGTTTCATCATAAAAACTAACTTAAGTCCATTCGAAGCTCCAAGACACGTCACGTCTCCTTTGACTCATAATAGCTAGCTGATACTCAATGCGCCTTTCATTCCATTTAGGATGGTGCTTTCTTTTCTTGAATATGAACGTATCCGATCTTTTCATGTAGTTGTAAAATGTTCGTCTCTTACATGTGTGAAGTCAGAGGGGTCTAGCGTTTTTCCAATGCTTCCACGCCTTTTTTTAAAGTTCTTTGTAGATTTTTCCTTGATTACGCTAAGTATATTTTTTAAGTTAGCCAATTCTTTGCTTTCCCTGACTCTTAAGATTTTTCAAGAAATTAGGAAGAGTATTTGGACTGATGTGTAAGTGCTTTGGAATTTCTCTTACACTTTTGCCCACATCTTTACATGCCACAGTTTGGCCTTTTTGAAATTCACTTAAAAGTTTCCCCCTAAGCATTTTAACTGTACAAAATTGAGGATTTTTTTCAAAAAAATATATCTTTTAAAAGAAAGTTTAAAAAAAAAGATTTTTTTTCAACATATTAAACTGCTACAGATTCCAAAATGAGAATATTTTTGCAGGTGTCCTTCTACTTTCTTCACAGACCAAAAGTCCTGAAATACTATTTGATAATACTTTCTTAACTGTAAATAAAACTTATACACTGAAAATAAAAGAAAAACTAGTTTAATAAAGTAAAAAAGAAATATTATATTAATTGTTCTAAAATTTAAAGCATAATTTATAAAACATGACTATCCTATTTTTTTCCAGCTGTGTATTTCGTTTGCTTTTATTTAAAACTCAAAGCAGGCAAACATTTAAAAGTGTTAGACGAAATTAAAAAATTAATTAATAAATAATGACATTATAATGTCCTTATTTAGAAATAATATAAACAGAAATATTAATACTTTTTTTGGATTTTAAATATTTATTAAAACAAATATTTAGTATAATTTAGGTGTAGGTTGTGTGCAAGAAATGCAGTGCTAACTAATGATATAACTTTGAAAGTCTGTATTGAAAATGCAATTGAGAAGGCATGTTTTTAACCATATAGGAAGAATTTTAATGATATAAATTATATATTTGATTTTCTTTTGTAGCTGAGGTCAGTTGTTGATGATGCGAGTGTAGCATTAATTAACAACTTATCTCAGCGTGATTAAAAAGACAGATATTTTTTTAAACAAAAATTTTTTATTTAACTGCTGCATTAGCAACAAATAAGGTAATAAAAAATGTTCAACTCTGCATTTCTTTTAAATATTCTTAAACAATATACAAATTAAAAGTTTTCTCTCATAAATACACATAAAATTTTAGACAAGATTTTTTTATCATTAAAAATTTATATATTTAAGAAATTTCTTCTTAAAGGGTAAGATTCATGCCATTAATACTTTAATTAATCATACAAAAATTACATTAAATTTTTAGCAAATCTACAAACTTTATAATGTCTACTGATCTCTGAGTGGTTAACGTTCCTGACACCTGTGTGGCCAGGGTTCGAATCCCAGTTCAGGCCTGGATATTACTTTCTCTCTGTGTTTCTCTATCCGTTCTTCTTAGATGGTATAGGAATGTGACCCTCCTTATAAACAGGCATCTGGTAGTATAGCGTAAGCAATGGGTAACGCATCCTTGACTTGGCTCCCAAGTACCCAATGGGTAACGGCAAATGAGTACCAGTTTCGGGCTTCTTGTGTAGAAGGGTTATATATAGTCACCCAAGTGCCCACTGTTTTTAAAAAAACATTTTTTCATCAAATATATTAAAGTTTGATATTTTTCAAAAGCTCCTGAATTGAATCACAGTGAATTGTTTTCAGGAACATAAATTGTTTCCATTTGCTTGCTTAAACTCAAAATTTTTGAGTTATTCATTATTTTCAGCAATTTTAAATGTCCTCTGGAAGTTTTCAACATTTTCAGTTCACTTAGCTTAATATTTGTAGTTAGTGGGTAAAATTCTACACTTAACTGGCGTTATTCGCAGAAGTTTTAATTTAAAATATTGAATATAAATTCAAAATAAAATTGCAAACAGAAGGAGCTCATTTTTTAATGCATTTCTTAAATATGTGTGTCATAAGAAGAACTTGAGTCAGTGGTGAGACCAGGTTAATACCATTAAGAATATAAATATGAAAATGAAATTAACTTTTTCATTAATAATTTCGTTATTTTACTTATTTTAAGTTAGCAACGTGCGCAAGTCTACTCTTACGTATTTTTTATTTAGAATGTATTATTCCCATGCAACCTGCTGTTGCTGTTGTCTTATGCCAGCCAGGATGGCAAAATGAGGTGCGCTGCTCCACTTTTCTAACCAAGCCATATTTTGGTGTGGAGTCCGACTTCCTCAGTACACGCATGCCATAGGAACCCGTTTATAGGGCAGGCAACCATTCGCAATCCATTCATACAAAGAAAGGATAGACAGAGGGAGAAAGTACATCCACGCCCGAACTGGGATTCGAACCCAGGACCTCCCTACCCTATCCGCAATCGGGCAATCTGACAACTAGGCAAGATGGGTGGTATGAGCTCTGCTGATTAGACAATAATCAGCAGATCTCATGATTCATTTAACGTAAAAATGTAATTGCCTGCGTTACCCTTGTTTAATCACCATTGTAATAGAAATATTTAATAGAAGTAAATTATTTTAATTCTCTTAAGTATAGAGATAGGATAAAATAAAATATTCCCGGAGTATGCATTTTTACGATTATGGAAGTGGAAAAAGTTTTATTCTTTAGTAACACCAACAAGTTCGTCATAACGAAATCCACTGCTCGTTATTCAGTAAATCATAAAGAATCGTTAGTTAAAGTGTTTTCAACTGCCCAAACATTAACAATTAAACAGACGAGAAAGTATACATTAATATGGATTCTGATAACACAGTAATACGTAGACTAATGTCAATTGATCTAGCACAAGGCTTTCTTCAGAAGATCTACTCATTATGCCTGTAGCGTGACGTTTTTAAAGTTATGCCATATTTCGATTCAAATAAAGTTTTGTTCAGTTAAAAATATTTGCATGGATTCGTTCCAAAACAAGCTAAGAAAGTTACAACTAACGATAACCTCAAAGACAAACTCAGTTTTTTTTTATTCCATAAGCTTTATAAGCTTATGACGGTTGAAGCGTTTGCAACGTAGAAGTGGAAACAAATTTATAATAAAACAAATCGTTTTCAATTTAAACAATTGAAAACGATTTGTTTTATTATAAATTAGTTATTAATGACAGGTAAATTAGCTATTTTAGGGAGTTTATTTTTTGACAAAATTTACACATTTTTTCCAACGGTAGGTACTTAGGTGACGAACCCTATCCCGCAACAAGGCCAGAAACTGCTACTCATTTATCGTTACCAACCAGGATCCTGCGAAGTCACGGAAGCGAGTAGTGCTGCCCACGCCATACCAACCCAAACTCGTTTAATAGGTGGGACACTTTTATACATGATCACAGAAGAAAAGACAGAGAAACACAGAGAGATCAGAGAAAGAAAGTAACATCTATGCCCGAACCCGGAACCCACAGCTAAGGAAACAGTAGCGCTAACCATTCAGCCATTGGTCGACAAATTTATATTTGATATGTTTAATATTACAAAGGGAGTTTTAATATCAGCCCCTGGATAATTTTTTGTGCAATTTTTGTAATCATCCAATGTGAAATTGAAGACAACCTTATTTCGCTTACACAGTAATATTTGAATGAATATATATTTTATCAAATTCAAATTTGCTTCCAAATTTTTCAAATAATCTACTTTTCCATGATTTTCACACAACTTGCACAATTTCATTGAATCTCCCGCATTTATCAAGTCTCAATTACAGTCTATATTACACAAATCTGGTTTAATGATGTAATATACAGCTCGCCTTACTTAACATTTCCCAAGTGTATGCTTATGACTCAAGTAAAATTTTAGCTTTAGCATTTTTCTTTAGATCGGAATAACTAATCGAACTCCGACACGTAAAATTGGGCTTTACTCCAGAAATGGAATGAGAATTTTAATTTTTTGTTATCGTGTATCGTCTCCATGACCAGCAGTAGTAAATCACGTTCATGAGTTTATTCCCAAAGAAGAGATACAGTAGTACTGGGTTGTCTTAAAACAGGTCTTGCCTAGTAAATCCCAGACAAGATTAAATGTGATAGAAGACGTCTTGTGTGCAGAAGAGCACTTAGTGCAGATTTCGAAGTGTTTACTGCTCCCAACAAAAGTCATTAATCACAAGTGACCACTATTGAAACGGATAAGAGCACTTTGGTCTCATCTACTGCTGCCTCGAATCAAGGAGCCACCAATCTACTCTGATAGCACGGGTGTACTTGGAAGACCATCTAAGTGGCCTTATTCACTGCGTTATATATAGGAAATAACTCCATACACACAAGTATTTTAAATTAATTTCTTTCAGTATACTTTAACCTTGTTCAAACGATGTTACATCTGGACAAAACATTTTATCTTGAGCATCGCTAACGAAAACATCAAAAGCATCATTAAATTCAACACAGCTAATAAAACAACAAAATGTTATCTTAATCTACAATCGCTGAATGAACCTGAAACTAAAACCTAGAATTCAGATTAGTTTCAGATAATAATATCAAAATTTTTATACTGTCACACACAAAAAATCAGTAGGTTCAATATATTTAACACATTTATTCAAATTGGATGAAATTCTTTTTATCTATTCAAGGTCAGCAGACCCAGAGTTGTAGTTTGTGGCCAAATTTGAATCACAATTTAAAAATTCATCCAAAGTTTACTCTCGATAAGTTCGTCCATGGAAAATGCTCATGATAAGGTAACAGCAGGGTTGTCCTTTGATTTGAATCAATAACTTACAATTTAGTTATTTAAATTTGTTATCGGACATATCAGATGGCTACACAACATTTCAAATTAAGACATGATGTTCGTATGAATGAAAGAACAATAGTTGATTTTTGAGCTCGTTACGCGTAAAGACGAAATGTATCGACATTAAACTGCATTGCCTCAAGAGCCTGGTATACAAGTTTTGATTGAAAAAAAGCCCCTAAGATCTTTAAGTGTGTGAGATTTTTTTTTTTTTGTTTAACTGGTGCCATTCTAAATCTACTAAATATCAAACGACGCAATCCTTGTTACAGATAAAAATGCAAGCTTCATAAGCTTCTTTAAAGAATCTGAAAAGCTGTGAATTTTCATAAGTGTAGTTAACTTAGGAATAACATTAAGGAGAATTACCAACTGTTCGATATTTTGTGTAATACGAATAACATTTCTGAATTCTAATTTTTCTTTCGCAGGAGCTTTTGCATTTTGACATGAATTAGCAACCATAATTTTTTAATTAGAATATTAGATTTAAAAGAAAGATTACCCAACAGACTAAAAAGTTCATATAATTTAGCAACGGAAGATTATATTAGTCTTTATATTAAAATGATTATGAAATCATTGCCCTTCAATGTAAATTGAAAGATATTATGATTAGGAATAGAAGAAATAACTTAATTACTTCCGACACATTGATATAATTTCATTATTTCCAAAGACGTGTTCTTGTTCATCTGATAATAGTGTTGATAGTAGTTCACGAGGGTTACAGCTTCCTTTTTGATTCAGCAGAAATTAAATTTATGAACAAATCTGATTTTTCGTATTGAAATGTCAATGCTTTCAAAGAACGAATGTTTCAAAATTTTAATGAGCATGGAGAGTTACACAGGTTTTTTTTTTTATTAATTGTTTGGAAATTATTTTATATTTTGTACATGACTTTGAACAATTTTGTATTTCCATAAAGAAGCTTGTTGGAGCTTTAAATAATGAAACAATCTACCATTTGCAGGAATATACCATTTTTACAGCATCTTTAAGAGAAAAATTTAAATAGAAAATTATCTGTTAGTCTAACCAAATTGAATCATTTTCTATTACATTTTTAATTTTATTGTTTGAATTGTAAAAATATATGATTTCTGATTTTACAAGTATTTAATTTATGTTTCATTTATGTAATAAATGAATTTTTATAGGCTTGTTGCATTCTAAGAGATTAATCTATTTTTAATATTATATGCTATAAGGTTTTGCTTCATAAAACAAAAATAAATACGTAAAATCAAAAATTTTGTGAAAATGTTTTTCTTTTGCGAGTGATTGCTTACGGTAGTAAAACACAAAGTTATGACAATTGCTGTTTAATTAGTTTACGTCAAGTTTTGTTTTTATTGCGGATAAAATTTATGAACAATAGAAATTTATCGTAAAGATGTATCCATCATCAAGTCCAATATTCTAATTATTTACCATCTGATTGAAAATTAAGAAAACTAGGTATGTACATTTACATAATTTGACTTATGGGTAGTCATGGGAGTTCTTGTTAAAATATTTTTAAACATTCTTCTCAACTTTATTTGAATACAATTTAAGAATTTATTTATTTAAACTTTCTCCATATTATGTATGATATTATAAAAAAAATAATTGCAACTAGCAGTTACAATAGTAATTTAAAAATATGCTTAAAGCATGTGAAATCATTCATGTTGATTTGGATAAGAAATGGAAAAATTCTCGAAAGTGTGTAAAAGACAAGTGCAGGCTGTAGATTCAAAAAATGCCAGGGATTTCGTATGTAAAGTAACATTCGCCATGAAGTAAAAATACTCGATCCTATTTAGTATAAGATTTTATCATTCACAATTTAAACAGAGAAACATCTAAAAATTAGAAACAATTTTTAACGTTTAAGCATTTAACAATAAAGAAATAAAGTTTGCATTTAATTTAAGTCAACAAAACATCAAAAAATTGGGATACAATTTTTAAATGTTTTGTTGACTCTTAAATTAAATGTTAACTTGATTTTTTTACCAGGCCACTACAAACACCTATGATCAACGATGAATTGGAACTTTAGAACTGCTGGCAGGGTGAGGTTTGGTTTGGTTTGGTTTGTTTGTCGCTCAACGGTCATTTTTTGCACACGAAGGCTAATTAGACCGGGACCTTTAGTTTAAAGTGGATTCCGAACCACTACAAACATCCATGCAATAGGTGGGATTCGAACCCACGAACTGTTGAACCGAAGGCAAGAGCTGCTTACCATTCGTCTGCCAGCTTGGCGCTGGCGCGGTGAGAGAGATTTCAACTGTCAGTTAGTCTTTTATATTTTTTTCTGTCTTTCAATCACGAGAAGGTGTTAAAATATTTTCATCTCACTTATTGGAGGGACCAAAAACATATAACAAACAGTACATTTTAAATTAGAAAATAAATAAAAATAATAAAAACATTTCTGTATGTATGACTGAAATCTATTTATTGCAGTATTTTAAGCTATAATGTCACTTAGAATTCCAAGAGAACTTTGCTTTTACAATTGCATTTATTTGCAAAAACTTTCCCACCGCTACTCGAATTCAGGCCGCAGCATGTCCAATTTTGGACCTTGCACCCTAAAACCAAACCAATTACTCAAATCAGCTGTCTCCAGTTCATAAAAGTTGAAATCATCAATAAAAACATCAACCGCAATTGCATTTCTGCTATGTTAATGAGCTTTAGAAATGTTAAATGGAACTCTTATATTTGATTTCAAATATATATTCAGAAAAAAATAGAAATTCTAAGAAATATACACAAATAAAACCATGTCTTAAATGTGTTCATAAAAAAACATCGTATGTAAATTTTAATTGCTTAATACGATTGCATAAAATTAGATAAAATTTTAGCGTAGCGACGGTAACATATCTGCAATTACAGACAGTTGATAAGCGATCAAACTTCATTGTTTTGATTGCTTTAAGATTTTAGTAATTTAGTTTTGAATATTCCTGGTTACGTTAAGGCATTGGTATGATTTGGCTGAATAAAAAGTCTTCTCTGTTCTCTTGGCTTTTATTCTGCAACCTTAATATCTGACAAAGTAGTATGAAAATGTTAAATTACTGAATGCTACAGGATTAGTTCAGCAAATTTTCTGAAAACTTAATAAAATACTAAGTACACACAATGTTTCTGAACAATATGAATAATCATCAGCAACCCTTAAGGAGTACAGTTAAAAAAATTTGAAGCTATAAGGGATAAGAATTTTTCTTTGAAAGTTGAAAAATACATATTAATAAATGTAAAAACTTTAGAAATGGAATTGTTACTACACAATAGAGTTAAAAAATGCATATATGCATGAAAAGGATTCCGAATTTTTGAAAGCATACTGTGCTAGCTACCCTGAATAAAAGATGCAAATGACATACAATTTACAACATGAATTAACGGAGGTGAAATATACAAATGATTAGAAATTTAATGCAGGTGCACATCATGCATGCTTTTGGCGCCATTTTAAAGCACTATTTAAGGGTTGGTGATTGCAAGGATTTCAAGTGCAGAAATTGCGCTTTTCTTGTTTTTTTTTTCAGAAAAACAATCATTTATCAATTATTAATTAAACAATCAATTCAAACGATCATTTTTTGATCAAGTTACCGAGTTCGAGACAGAGAAGGGATTGTGGCCTATCCAGATTGTGGATTATCTTTCAGAGAAATCGGTATTCGTGTTGGACGAAACGAAATTATTGCAATGTGAATATATGATCTTTGGGTTCAGAAGGGTATGAAAGACCGATGTGTTCGGTTGCATTCATCTCTGTGCCCCACTTCATGTGATGAAAGGGAAACTGCGGGGGCACAGCAGTGACGGATCACCCAGTCACATCAAGAACCATGCTTAGCACATTCAATCTGTAACGCATCATAAAAGTGATTGCCCGTAACATTCGCGCCGTTTACTGCAGAGTGGTCTGTCCGCAATGGGTCCATTGCTTAGTCTACCCTTGATGAAGAACCACAGACGTCTCCGCCACCAATGGTATGATGAAAGAAGGAAGTAAATGGCAGAATGGAATAAAATTGTCTTTACTGACGAGTGACGCTTGTGTCATAAATACCACGACGGTCGCATTAGAGTGGGAGACACGGTGAAGATAGGATTCTGAATAACTGCATTATGCACCACCACACTGGTCCTGAACTGAGTATTAAGTTATGAGGCGGTGTTGAATCTCTCTCTCACACTCCTCTAGTACGCATTTCCAGTACCAGCCACCGCTATATCTTCGAGGTACTGGAGCCAGTTGTCCTTCCTTACCTTCAAGGCTTTCCCACAGAAATATTTCAACAATATAATATCTGACCACACATGGCGCTCATTGGCCAAGGTTTCTTCGTCAATCGCCAGATAGAATTGCTTCCCTAACCGACTTGCTCTCCGTATCTTTCATTGATAGAAAACATATGGTCTATGGTTGCTTAACGATTGACCTAGAATATATCCCCAGCAGCCACACTAGAAATACTTTGGTAACGTTAAAAGCTGTTTGGTCTGCTGTACCCTGAAAACTCCTCCAAAATATCTTTGAATCTATACCGAGGTGATACAACAATGGCTTCTACCACTCGGTATTGTGGTAGAGGTCATTGTTGGTGATAACCTCTACCACAATACCGAGGCTTGTGGTAGAGGTAATCGCCAACAATGGCGGCGACTCTGGCTACTGGTTTTGGCAAGAACCATACTTCACAGAAGTCTGTAAATTTAATCATTTTATACATGATCAACATGGGATCTACAAAATAAATTTTTACTGTGATATCTCTTGGCTTCCTTATGTTGCAATTTGGGTGGGCAGCAGGGTAGTTTACAACAAACCAAATTGAGAGATGTGTCTACTAGCTATCATAATTCGAGAGAAAAATGTATAAAAACACCTATAAATAATTTGAGGACGTTCGATCACATCCCTACACCAATCCTACTGTAATCAGATTTGAATCATTTGAAATCTTTCAGACACTAAAAGATTTTGTAGAAAGTAAACAGATGTATTTTCCAGAAATAAAGAAAAATAATTCGACAAAATTGTATAAGATCAATCAAACTAAACGTAAAAATGAAGACAGTTCAATGACTGTCATAAAAAAACAAAATAACAATACCGTCGAAGAAAACATTAAATATACGAGCTTTCATTACACTGAAAGAAACAACTGAATTACACATATTGTCCCGAATTAAAAAATTAAGTTTGGAACTGATACAAAAGATTTTTTAAAACAAAAATATATAAACTATTAACCAAATTAACGTCAATAAAAATACTTACTACAAACGTACACTGTTTATGAATCAATAACCGGCCCATTAGACAAAAGTTATATTTCCTACCACACTTTCATTTTACGAGAAGATAAAAATCTAAAGAAGTTAAGAAGTTAGCCACTAAATTACACGATTGTGTGAGAAAATCATAATTCAACTTCTCAATGAAGGGTTCATTGTTATTAATGTCATCAAAATGGTGAAAAAAAATACAAGGGAAATGATCAACTTAAGCTTCTATTATTCATACCTTGCTAAAAATGCAATCTAGAGAAATTTATAATAACTTCAATCTGCATAACACAAAAATAAAAATTGAAACATATTATAGACGCAAAGGGATCACACAATGATACTGATATCAAGGTTGTCCTCATGCAAAAAATTCCTGTCATGAATCACTTAATGCATAAAATGCGCAGGGCATCATCTCCACTCTCCATATACAAGGCCTGAAATAATAAGAGCAAAAAGTGAAAAGTGTAGAGATACACATTTTGATTACTTTCGAAGATGTAGCAAACTTTCTAAATTAGTTAGAATCACATCAAATCCATGAAAATGAAGCAGAAGACTAGTAAAATTAACCCAAGTTAAATCCTTAACTATACTATGCTAATTCTAGTGCAAATAAAAGATATAAAAAATATATCTAAAGAAATACCAAATGAAGCAAAACAAATATTTGGAAAACAACAAAACTTCATTATATATATTAACATCACAGGATTACAAGAACCTTTTAGTTGGCTAAACATTTTTTAATATATCAAATTAAAAGGGAAATAAAATAATCAAAAAGCATCAATGTTTTGCCGGTTACAACAGATGCATTGAATGTAAATGACATTAAATATATATATATATATATACATATATATATATATATATATATATATATATATATATATATTTATAGATAGATAGATAGATATATTTATATATATATACTTATATATTTATATATATATATATATATATGTGTGTGTGTGTGTGTGTGTGTGTTTGTGTGTAGAGATAAACAAAAATTAAGGAGTTTTC
Source organism: Latrodectus elegans (assembly GCA_030067965.1). Taxonomy (NCBI): domain Eukaryota; kingdom Metazoa; phylum Arthropoda; class Arachnida; order Araneae; family Theridiidae; genus Latrodectus; species Latrodectus elegans. The sequence continues at coordinate 22,816,096 of CM057813.1, forward strand.
AACACAATGTATAAAAATTTATATTTTAAACTTTAGAAGGAATAGCAATATAAAAAATGCTTAAGGTAATTTGTTTTCTAATTTTGTTTGTGCAGTATTAACTTAGATGAAGAATAAAATTCTGCTTCTCAGACTTGCTCACTGAATTATATCGAGTTTTGTTTTTATTAAATAACTATTATCAAATGAATATTTAGACAAAAATAAAAAGAGCCTATTTTATAAATCTACCAATTTATTTTTAAAATAATATCAAATATACAAAGTTAAACAAACAATAGTAGATGCATTTGTATTGTTGTTTTGATTTGTCGTTAACGAGTAATTGAATATGTGAATTCAATTGCTTATTTTAAGATTGAAGCAATCTAGTCTACAATTCTTTTTGTTGAATATTGATCACGTTGCTTCGTGTTGATGCGAATTATTTTCATACGTTCAAGGTCTGTAGAGGAACAATTGTAGTTTGTTGCTAAATGTGTATCTCAACATAAAAAACCGGTACCTACTTTTCAAATATTATTCTCGATAAGGTAGCAGTAGGGTTATCAATTCATTTAACATGATCTTATTCACATGTTTCAGTAAAATCTATTATTTAGACATATATGTTGGTAATATAGCGTAACAAATTATGAATTGACGTTCATGTCCATGAAAGGAAACACACACACAATATTGGAATCATTGTAATAATGCCCTGAAACGCGACATCAAATTGTTTCAAGAATTTTGTTTACAATGCTTGAGGGAAGTGCTTTTTCTACAGGTCTTAAACGAAGGAGTGTTACACATTTAATGGATGTCATTCTAGAGATGTCCTACATAAAACTTGCATTCGAATGTTATTGAAGAAATCTTTACCACCGCCCATCAGATCGTTTATTTACATGAACCGGCAAATCCGGATTGAAAATGACACCACCTAGATCGTCCGATGTGTCAAGACATTAATTCAGGTGATGTGGTTCAACAGCATATTTAGATATATTCAGATTGTCTATTTTACTTTATATTCAGATTGTTTATTTTACTTCATGGTGATTAGAGATTTATTTACACAAATTCAATAATCTTTCTTTTGTCTGTTATTTTATACTGAATTTTTAAAATTTTTTCCCCATTAAGGACATAAAATCAGTTTTCACTATAATGCTAACGGAAAACTTTCCCTTTCAACTTCAGCTAATTAGCATAGATTGCCAGAAAGCATCACAAGTGTTTCAGTAATTTACAGAACTGATATGATACGTTTCTAAACCATCATCACCACTACCTTTCAAAGAATTCGAAATAAATATTTATCCGAATAATGAACATTTGTTTGTACATCTGCTAGGGGAAAGCAATCAAATGTTTAAAAAAACTTAAAGAGCTGAACAAATTTAACTTGAAAAGTTCCGTCTTTTAACAGAATATAATTTTACGAAAATCAATGTTTTTGAAGTTTTGTTATGCGTTTTATGCAGCAATAGATTTACTGAATCATTAAAAACAAATCTAATATGCCCGCACTTTTGTGTGCTCTTAGTGCAGATTACGGCAGAGACGGTTATAATGAAGGATTTATAAGAGCACTTCTTCAAACTTTTACCATTTTTAAAGACTCGTGTTATTTGATAAGATGATAATAAAGTTCTGGTTGCTGATAAATGAATATCTATCAGGGCGAAATATAGAATTATGGAGCATTTCATTGGCCAAACATTTTTATAAACTACTTTCGAAATTTCAAATTTGTTTTTCAATCACGGCACATCATCTAGAATTAGTGAGATTAAAATGTCCCATGCAATATTTTATTACTTTATTCGTAAGACATTTATAAGCAAAAGCTTCAACCTCCCAAAACGATATTTAGGTTTTAACTTTTTTATTCTCACCTACGATTAAATGGCAAATAGTTTTGTTTGTAAAATTACAAGACACTCAAAAAGTAATTAATTATCCGAAACACGTATTTTAAAGCAAAATACATCTATTTCTTTTAATTTGAAACGATTTCAAAATAGAAATATAAATTTTAGCGCAACAAAAATAACTACTTTCGGAATTTCAAAACACCAAGAATTAGCAAATGCGATACCCGTAGGCAATTGACAATTGCGAATGTTCAATTGTAGCAAATGAGTTAATTAAGTGATTTTAAAACTATTAAAATGTCAATATCTATCATTAAAATGTCAATATATGTATTACTTTTACTTGAATTCTGTATTCTGTATCGTTCGGTTTCCTCACTGGGGGGAGGAGATACTCTGTGGAGACTCATCGCGACTTCTCAAAGAAATTGAGGTAACTCATCACATCATTTCTGAGAAACTCTTGAAATTATACAAAACACTTGAATTCGTGAAGTAAAACTGAAAATTGCGAAGTGAAGCTAAAATCTTGTCTATCAAATTTCTGTGCCAATGGTATTAATCTCATGAAATGTACCCAACCAATCAGCACACTTTTTAGGCGCGGTTTTTACATTCTCTCAGTGAGATCTCAACCAAACACAGAACACTTGCTCTCTAAATCTCATGCTAAGAAGATGCGCTGTTTTAGTCCTCCTAAATTTCTTTGTTTCTATGTAAGCTGTGTTGTTTGTAATAAATGTTATTTATTTTTAAAAAATACCTCTGAAAAAAGTTAAACATTAACTAACTTTAACCATAGAACCATTGAACCCTTCAACTGGAAAATAAGTCATATTTCTATTTAATCCCAAGATTGTTGCACAGTCATTAGTAGTTAACAAAGCTTTAGACACGCTATCTAATATAGCTCTGTACCTTTTAAATTACCGCTTATAATTTTTACACAGATAAAAGTATTACTAAGAAGTGCATGAACATTTTAATTTGTAAATCAATATTATCAACCATTTCCTCTTGCTTCATTAGCCCAGGTTACATTTTTTTTCGAGTGGTGTTTGTTGAGCCGATGATATCAAGAAACCAAATTGGAATTTTTCAGAATTATTTATGTTCTTTGTTTGACGAACTTATTTTGAGAATGGCATGACATCCGATCTATGAAAAAGGGAGTGCTCTTTTTGATGGTATTCGATGCACCTATTTCTAGATAAGCATTCGTTTAATTTATGCGTTGAATTCAGATAGTTCTAGCACAGGTTTTCATATTTACAAGCATGCAACAGTTAAATTACCTTAATTTTCAAAAAATAAATGGCCTTTAAACAATGAATGATTTAAATAACAAAGAACGCAATATTATGAAGTTGTTTTAATAAAAAAGATTATGTTTGGAAGAGAAAAATAAATTTTTTCCGTCAATATTAACTAGGTTAGAAAATTTGGATTAAAAAAAGCAGCTCTTCATTCCTCTAATGTTTGATATCGTTTTTCTAAAAAAAATATATAAGTACAAAAATAGCCATTTCATGAGAATTAAAAGATAACTGACATTGTTTATGAGTTTCTTTCTTTAGTTTATCGTAAATTAAGTTCATCATTAAAATGTCAACAAATTTATTGAGTTCAAATTCTACTGCTTTTAAAGAAAGAAGGTTTTTTCTGAAAATTTTCAATAAACATACAGCGTTTTAGAGATTTTGCTCATAATTAATTTATTTTCGACAATAATATGACGAATAAAATGCAAATTAAAAGAAATCACCAGATGGCGCAGATAGTAATTCACAATGACGAGAGTGTAAGAGATGGGAAATATAAAGAATAGTTGCAAAGAAGTAAACTTTTTTACAAGTGCTTTAAATGCCTTTCATTCCAATGACCGCATAGTCATTATAGTTATGGTACAAAAGTAGCATTTAGATGATTTTTTATGTGCTATTATTATCGGCTGTCTGGAATGTGGATGTACCTAGCTGGAAGTTCTGCTGCTGTGTTTAAATTATTATCATAAGTATTCATAAAAATTTATTTTGATTTTTTATGTAATCAAAAAATATTTTTGATACTTCCGCAATGTTATATATAAGTATGTAGACGGGACTTTTTAAATTTTAAGATAAAATACCAATTTCTGAAAAAAATATATTCAAATATATTAAAATGAGTAATGTACTGGAAATTATTTATATGACTTTGTAGATAATATTAACAAACAGATTTATTGTTTCAAGTTAAATTCAAGTTAGTTTGTTCTGCTTTAGTTAAAAGTGTCCGCCGACCAACTTGTCTAGTGGTCAGCGTGCCTGACTACGGTCTTGGGTTCGAATCCCTCATCAGGTGTGCATGTACTTTCCTTATGTGTGTGAATGAAATATGAATGATGCCTACCCTATAAACGAGTCCCTCCATGGCATATGTGAGGGAGCGAAAGTGGCCCATCCCCTGTGGTGCACCCGGGGCAACGCCTCGGCGGATAAGAGATCGCTCTGTCTGGCCGGTTCCTTGGGTATCAGGGAACAATAGATTAATAGACTCTGATGCAGTTGTAACTGTCTACAATCTGCCATTGGGAAAAAAATTTTAATATACATATGATTTAACCAGGTAGTAAAGTAAGAGTTTTTGTATTATTTTTTAAAAACAGAATCCTTATACTCTTGTAATTTCAAATGTGCGTGACTTTAATTAAAGAGAATTAACTTTATAATAATTATCCACCTATCATCCCTCGATACTTAAATCAACCAATTATAAGACTTAATTTATATATGTACATGATATTTATACAATTCTTAAGATATCGTTATTCCCTTCAGTAAACATTCTGCCTACTCATAAATAAGCAGAAATGATGAAATGAATATATATTCTTTGAATTTTATTACTATAATGATAGAATAATATCGCTAATTTAAAAACAATGTGAAATATATACAAAAAAAGACTGTGAATAACGCTTGATTTCAAAATATAATCTCGATTGGCAACAAAATAAAACAAAGATTAAAAGGAAGTTAGTTTAATGTATTCCTTAAAAAGAGTTGTGCAAGATTAAATCTTCTTTCTTTAAAGAACACAAATTTTACAAATATAAACTAAAGTAGGTACGAGAATATAATATTTAATTTGGGCTTAAGTATAAAAGCCTTCTTTTACTACAAATAACTATTTAATTACTTTGATATTTTAACACTTAATTTTCAATTTGTTTTGGCATATTAGAATTTGTTTCCTTAAACTGAAAACCTTAAGTGAATAATCATACATTATAATTCTTAACGATAGTCATGTGTATTTTAGTTTTTAAAAAAATACTTTTTCATAAATAAATACTTTAAAATAAAACATTTTTAATTTTTAAGTGTTATAGAAGTTTTAGAGCCAACTTTAAATGTTATAGGAGTATATAAATTATCAAATTGTGGTACGCGTATCCGAATATTTGATGCATTTTCATCTGATGCTGAGGAAAATTGAATTTGTATAAATTCAGTATTCCATTAATGGAAAAGAAAAGGTGCCTAGCAAGGTTTATGAACATGGTTGTTGAGTCTTAATTAGTGTATTTATTCTGATATGAGAACGGGACTTAAAGTTTATTTATGAGTTTATAATAAAACTTAATAGTTTCTAATTAATGAAATACGTAAAATGTTATAAAAGAAGAGATCTTTAGAATAAAAATCCAAGAAAACACGCTTTTCTATTAAATAGATCAATAACAGTTATTAAATTATTAAATATTTCTCCCATTTGTTAAGAAATAAAATAATTTCCGTAATAAAATTAATAATAAAATAACGTCTTCTCACGATTGCGACCCGTAGTTAACAGATCAAACGTCAGATTTTGGATTCGACTTCAAATTACGTACCAGGACAAACTATCTCTACAATGCAGAAAGCGACATTAGATAGTGTAGCAAACAAGTGAAACAAATGTCCTTTATCGCTGTATAATCCAAAAACAAATATTATTAAAATATTTAAGGTTTAAATATAGCAAAACGTTTTTCTTCAAGTGCCTCTGAATCATTAATAAAAGCTATTTAGAAATACTATCTTTTTCTATCTCATTTTCGCAAAATACTATATGGGGAAGCATGCATACTGTGCCGATCACTGTTTTTTTATGATCGAGTGTTTCGGATTGAAAAGTATAGGTCTCAGTTAGGTGTTATGAATAATGCGAAACCCACGTTGCTTTTAGTTTCAAGCATGCTTGGTAAAAAGTATCCTGGACTCACTGACAGATTGAATTGATCTAGTACAGACGAGGATTGATCATATCCCCTATTAGCACATAGCATTAACACTAATCCTTTGGGCATCATATCTCGAGCTAGTTAAAATAGTGGCCCACCCCCTATGGTGCACCCGGGGTAACGCCTCGGCGGTAAGAGGTCGCTGTGTCTGGCCAGTTCCTTGGGTATCAGGGAACAATAAATTAATAGACTCAGTTGCAGACTGTCTACAATCTGCCATTGGAAAAAAAAGTTAAAAATGTCCTGAAGAATAATCAGTAACTTTGAAGTTTTTTTATAGAGTTTAATGAAAAATATCTTCATATAATTGACGCTATCTGGAAGCGTATAAACTCAAAATTATAAACGTAATTATCGCTTATAAAAATTTATGAATTTAAAGAAATTTTTAAGTATATTTTATCAGTTTCCATATTAGAACTTTAGTAAGAAAATATCGGTATTACTAAATATGGATTAATGCGCTCAAATATATGGTACTTTTATAAAATATATCATTATTTTGTATACACGGAATAATGATATCGACAAAGCAAATAATTTCCTCATTTATACATTAAAAAAACGTAAAAACAATTGGTGTACATAAGTAGAACAGAATAGAGCAGTCTGACATAATGCCTATTACGTATTGTGCTTTTCAATTTTCAGAGTTTCCTTCCTATGTGGGTATATTACGTTATCTATGAAATATTCTTCTGAAAAACACACACACACAATTACTTTTCAAATGTACGTCAAGGCCATTATGATGTCCAATTCAAAGTAACAAATATGAATATCATTTGAAAACTATGATCAATAAGAAGGTGTTTTTTCTATTTATATGTTTTACTCAACTATGTTCATTTGTAATAGTTTATGAAAAATATGCGTGTGAGAAATAGTGACAATGAAACAAGTGGATTAACATACCCCAAATAACTGCAGATTATCACTGGCTGTTATTTTAAGAGGCGATTGTTAATATTTGAGATCAACTAGGAGTTGTTTAAGGTATTAGATAATTAGACGATCTGATGGAATTAACTTACTATTGTTGTTGTAACTAATAAAAGTTATGTTTGATCTCTTGATTATCTGTGTGTGTGTCTTTAATAAACAACAAACAATACACCACCAACCTCCGTGTCATACCACCATACCATATTCTTGGTTTTCAAAAATTTGAATTATCAATTTCTGTATGGAAGTAGTTTCAGCATTTTTCATTTACCTTCTTAATTTTGGTTAGTATTTACAGATTCAATATCTGGGTTGGTTTTAGCTACTGTAACTCATAAGTGCAATATTACATTTAATTAAGCAGAATCTATTCCCCCTTTTTTTAAAATAGGCTGTTTTTACTCAATATTTTCAAATATTATATTTTTTCTTCTTTATAATCCATTAAAGAAATTTGAAGTATTGCATTTACTTAATAGGGTAAATAACTTTAGAAAATCAAATTTATTTCATGTTCTCCTCAATCATGAAATACTTACAATATTTCCACATTCAGTAAGCATAGAATATACCTGTGTGTTGATTATAAAAAAAAGTATTCAAGAACACTTCAAAAACAATGTAACAAATTTACATTTTTTTAACGACATAATATGTAAATCAGTATATTAATTTCAATGAGAATTGCAAATTAAGGAGGATACACATTTCTTAATTACATCCAAGCCCGAGTTAATAAATTGTATTTTCAACAATTTAATGGAAAAAATGATATATTTTTTATGCCATACTGCAAATGATGTGAAACCTTCAATCAAATTTTAACATGTATTTCTTTCATAGTTCACGATTTCCATCCGGTTTCTTATAGGAATAATACACGGTGTTTTTGTATAAATTTATCGGGCACACTGATTGAGACTTTTGCTTTTTTGTCTTTTGAGTGATCATCCTATAAGCAACAACTGCATTTCCGCAGGATATTCAAGAGCACTCTTTTTGAATGAAGTGTAAAGTTTCATATAATTCTTATGATCTAGATAATCACAAACAAAATCGTGGAATGGAACTCGTTCAGTCATCCATTTCGTTTTTATAAGAACCATGATTAAATAAACGCATAATTTTATTACTGTAATTTTTTACTCCGTTTTCTACAAAGTCAAACAATTGTTTTTTTCAACAAACAAGATTTCTGCATCGTTACATTCGATTTTATGATGCTGCCTTACAAACATCCATATTATTTTTTAAAATAACTGAACTCCAAATATACAAAAATATACTATTAAAATAAATAAAAATATTCTTTCATTTCATGCCCTATTTATAACGCAGCAACCTTTAAAGTTTTACTAACGTAAATACATAATTTGTATTGAAAACATTTAAGAAACGGTACGGAATGGGATGTTTTGCATATTTTTTCATGTGCTACTATATATTTAAGACAATATTCTTGGAAATTAGATTAGTTTTTGTTTTATTCTTAAGAATATTATTTATTTATATCGAGAAAAAAACAGACAAAATTCCATCAAAAAAATGTTAGTGGTACATCAGAAATTTGAATTTAGAGATTCTTTTATTCTTTGAAATATTGTTTTATAAAGCCTATTTCTGGAGTTTAATGCGAAACGACTCACTAACTACGATTAGTAAGGAATGGGAGAATGTATAAAAATTACGTAAGATGGACTCTCAATCGAGATTATCTGAAACAATAGAGATTAGACTTCTTATTTAAATCATGTTTAACATTTCCTCTTCTCATAATACGTGATAAATGAAAAAAAATTATAATAATAATAATAATAATAAATAATAATGATGAGAACAAAAATTTCAAAAAGAAAAGCTGTTTAAAGAAAACAATTTAAAAATGATTCAAACATTTTATAAAATTTAATTTCAAATATAGTTATTTTATAATTTTTAATTTTTTAATTGGAAAACTTTACGTTATTTTAAATTATTCTGCAGATGGGTCGAGATGATTATCATAAGCACTCATAAACATTTATTTTAATATTTTTATGTAATCAAAAATATATTTTGATATTTCCACAAATTTATATGTAAATATATAATGGGACATCTTAAAATTTAATATAAAATACCAATTTCCAAAAAGAATATATTCAAATATATTAAAATGAGTAATGTACTCTAATAAAGTGTGTGTAATGGTATCATGGTAGTATTAGCGAGCAGATTTATTGCTTCAATTTGTCTGCTTGAATTAAAAATGGCCCGAGGATCAATCACTAGTTTTAAGGGTTTTTTAGAGTAATAAAAAATATATGTGTCCCAGTTGATGTATGGAATATTTTAACCTCAAAATTTTGAACGCAATGCCATTTTTAATACATGGCTTACGTTTTTGCATTTTAAACTGTTTTTAAAGTTTAATTTCTGTTTTAATATGAATACATTTTACCAGTTTCTATATTTAGAACTTTAAACTGAGGAAATTCAGCGTTACCAAATATGGATTCATGCACTCAAATACAAGCAAATGCTATTTGAATAAAATCTATCATTACTCTGTATACGTGGAATAATGAGATAGATATATCAAATGATTTCCTCATTTACTCATTAAAAAAACGAAGAAAAAATTGGTGTACATAAGTAGAACAGAGTAGAGCAGTCTCCTTGAATGCCTATTAGGATGGATGCTAGTCAATTTTCAGACTCTTTCCTTTTAATATGTGGGTATATTACGTTATCTATCAAAAATACTTCTGAAAAACAAATAAATACCTTTCAATTTCCTAAGATTATTATACTGTCAAATTCAAAGTAACAAATATGAATATCATATGAAAACAATAATCAGTAGAAGGTTTTTTTCTATGTATTAGTTATTCTCAACTATGTTCATTTGTAATAGTTTATGATAAATATGTGGTGAAAAGTAAAAATGAAACTCGTAGATTAACATACTTCAACTAACTGCAGATTGTCACTGGATGTTATTTGAAGAGGCGACTGTTAATATTATTGAACAACTTGTGAGAAGCATTTATTTTACAACTAAAATCTGTTGTCAGCAATTAAGTCCAGTCATACTAACAACTTGTTTTTGTTTGCCACTTAACATTTGCTCACATTTTGCTCATAATGGCTGATTTGACTGGAGAGAAGCGAATTCATGTTTATTCGAACCACTACAATCATACAACCCTACAGTTGGAGTCAAACCCTAGCATTATTGAACAGAATTAAAGTTTGTTAACTATTTCACTAACAGCTCAGTTCTTAAAGCCATTAAAGAGAAAGATTCGACAATGCGTTGAAAATTACGTATCTTCCAAATATATTTCAGTGGGAAGAAATTCACATCTGCATATTTTTTTTGCAAGGAAATACCTATTGTTTCATGGTGCTGTCCTTCAGAAAAGAATAATATTTCTCTACAAAAAGAAAAATGTTTTTTTAGAGAATTATAGAAAAATAAGAAGTAAATGGGAGATTCTCAGCTAGAATTACGAATACCTTCTTCGGTACCCTTAGAGTTTTATGAGCTCGTTCCGATCCAAGGTGGGATTTAGGTATCAATTCTAGATTTTTTATTTTTATATTCGTATGTTTTTTGTTCCTTTATTAATCGGATGTTCTTAAGCAAACTTACTGTAACACCGAATAAAATGCTTTGAATTGGGTGTTTACTGTTTTTAAAATATTTCCTGTTTGCTGTACAATTGTTTTTGTTATACTTAACGAGGAATAGCTTGAAACTATAATTAAAAAGAAATTTAAATCTACCTGAAACTATTTGTATTTAAAATTAAATTACATTTCTGTCAAACTAGAGGTTAGCTGTCAGATGAATATGAGACAAAAGTAAAAATGTGGTTTATTGGCATACATTTTGTAAAGAAGTGTGTATGGATGTATGATTGAAAAATAGTGAGATGACTGGAGGCACTTTTGTTATTGCGGAAATTATTGAAAGTATGTTTGGAAAATGATAAATCGACACACACATGTAGTCGAATGAATTTTTAATGGGTGATTGGTGACATTGAAATGGGAAGTAAATTTTTTAAGTCTTGAACTACAGAACGAGATGGATTTTGCTGCACAAAATTATAATAAAATCAAGCCTGTTAAAAATAATCTCATATCAGATAGTTGGAAATCTTAGGGTAATTTAGCCCATGAAGGTTTCCACTTCTTTACAGTGAGTCATTCGTTATTTTTTGTCGATCCTGAAACTGGCTCCCACACTTATACTCTAGAAAGAATGTGGGCCAAGATCAAACAAGATTTCAGGCGAGATAGTGTCAAACAGTACAGCGAAGGCACGTTGGATACGTATTTCGCAGAATTTTTGAGGAGGAGGCTCTATGCGGAATCTGCAACAACCGACATGTTCAGAAGTTTCATGAAGTGCATGGAAGATATCTACCCACCTGAGTTGTACTGGATGAGGAGGCTTTAAATTATATCCAAATGCTTCGATTTTCATTTCTTTAATGTTTTCGGTGCTGTTAATTAAATTGTGGAAAATTAATTTTATTTCTATGCATTTTGTAGTAATCTTAGTGATGCAGCGTCAGTCTTGTTGTTGACGTCTTGGGGCCGAAAAAATGCGCCTAACAATCAAATGGGTACTCGATTGTAAATTTTTACCAAAATCTAAATTCATAATTGCAATATTTGAAAACAATCTTTGTTAAATTTTAAGACTGATGCCTTGCTGACAAAAACATTCAGTTTTTTGTGGATTGTATTTTAAATGATCTTCAGAGTGAGACTGTTATATTAAAAATATTTTACTGATTTCTAATTTATCATTATGGAATTAATTCTATCCGTAATTATTATACACATCATTAATATATATTTGTAGTATGTCAAAAGGAAACAAAAATTGATTCAGAAGAATAAAAAAGGTATTTTATTTTATATTAAAAATATTATAGTTATATTGAAAATATGCCTAGAATAAATTTGCATCCATAATTTTTTATAACATTATTGTTTTTTTCATAGTTTTACAGGATGCATCTGATGTACTTCATCACATTTTTTGAAACACCGATAAAAATGTTTCCTGTGTACAGATTTTTCTGTTCCTGAAAATTGTCCGATGCACATATCACTATTGCCTACAATGCAAATGATGGAAATGGCTGGTAAAGAAAATAATTTAAAAGTCTAAAATTGTTTCAAACATTTTATAGAATTAAATTTCAAATAAATATAATTATTTTAATATGTTGATTTTCTTAATTAGAAAATTTATGATATTTTAATTTATTCTGCTGATGTGTCAAAATTATTGTCATATGCACTCATAAAATTTAATTTTGATTATTTCATGTAATAAAAATAATATATATCCATATTTCTACATGTTGAAATGTAAACATATAGAAGCGATATTTTAAAATTTTAATCTAAAGTACAAATTTCTGAAAAAAATATATTAAAATGTGAAACGTATAGAAAAAGAAACAGTGAACCTAGAAATTATTATTAATAAGCAGGCTTATTGTTTTATTTTGTCAGCTTGAATTCAAAATGTTATAAAGATTGTCATGAAATTTTGTAAACTCTTTTTGTCCAACTTTGGGCTTTTTAAGGGATAGAACATCTTCTCTTTGATGTGATCTGACAGTTTTGAAACAAAAATTAGGTTTGTAACTCATTTTTCTAATACATTTTTTAAATGTATGCATTTTAAAATACTTTAAATTTTCTTAGAAAAGAAAATTTAGTAGTATAAAAATAAAGTAAAACTTTATAAGAACACATTTTATCAGTTTCTATACCAGAACTGTTATTTGGGAAATTCAGATTTGCCAAATATTAAATGGAATAATACTCTCTAATACTAACATATGACCTTTTAATAAACTGGATCATTAATTTTCTTAAATGGAAGAATGTGATCGGTAAATCGAATGAGGTATCCTCATTTATATATTAAAAAACATAAATAAGAACAATTGATGTACATAAGTAGAATAGAGTAGACAGTCTGCATGAATGCTTATTAGGGTGGATGCTTGGCAATTTTCAAAAATTCCTTTCTTTTAATACGTGGTTAAACTACCTTTTATATGGAAAACCCTTCTGAAAAACAAATTAATTACTTTAGATCACCCATCTCGTTTTTATAAGAACCATGATTAAAAAAACGCATAATTTTATTACTGTTATTTTTTACTCCGTTTTCTACAAAGACAAACAATTGTTTTTTTCAACGAACAAGATTTCTGCATTGTTACATTCGTTTTTATGATGCTGCCTTACAAACATCCATATTATTTTTTAAAATAACTGAACTCCAAATGTACAAAAATATACTATTAAAATAAATAAAAATATTCTTTCATTTCATGCCCTATTTATAACGCAGCAACTTTTAATGTTTTACTAACGTAAATACATAATTTGTATTGAAAACATTTAAGAAACGGTACGGAATGGGAGGTTTTGCATATTTGTTCATCATGTGCTACTATATATTAGAGACAATATTCTTGCAAATAAGATTAATTTTTGTTTCATTCTTAAGAATATTATTTATTTATATCGAGAAAAAAACAGACAAAATTCCATCAAAAAAATGTTAGTGGTACATTAGAAATTTGAATTTAGAGATTCTTTTATTCTTTAAAATATTGTTTTATAAAGCCTATTTCTGGAGTTTAATGCGAACCACTCACTAACTACGATTAGTAAGGAATGGGAGAATGTATAAAAATTACGTAAGATGGACTCTCAATCGAGATTATCTGAAACAATACAGATAAAACTTCTTATTTAAATCATGTTTAACATTTCCTCATCTCATAATACGTGATAAATCAAAAATAATAATAATAATAATAAATAATAATGATGAGAACAAAAAAATCAAAAAGAAAGGCTGTTTAAAGAAAACAATTTAAATATGATTCAAACATTTTATAAAATTTAATTTCAAATATAGTTATTTTATAATTTTGAATTTTTTAATTGGAAAACTTTACGTTATTTTAAATTATTCTGCTGATGGGTCGAGATGATTATCATAAGCACTCATAAACATTTATTTTAATATTTTTATGTAATCAAAATATATTTTGATAATTCCACAAATTTATATGTAAATATATAATGGGACACCTTAAATTTTAATATAAAAATACCATTTTCCAAAAAGAATATATTCAAATATATTAAAATGAGTAATGTACTCTAATGAAGTGTGTGTAATGGTATCATGGTAGTATTAGCGAGCAGATTTATTGTTTCAATTTGTCTGCTTGAATTAAAAATGGCCTGAAGATTAATCACTAGTTTTAACGGTTTTTTAGCGTAAAAAAAATATATGTGTTCAAGTTTGTGTATGGAAGATTTTAACCTCAAAATTTTGAACGCAATGCAATTTTTAATACATCGCTTACGTTTTGGCATTTTAAACTGCTTTTAAATTTTAATTTCTACTTTAATATGAATACATTTTACCAGTTTCTATACTTAGAACTTTAAACTGAGGAAATTCAGCGTTACCAAATATGGATTCATGCACTCAAATACTAGCAAATGCCATTTGAATAAAATCTATCATTACTTTCTATACGTGGAATAATGAGATAGACATATCAAATGATTTCATCATTTACTTATTAAAAAAACGAAGAAAAAATTGGAGCACATAAGTAGAAAAGAGTAGAGCAGTCTGCATGAATGCCTATTAAGATGGATTCTTGTCAATTTTCAGACTATTTCCTTTTAATATGTGGGTATATTATATATATACGTTATCTATCAAAAATACTTCTGAAAAACAAATAAATACCGTTGAATTTCCTAAGATCATTATAATGTCAAATTCAAAGTAACAAATATGAATATCATATGAAAACTATAATCAGTAGAAGGTTTTTTTCTATATATTAGTTATACTCAACTATGTTCATTTGTAATAGTTTATGATAAATATGTGGTGAAAAGTGAAAATGAAACTCGTAGATTAACATACTTCAACTAACTGCAGATTGTCACTGGATGTTATTTGAAGAGGCGACTGTTAATATTATTGAACAACTTGTGAGAAGCATTTATTTTACAACTAAAATCTGTTGTCAGCAATTAAGTCCAGTCATACTAACAACTTGTTTTTGTTTGCCACTTAACATTTGCTCACATTTTGCTCATAATGGTTGATTTGACTGGAGAGAAGCGAATTCATGTTCATTCGAACCACTACAATCATACAACCCTACAGTTGGAATCAATCCCTAGCATTATTGAACAGAATTAAAGTTTGTTAACTATTTCACTAACAGCTTAGTTCTTAAAGCCATTAAAGAGAAAGATTCAATAATGCGTTGAAAATTACGTATCTTCCAAATATATTTCAGTGGGAAGAAATTCACATCTGCATATTTTTTTTGCAAGGAAATACCTATTGTTTCATGGTGCTGTCCTTCAGAAAAGAATAATATTTCTCTACAAAAAGTAAATTTTTTTTTAGAGAATTATAGAAAAATAAGAAGTAAATGGGAGATTCTCAGCTAGAATTACGAATACCTTCTTCGGTACCCTTAGAGTTTTATGAGCTCGTTCCGATCCAAGGTGGGATTTAGGTATCAATTCTAGATTTTTTATTTTTATATTCGTATGTTTTTTATTCCTTTATTAAAATCGGATGTTCTTAAGCAAACTTACTGTAACACCGAATAAAATGCTTTGAATTGGGTGTTTACTGTTTTTAAAATATTTCCTGTTTGCTGTACAATTGTTTTTGTTATACTTAACGAGGAATAGCTTGAAACTATAATTAAAAAGAAATTTAAATCTACCTGAAACTTTTTGTATTTAAAATTACATTACATTTCTGTAAAACTAGAGGTTATTTGTCAGGTGAATATGAAACAAAAGTTAAAATGTCATTTATTGGCATACATTTTGTAAAGAAGTGTGTATGGATGTATGATTGAAAAATAGTGAGATGACTGGAGGCACTTTTGTTACTGCGGAAATTATTGAAAGTATGTTTGGAAAATGATAAATCGACACACACATGTAGTCGAATGAATTTTTAATGGGTGATTGGTGACATTGAAATGGGAAGTAAATTTTTTAAGTCTTGAACTACAGAACGAGATGGATTTTGCTGCACAAATTTATAATAAAATCAAACCTGTTAAAAATAATCTCATATCAGATAGTTGGAAATCTTATGGTAATTTAGCCCATGAAGGTTTCCACTTCTTTACAGTGAGTCATTCGTTATTTTTTGTCGATCCTGAAACTGGATCATTAATTTTCTTAAGTAGAAGAATGTGATCGGTAAATCGAATGAGGTATCCTCATTTATATATTAAAAAAACATAAATAAGAACAATTGATGTACATAAGTAGAATAGAGTAGAACAGTCTGCATGAATGCTTATTAGGAGTGGATGCTTGGCAATTTTCAGAAATTCCTTTGTGTTAATACGTGGTTAAATTACCTTTTATATGGAAATCCCTTCTGAAAAACAAATTAAGTACCTTAGAATTGTCTTAGATAATTATGGTTACCAATTCAAAGTATCAAAAGTGAATAGAAAATAGTTATACACTATACGAAGGATTTCGGAATACAATAGACGATATTAGCATCTGAAAACTACAATAAGGAAGAGAATGTATGCATTCTACATGTTATATTTATAATCAGCTATGTTTATCTTTAGTAATTTATGATACAAATTGGTGAAAAGTGATAATAAACTAGAGGAATAAAAAAAATCCCTGCTAACTGCAGATTTTCACTGGCTCTTAGTTGAAAAGGCGATTGTTAATATTTGAGATAATATGCGAAAAGAACTTATTTTACGACTAAATTCTGTTGCCAGCAATTAAGTCCAGTCACTTTACGAATTTGTTTATTTGTCGCTTAGCATTTGCTCACGTTTTCAAAAAAATTTACAGATTTATAATTTATCACTTTGAAAAGATAAAATCAGTTCTATCCTTAATTATTATGTATATCATTAATGTATACTTGTAACATGTCATCAGGAAACCAAAATAGATTCAGAAGAATGAAAAAGCGATTTTATTTTATGTTCACAAATTTTATGAGCCTAGAATAATTTTGCTTTAACAATTTTTTATTATTTTTTTATTTTCTTATAGTTTTACAGGAGACATTTGATGTACTTCCCCGTACTTTCTGAAACACCGAGAAAAACTTTCCTCGATAAAGATTTCTCTGTTCCTGAAAATTGTCTGATGCACTTTACTGCGTAGAGCTGAAAGGATGGAAAGGGCTGTTAAAGAAAATTATTTAAACGTCTAAAATTGTTTCAAACATTTGATATAAATGAATTTTAAATAACTATTGTTACTTAAAATTTTGAATTGCCTTTTAGAAAACTTTATGACATTTTAATTTATTCTGCTGATGCTTCAAAAGTATTATCATATGTTCTCATAAAAATTAATTTTGTTTTTTTATATATATTCAAAAAATATACTTAGATATTTCTACAAACTGATATGTTTATATAGAGAAGTGTTTTTTTTTTTATATATATATATATATATATATATATAATTTTAATCATTAGTACCAATTTTTGAAAAAAATGTATTCAAATATATTAAAATCAGAAACGAATAGAAACGGAAAAAGTGAGTTAAGAAGTTATTGTCAACAAGAAGGTTTATTGAAGACAAAACGTCACGAAGATTCTTATGGACTTCATTAAAATTTCCTTATTACGCTTACGGTTTTTAAAGGGGAGAATCTCTTCACGTCTATATGACGTCATGGATATTTAAAAAACATAAATATATTTTATAAAACATAAATATTTTGTACTTATGTACACCAATTGCTCAGAGTAAGTCTGAATAAATGCCTATTAGGGTGGTTGCTTGGCAATTATCAGTTTCCTTCCTTTTTATATGTGGGTAAATTACGTTATTTTTGGACAATTCTACTGAGAAATAGAAATTAAATACGTTTAATTTGTCTTAGATAATTATGATGTTCAATTCAAAGTAACAAATGTGAATAAAATATCGTTATTCATAATACGAATTATTCTTGAATGCGATATAGACGATATTAATATTTGAAATTAATAATATCGAAGAAGAGATTTTTTTCTACATATTAGTTATACTCAGTTATTTTTATCTTGAGTAATTTATAATGAAAATTGGTGAAAAGTGATGATAAAACTGGTGGATTAACATATCCCTACTAACTGCAGATTGTCACTTGCTGTTAGTTGAAGAGGCACCTGATAATATTTGAGATCAACTTGCAACAAGCACTTATTTTACGACTAAAATCTATTGCCAGCAATTACGTCTACTCATATTATCATTATTTATTTATTTGTCGCTTAGCATTTGCTCTCTTTTTGCATACAATAACTAATTTGACTGAAGAAAACTATTTCATGTACATTCGGATTCACTACAATCCTAATGTTTGTATAAAAATCTAGAACAAATCAACAGAATTAAAGTTTGTTAACCATTCGACTAATATCTTGGTTCTGAGTGTCATTAAAGAAAAGTATTATTCAACAATGTGTTGAAAATTAAGTATCTTCCAAATGTATTTCAAAGGCAAGAAAATTTTGTACCTCTGCATGTTTATTTGACTCGAAGATTTCTAATATTTCATGGAATTGTACCTCAGAACTGAACAATATTTCAATATCTCCAGTTTAGAACGAAATTCCATTAGTAAATATTCTTCTACTGCTAAAAGTACGATTTTTTTTATTTTTATTTTGAATCATAAAAAAGTAAGAAGTAAATGGCAGATTCAGCTAGAAGAATGAATACTTTCTTCGCGGTACCTTTTGAGTTTTATGAACTCGTTCCAATCAAAGCTGGGATTTAGGTTTAAATTCTAGATATTTTGATTATTATATTCGCATGGCTTTCCTTTAATAAATTGTTGTCCTTAAGAATATTTTCTGTTATACCGACTAAAATGTTTCAAATAGGACGTTTCTATTTTTGAAATATATTCTGTTGGCTGTAAAATTGTTTTTGTTTTATTTAACGGAGAACAGCTCGAAACTAGAATTAAAAATGAGTTTAAATCTACCTAGAAAAATTTTTTATATTGTTTTACATAAAATTTCGGTCAAATTAGAGGTTAGCTGTCATAAGTAATACTCTTTTAAAAAAATTTCGCTTTCTTTACGAATATGAAAATTATATTAATATTATGATATAATCCGTGGTGTATAGTAAGTAAATAATATATGTGTAATCAAATAAATGATTTGTATCAAATAAATATATAATCAAGTAAATAATTCAATTATTCAACTCTACAGGTCAAATACGCTTACATTGGATGCGAGTCATAAAATTAATGTTTTTTTGCGGAAAAGTAGAGTTGTAGAGAGGAAATTAAAAACATGAAAACCAAACATTGTTTTCAAATGCAGATTATTGTGCTGAAATTTAGGAGACTGAATGACAACATTTAAAATAATTTTCATGATTATGGAAAACGATTTAGCTATATTAGAAAGAGAAATTTGAATAAATATTTTCTTGCTACAGACAAACGGATTGCAATTTACGAGTGTGTTAGAAATATATTTCATATTACTCCCGAAGAACTATTAATTGTCAAGGAAGAATCCATAGACTTGTGGCAAAACCAAAAGACAATTTAGGAATGAATCACCCTTTGAATTTTGAGCTGCAGTAGACAATGTGTAGCTTCTGCACCTAAAAAAGGCATTTCGTATTTTGTTTCCATTTTCAACAACCTACCTTTGTGAAACTATATATTCTGCGGTGGCTTCGTTGAATACAAAATATAGAGCTTAGCTAAATGTAGAAAAAGAACGGAGAGTGTCTGTTCCTAGTATTAATTATAAGAGAATGTCTGTTCTTATCGGCTATTTTTGATAAGCTGTGCTCTGCAAAGAGGCTCAAGAAAGTCATTACTATAGTTTACATTTGTTACTAATTTAGTAAATTGTTTAAATTTAATAAGTTAATTAAAAATATTATTTCGAAAAATGTTTTGTGTTTTGTATGTAAATGTGTCTGCTTTCCTCTGAGTTAGTTAATAATCTTTTTAAATAATATTTTCTCATTATCGAGCTGCCCCTGTAGTATGCTCATGCCTCCTTAGAGGGGCACACTCCACAAGTCGAGTATCTATGGATTAAATCATTAAATATCAATTTTATTTTAGTTCAAAAAATCTTTCATAAAATTGTTTATTCTGCTTTGCCTCATAAATAGAGTTTACAAACATTGTTATAAAATAAACACCTTAAAAATAATAACTTTTTGTTTCTTTTCTACTAGTTAAAAATGTTATCATATCAAAGTTATTTTATTTGAATTTATTGAAATCTAATTTTTTACTAGCGAAATGAAAAATATTTTGTCATTATTGTATAAATAATTTTAATAAATTCATTTCCTGAGCTGAAAAACATGTTCAATACAGGTTTTACTACTAAAAATCATGTATTCTCTTCCTTCTTTAAGAATATGTATTTTTATGGAAATAAAACGTCCGCCTTAAAAAAAAATAAAACATACACTCTACTGCAATAATAAAAATTCCTTTAGTAACTTAGTTTCAAAAACACAAGAGACCAATGCAGTGTGAAATTCCGGTTTTAATTTAATAAATTTTCCAGAAGTTATTTTTGATAGAGTAATTGTTTATGAATTATTCGATTTTCTCTTTTTTGAGACAATGTACAAAACACATTTTCTAAATAAAGGTTTTTTTTTTGTTTAATATTTTTTCTAATTTATGATATCTTTAACAGTTTCATTGAAGAGGATATTTCATCTTCTACAAAAATAAATATCTATATTCTTCTAAGAACAATATATTAAAATCATAATTGCGAACGGTAAAAAATGTTTCCTTTCTTTGTAATGTTCGACCACTTTTGAAAACAAACAGTAATATTTTATATTTAATATAGATGTATGTTCCTCTACGTTATTTGTTCATACATTTTTTTAAAATGTTTATAAAATATACAAAGAATATTAAAAACGAAAAAAATTAAGTTTCAAGAAAAATCAAATTTTTATGCAATTTCAAAATACGTGCATGATATAAAAGAATGAAATTCAAAAATTTAAATTCAGGATATCACATTTATTCGAACTATTATCTAGTTAATAATCAAAAGTACTTAAATTATAGCATTCCCTATTCAGATATACAGAACATGTTTTTTATATTTTTTCTAATTACTACATGTATTTCCTGTAGTAAACCGTAGTCAGTTTAAAATATTTTGTTCAATATATATAAAGTAGAGATTAACATTTCTAGAAATTTCTATTTCCTTCTAAATATATGGAGAAAAATAATGTAATAAAATCAAGCTTAAAAAGGATTCAAAAATTCACTTTCTGAGGAAAAAAACAGAACAGCTTCCTAAGATGTCAGCCAAAAACAGATCCACTACTTGTTTTTAAGAGAACTTTAATTGGGAAGTCAGCTTCTGGTCACATAAAGTTTTGACATATTCCTTCCTCTTCTTGTCATATTTGCGTGATAAATCGTTTGGACAGTTGAGTGACATATCCTGCAATGTGGAGGGTGTGGTGCCATGCGTCAATAACTCAAAATGTGTTCACTTTAAGACCTTATAAAGAAATCTGTAAAAAGACCTTTTGAATAATTTTCCTATTTAAATAAAGGAGTAACACAAGGAGGAAGACTTACCGAAAGTTTTGCTTAAGATATTGAAAGTAAACAAAATTTCAGATTCATTTTGTTGTTGTAATGCAGAAATTACTCCTGGAAAACAAATGTGGCTGTATTTCCTTAAAGCATATTTGGAATTAGGACTTGGGAATAAACTCCAAAAAGCTATAATGTGCTAAAAATTACTTGGAAAATGTGTAAGAGGCTACAAAATTTTAAACAATAATGTTAAAAATATTGTTAATCATACATCTTAGAATTATTGAAATATACACTACTGGCCATTAAAATTGCTACACCAGGAAGAAATGTAGATAACAAAATGATATTTATTGGAAAAATATATTATACTAGAAATATAACAAGTGATTAAATTTTCAAAAAATTTAGCTGCATAGATCCTGAGAAATCAGTACCCAGAACAACCACCTCTGGCAGTAATAACAGCAGTTATACACCTGGCATTGAGTCAAACAGAGATTGGATTGCATGTACAGGTACAGATGCCCAGTCAGCTTCTGCTACAGATTCCAAAATGAGAATATTTTTCAGGTGTCCTTCTACTTTCTTCACAGACCAAAAGTCCTGAAATACTATTTGATAATACTTTCTTAATTGTAAATAAAACTTATTCACTGAAAATAAAAGAAAAACTCGATTAATAAAGTAAAAAAGAAAAATTATATTAATTGTTCTAAAATTTAAAGCATAATTTATAAAACATGACTATCCTATTTTTTTCCAGCTGTGTATTTCGTTTGCTTTTATTTAAAACTCAAAGCAGGCAAACATTTAAAAGTATTAGACGAAATTAAAAAATTAATTAAGAAATAATGACATTAATGACATTATAATGTCGTTATTTAGAAATAATATAAACAAAAATATTAATAATTTTTTTTGGATTTTAAATATTTATTAATACAAATATTTAATACAATTTAGGTGTAGGTTGTGTGCAAGAAATGCAGCGCTAACTAATGATATAACTTTGAAAGTCTGTATTGAAAATGCAACTGAGAAGGCATGTTTTTAACCATATTGGAAGAATTTTAATGATATAAATTATATGTTTGATTTTCTTTTGTAGCTGAGGTCAGTTGTTGATGATGCGAGTGTAGCATTAATTAACAACTTATCTCTGCGTGATTAAAAAGACAGATATTTTTTTAAACAAAAAATAATTATTTAACTGCCGCATTAGCAAAAAATAAGATAATAAAAAATGTCCAACTCTGCTTTTCTTTTAAATATTCTTAAACAATATACAAATTAAAAGATTTCTCTCATAAATACACACATAAAATTTTAGACAAGATTTTTTTATCATTAAAAATTTATATATTTAGGAAATTTCTTCTTAATGGGTAAGATTCATGCCATAAAAACTTTAATTAATCATACAAAAATGACATTAAATTTTTAGCAAATCTACAAACTTTATAATGTCGACTGATCTCTGAGTGGTTAGCGTTCCTGACACCTGTGTTTCCAGGGTTCGAATTTAGTTCAGGCCTGGATGTTACTTTCTCTCTGTCCATTCTTCTTAGATGGTATAGGAATGTGACCCACCTTATAAACAGGCATCTGGTTGTATAGCGTAAACAATGGGTAACGCAACCTTAACTTGGCTCACAAGTACCCCATGGGTAACGGCAAATGAGTACCAGTTTCGGCCTTGTTGTGTAGAAGGGTTATATATAGTCACCCAAGTGCCCACTGTTTTTAAAAAAGCATTTTTTCATCAAATGTATTAAAGTTTGATATTTTTCAAAAGCACCTGAATTGAATCACAGTGAATTGTTTTCAGGAACATAAATTGTTTCCATTTGCTTGCTTAAACTCAAAATTTTTTAGGTATTCATTATTTTCAGCAATTTTAAATGTCCTCTTGAAGTTTTCAACATTTTCAGTTCACTTAACTTAATATTTGTAGTTAATGGGTAAAATTTTAACTGTTATTATTCGCAGGGGTTTTAATTTAAAATATTGAATATAAATTCAAAATAAAATTGCAAACAGAAGGATCTCATTTTTTAATGCATTACTTAAATATGTGAGTCATAAGAAGAACTTGAGTCAGTGGTGAGACCAGGTTAATACTATTAAGAATATAAATATGAAAATGAAATTAACTTTTTCATTAATAATTTCGTTATTTTACTTATTTTAGCAAAGTGCGCATGTCTACTCTTACGTATTTTTTATTTTAGAATGTATTATTCCCATGTAACCTGCTGTTGCTGTTGTCTTATGCCAGCCAGGATGGCAATATGAGGTGCGCTGCTCCACTTTTCTAACCGAGCCATATTTTGGTGTGGAGTCTGACTTTCTCAGTACACGCATGCCATAGGAACCCGTTTATAGGGTAGGCAACCATTCGCAATCCATTCATACAAAGAAAGAATAGACAGAGGGAGAAATTACATCCACGCCCGAACTGGGATTCGAACCCAGGACCTCCCTACCCTATCCGCAATCGGGCAATCTGACAACTAGGCAAGATGGGTGGCATGAGCTCTGCTGATTAGACAATAATCAGCAGATCTCATGATTCATTTAACGTAAAAATGTAATTGCCTGCGTTAGCCTTGTTTAATCACCATTGTAATAGAAATATTTAATAGAAATAAATTATTTTAATTCTCTTAAGTATAGAGATAGGATAAAATAAAATATTCCCGGAGTATGCATTTTAACGATTATGAAAGTGGAAAAAGTTTTATTCTTTAGTAACACCAACAAGTTCGTCATAACGAAATCCACTGCTCGTTATTCAGTAAATCATAAAGAATCGTTAGTTAAAGAGTTTTCAACTGCCCAAACATTAACAATTAAACAGACGAGAAAGTATACATTAATATGGATTCTGATAACACAGTATTACGTAGACTAATGTCAATTGATCTAGCACAAGGCTTTCTTCAGAAGATCTACTCATTATGCCTGTAGTGTGACGTTTTTTAAGTTATGCCATATTTCGATTCAAATAAAATTTTGTTCAGTTAAAAATATTTGCATGGATTCGTTCCAAAACAAGCTAAGAAAGTTACAACTAACGATAACCTCAAAGACAAACTCAGTTTTTTTTTTATTCCATAAGCTTATAAGGCGGTTGATGAGTTTGCAACGTAGAAGTGGAAACTAATTTATAATAAAACAAATCGTTTTCAATTTAAACAATTGAAAACGATTTGTTTTATTATAAATTAGTTATTAATGACAGGTAAATTAGCTATTTTAGGGAGTTTATTTTTTGACAAAATTTACACATTTTTTCCAACGGTAGGTACTTAGGTGACGAACCCTATCCCGCAACAAGGCCAGAAACTGCTACTCATTTATCGTTACCAACCAGGATCCTGCGAAGTCACGGAGGCGAGTAGTGCTGCCCACGCCATACCAACCCAAACTCGTTTAATAGGTGGGACACTTTTATACATGATCACAGAAGAAAAGACAGAGAAACACAGAGAGATCAGAGAAAGAAAGTAACATCTATGCCCGAACCCGGAACCCACAGCTAAGGAAACACTAGCGCTAACCATTCAGCCATTGGTCGACAAATTTATATTTGATATGTTTAATATTACAAAGGGAATTTTAATATCAGACCCTGGATAATTTTTTGTGCAATTTTTGTAATCATCCAATGTGAAATTGAAGACAACCTTATTTCGCTTACACAGTAATATTTGAATGAATATATATTTTATCAAATTCAAATTTGCTTCCAAATTTTTCGAATAATCTACTTTTCCATGATTTTCACACAACTTGCACAATTTCATTGACTCTCCCGCATTTATCAAGTCTCAATTACAGTCTATATTACACAAATCTGGTTTAATGATGTAATATACAGCTCGCCTTACTTAACAGTTCCCAGGTGTATGCTTATGACTCAAGTAAAATTTTAGCTTTAGCATTTTTCTTTAGATCGGAATAACTAATCGAACTCCGACACGTAAAATTGGGCTTTACTCCAGAAATGGAATGAGAATTTTAATTTTTTGTTATCGTTTATCGTCTCCATGACCAGCAGCAGTAAATCACGTTCATGAGCTTATTCCCAAAGAAGAGATACAGTAGTACTGGGTTGTCTTAAAACAGGTCTTGCCTAGTAAATCCCAGACAAGATTAAATGTGATATAAGACGTCTTGTGTGCAGAAGAGCACTTAGTGCAGATTTCGAAGTGTTTACTGCTCCCAACAAAAGTCATTGATCACAAGTGACCACTATTGAAACGGATAAGAGCACTTTGGTTCCATCTACTGCTGCCTCGAATCAAGGAGCCACCAATCTACTCTGATAGCACGGGTGTATTTGGAAGACCATCTAAGTGGCCTTATTCACTGCGTTATATATAGGAAATAACTCCATACACACAAGTATTTTAAATTAATTTCTTTCAGTATACTTTAACCTTGTTCAAACGATGTTACATCTGGACAAAACATTTTATCTTGAGCATCGCTAACGAAAACATCAAAAGCATCATTAAATTCAACACAGCTAATAAAACAACAAAATGTTACCTTAATCTACAATCGCTGAATGAACCTGAAACTAAAACCTAGAATTCAGATTAGTTTCAGATAATAATATCAAAATTTTTATACTGTCACACACAAAAAATCAGTAGGTTCAATATATTTAACACATTTATTCAAATTGGATGAAATTCTTTTTATCTATTCAAGGTCAGCAGACCCAGATTTGTAGTTTGTGGCCAAATTTGAATCACAATTTAAAAATTCATCCAAAGTTTACTCTCGATAAGTTCGTCCATGGAAAATGCTCATGATAAGGTAACAGCAGGGTTGTCCTTTGATTTAAATCAATAAATTACAATTTAGTTATTTAAGTTTGTTATCGGACGTATCAGATGGCTACACAACATTTCAAATTAAGACATGATGTTCGTATGAATGAAAGAACAATAGTTGATTTTTGAGCTCGTTACGCGTAAAGACGAAATGTATCGACATTAAACTGCATTGCCTCAAGAGCCTGGTTTACAAGTTTTGATTGAAAAAAAGCCCCTAAGCCTAAGATCTTTAAGTGTGTGAGATTTTTTTTTTGTTTAACTGGTGCCATTCTAAATCTACTAAATATCAATTGACGCAATCCTTGTTACAGATAAAAATGCAAGCTTCATAAGCTTCTTTAAAAAATCTGAAAAGCTGTGAATTTTCATAAGTGTAGTTAACTTAGGAATAACATTAAGGAGAATTACCAACTGTTCGATATTTTGTGTAATACGAATGACATTTCTGAATTCTAATTTTTCTTTCGCAGGAGCTTTTGTATTCTGACATGAATTAGCAACCATAATTTTTTATTAGAATATTAGATTTAAAAGAAAGATTACCCAACAGACTAAAAAGTTCATATAATTTAGCAACGGAAGATTATATTAGTCTTTATATTAAAATGATTATGAAATCATTGCCCTTCAATGTAAATT
Source organism: Latrodectus elegans (assembly GCA_030067965.1). Taxonomy (NCBI): domain Eukaryota; kingdom Metazoa; phylum Arthropoda; class Arachnida; order Araneae; family Theridiidae; genus Latrodectus; species Latrodectus elegans. The sequence goes on from CM057813.1 coordinate 22,843,318, forward strand.
GAAAGATATCATGATTAGGAATAGAAGAAATAACTTAATTACTTCCGACACATTGATATAATTTCATTATTTCCAAAGACATGTTCTTGTTCATCTGATAATAGTGTTGATAGTAGTTCACGAGGGTTACAGCTTCCTTTTTGATTCAGCAGAAATTAAATTTATGAACAAATCTGATTTTTCGTATTGAAATGTCAATGCTTTCAAAGAACGAATGTTTCAAAATTTTAATGAGCATGGAGAGTTACACAGGTTTTTTTTTTTTTTTTATTAATTGTTTGCAAATTCTTTTATATTTTGTACATGACTTTGAACAATTTTGTATTTCCATAAAGAAGCTTGTTGGAGCTTTAAATAATGAAACAATCTACCATTTGGAGGAATATACCATTTTTACAGCATCTTTAAGAGAAAAATTTAAATAGAAAATTATTTGTTAGTCTAACCAAATTGAATCATTTTCTATTACATTTTTAATTTTATTGTTTGAATTGTAAAAATGTATGATTTTTGATTTTACAAGTATTTAATTTATGTTTCATTTATGTAATAAATGGATTTTTGTAGGCTTGTTGCATTCTAAGAGATTAATCTATTTTTAATATTATATGCTATAAGGTTTTGCTTCATAAAACAAAAATAAATACGTAAAATCAAAAATTTTGTGAAAATGTTTTTCTTTTGCGAGTGATTGCTTACGATAGTAAAACACAAAGTTATGACAATTGCTGTTTAATTAGTTTACGTCAAGTTTTGTTTTTATTGCGGACAAAATTTATGAACAATAGAAATTTATCGTAAAGATGTATCCATCATCAAGTCCAATATTCTAATTATTTACCATCTGATTGAAAATTAAGAAAACTAGGTATGTACATTTACATAATTTGACTTATGGGTAGTTATGGGAGTTCTTGTTAAAATATTTTTAAACATTCTTCTCAACTTTATTTGAATACAATTTAAGAATTTATTTATTTAAACTTTCTCCATATTATGTATGATATTATATAAAAAATAATTGCAACTAGCAGTTACAATAGTAATTAAAAATATGCTTAAAGCATGTGAAATCATTCATGTTGATTTGGATAAGAAATGGAAAAATTCTCGAAAGTGTGTAAAACACAAGTGCAGGCTGTAGATTCAAAAAATGCCAGGGATTTCGTATGTAAAGTAACATTCGCCGTGAAGTAAAAATACTCGATCCTATTTAGTGTAAGATTTTATCATTTACAATTTAAACAGAGAAACATCTAAAAATTAGAAACAATTTTTAACGTTTAAGCATTTAACAATAAAGAAATAAAGTTTGCATTTAATTTAAGTCAACAAAACATCAAAAAATTGGGATACAATTTTTAAATGTTTTGTTGACTCTTAAATTAAATGTTAACTTGATTTTTTTACCAGACCACTACAAACACCTATGATCAACGATGAATTGGAACTTTAGAACTGCTGGCAGGGTGAGGTTTGGTTTGGTTTGGTTTGTTTGTCGCTCAACGGTCATTTTTTGCACACGAAGGCGAATTAGACCGGGACCTTTAGTTTAAAGTGGATTCCGAACCACTACAAACATCCATGCAATAGGTGGGATTCGAACCCACGAACTGTTGAACCGAAGGCAAGAGCTGCTTACCATTCGTCTGCCAGCTTGGCGCTGGCGCGGTGAGAGAGATTTCAACTGTCAGTTAGTCTTTTATATTTTTTCTGTGTTTCAATCACGAGAAGGTGTTAAAATATTTTCATCTCACTTATTGGAGGGACCAAAAACATATAACAAACAGTACATTTTAAATTAGAAAATAAATAAAAATAATAAAAACATTTCTGTATGCATGACTGAAATCTATTTATTGCAGTATTTTAAGCTATAATAGCACTTAGAATTCCAAGAGAACTTTGCTTTTACAATTGCATTTATTTGCAAAAACTTTCCCTCTGCTACTCGAATTCAGGCCGCAGCATGTCCAATTTTGGACCTTGCACCCTAAAACCAAACCAATTACTGAAATCAGCTGTCTCCAGTTCATAAAAGTTGAAATCATCAATAAAAACATCAACCGCAATTGCATTTCTGCTATCTTAATGAGCTTTAGAAATGTTAAAAGGAACTTTTATATTTGATTTCAAATATATATTCAGAAACAAACAGAAATTCTAAGAAATATACACAAATAAAACCATGTCTTAAATGTGTTCATAAAAAAACATCGTATGTAAATTTTAATTGCTTAATACGATTGCATAAAATTAGATAAAATTTTAGCGTAGCGACGGTAACATATATGCAATTACAGACAGTTGATAAGCGATCAAACTTCATTGTTTTGATTGCTTTAAGATTTTAGTAATTTAGATTTGAATATTCCTGGTTACGTTAAGGCATTGGTATGATTTGGCTGAATAAAAAGTCTTCTCTGTTCTCTTGGCTTTTAATCTGCAACCTTAATATCTGACAAAGTAGTATGAAAATGTTAAATTACTGAATGCTACAGGATTAGTTCAGCAAATTTTCTGAAAACTTAATAAAATACTAAGTACACACAATGTTTCTGAACAATATGAATAATCATCAGCAACCCTTAAGGAGTACAGTTAAAAAAATTTGAAGCTATAAGGGATAAGAATTTTTCTTTGAAAGTTGAAAAATACATATTAATAAATGTAAAAACTTTAGAAATGAAATTGTTACTACACAATAGAGTTAAAAAATGCATATATGCATGAAAAGGATTCCGAATTTTTGAAAGCATACTGTGCTAGCTACCCTGAATAAAGGATGCAAATGACATACAATTTACAACATGAATTAACGGAGGTGAAATATACAAATGATTAGAAATTTAATGCAGGTGCACATCATGCATGCTTTTGGCGCCATTTTAAAGCACTATTTAAGGGTTGGTGATTGCAAGGATTTCAAGTGCAGAAATTGCGCTTTTCTTGTTTTTTTTTTCAGAAAAACAATCCTTTATTAATTATTAATTAAACAATCAATTCAAACGATCTGTTTTGATCAAGTTACCGAGTTCGAGACAGAGAAGGGATTGTGGCCTATCCAGATTGTGGATTATCTTTCAGGGAAATCGGTATTCGTGTTGCACGAAACGAAATTATTGCAATGCGAATATATGATCTTTGGGTTCAGAAGGGTATGAAAGACCGATGTGTTCGGTTGCATTTATCTCTATGCCCCACTTCATGTGATGAAAGGGAAACTGCGGGGGCACAGCAGTGACGGATCACCCAGTCACATCAAGAACCATGCTTAGCGCATTCAATCTGTAACGCATCATAAAAGTGATTGCCCGTAACATTCGCGCCGTTTACTGCAGAGTGGTCTGTCCACAATGGGTCCATTGCTTAGTCTACCCTTGATGAAGAACCACAGACGTCTCCGCCACCAATGGTATGATGAAAGAAGGAAGTAAATGGCAGAATGGAATAAAATTGTCTTTACAGACGAGTGACGCTTGTGTCATAAATACCACGACGGTCGCATTAGAGTGGGAGACACGGTGAAAAGAGGATTCTGAACAACTGCATTATGCACCACCACACTGGTCCTGAACTGAGTATTAAGTTATGAGGCGGTGTTGAATCTCTCTCTCACACTCCTCTAGTACGCATTTCCAGTACCAGCCACCGCTATATCTTCGAGGTACTGGAGCCAGTTGTCCTTCCTTACCTTCAAGGCTTTCCCACAGAAATATTTCAACAGGATAATATCTGACCACACATAGCGCTCATTGGCCAAGGTTTCTTCGTCAATCGCCAGATAGAATTGCTTCCCTAACCGACTTGCTCTCCGTATCTTTCATTGATAGAAAACATATGGTCTATGGTTGCTTAACGATTGACCTAGAATATATCCCCAGCAGCCACACTAGAAATACTTTGGTAACGTTAAAAGCTGTTTGGTCTGCTGTACCCTAAAAACTCCTCCAAAATATCTTTGAATCTATACCGAGGTGATACAACAATGGATTCTACCACTCGGTATTGTGGTAGAGGTCATTGTTGGTGATAACCTCTACCACAATACCGAGGCTTGTGGTAGAGGTAATCCCCAACAATGGCGGCAACTCTGGCTACTGGTTTTGGTAAGAGCCATACTTCACAGAAGTCTGTTAATTTAATCATTTTATACATGATCAACATGGGATCTACAAAATAAATTTTTACTGTGATATCTCTTGACTTCCTTATGTTGCAATTTGGGTGGGCAGCAGGGTAGTTTAAAACAAACCAAATTGAGAGATGTGTCTACTAGCTATCATAATTCGAGAGAAAAATGTATAAAAACACCTATAAATAATTTTATGACGTTCGATCACATCCCTACACCAATCTTACTGTAATCAGATTTAAATCATTTGAAATCTTTCAGACACTAAAAGATTTTGTAGAAAGTAAACAGATGTATTTTCCAGAAATAAAGAAAAATAATTCGACAAAATTGTATAAGATCAATCAAACTAAACGTAAAAATGAAGACAGTTCAATGACTGTCATAAAAAAACAAAATAACAATACCGTCGAAGAAAACATTAAATATACGAGCTTTCATTACACTGAAAGAAACAACTGAATTACACATATTGTCCCGAATTAAAAAATTAAGTTTGGAACTGATACAAAAGATTTTTTAAAACAAAAATATAAACTATTAACCAAATTAACGTCAATAAAAATGCTTACTACAAACGTATACTGTTTATGAATCAATAACCGGCCCATTAGACAAAAGTTATATTTCCTACCACACTTTCATTTTACGAGAAGATAAAAATCTAAAGAAGTTAAGAAGTTAGCCACTAAATTACACGATTGTGTGAGAAAATCATAATTCAACTTCTCAATGAAGATTTCATTGTTATTAATGTCATCAAAATGGTGAAAAAATTACAAGGGAAAAGATCAACTTAAGCTTCTATTATTCATACCTTGCTAAAAATGCAATCTAGAGAAATTTATAATAACTTCAATCTGCATAACACAAAAATAAAAATTGAAACATATTATAAACGCAAAGGGATCACACAATTATACTGATATCAAGGTTGTCCTCATGCACAAAATTCCTGTCATGAATCACTTAATGCATAAAATGCGCAGGGCATCATCCCCACTCTCCATATTCAAGGCCTGAATAATAAGAGCAAAAAGTGAAAAGTGTAGAGATACACATTTTGATTACTTTCGAGGATGTAGCAAACTTTCTAAATTAGTTAGAATCACATCAAATCCATGAAAATAAAGCAGAATACTAGTAAAATTAACCCAAGTTAAATCCTTAACTATACTATGCTAATTCTAGTGCAAATAAAAGATATAATAAATATATCTAAAGAAATACCAAATGAAGCAAAACAAATATTTGCAAAACAACAAAACTTCATTATATATATTAACATCACAGGATTACAAGAACCTTTTAGATGGCTAAACATTATTTAATATATCAAATTAAATAGGAAATAAAATAATCAAAAAGCATCAATGTTTTGCCGGTTACAACAGATGCATTGAATGTAAATGACATTAAATATATATATATATATATAGATATAGATAGATAGATATATTTATATATATATATATATATATATATATATATATATATATATGTGTGTGTGTGTGTGTGTGTGTGTGTGTGTGTGTGTGTGTGTGTAGCAAAAATTAAGGAGTTTTCAACACAATGTATAAAAATTTATATTTTAAACTTTAGAAGGAATAGCAATATAAAAAATGCTTAAGATAATTTGTTTTCTAATTTTGTTTGTGCAGTATTAACTTAGATGAAGAATAAAATTCTGCTTCTCAGACTTGCCCACTGAATTATATTGAATTTTGTTTTTATTAAATAACTATTATCAAATGAATATTTAGACAAAAATAAAAAGAGCCCATTTTATAAATCTACCAATTTATTTTTAAAATAATATCAAATATACAAAGTTAAACAAACAAGAGTAGATGTATTTGTATAGCTGTTTTTTTTGGTCGTTAACGAGTAATTGAATATGTGAATTCAATTGCTTATTTTAAGATTGAAGCAATCCAGTCTACAATTCTTTTTGTTGAATATTGATCACGTTGCTTCGTGTTGGTGCGAATTATTTTCATACGTTCAAGGTCTGTAGAGGAACAATTGTAGTTTGTGGCTAAATGTGTATCTCAACATAAAAAACCGGTACCTACTTTTCAAATATTATTCTCAATAAGGTAGCAGTAGGGTTATCAATTCATTTAACATGATCTTATTCACATGTTTCAGTAAAATCTATTATTTAGACATATATGTTGGTAACATAGCGTAACAAATTATGAATTGACGTTCATGTCCATGAAAGGATACACACACACAATATTGGAATCATTGTAATAATGCCCTGAAACGCGACATCAAATTGTTTCAAGAATTTTGTTTACAATGCTTGAGGGAAGTGCTTTTTCTACAGGTCTTAAACGTAGGAGTGTTACACATTTAATGGATGTCATTTTAGAGATGTCCTACATAAAACTTGCATTCGAATGTTATTGAAGAAATCTTTACCACCGCCCATCAGATCGTTTATTTACATGAACCGGCAAATCCGGATTGAAAATGACACCACCTAGATCGTCCGATGTATCAAGACATTAATTCAGGTGATGTGGTTCAACAGCATATTTAGATATATTCAGATTGTCTATTTTACTTTATATTCAGATTGTCTATTTTACTTCATGGTGATTAGAGATTTATTTACACAAATTCAATAATCTTTCTTTTGTCTGTTATTTTATACTGAATTTTTAAAATTTTTTCCTAATTAAGGACATAAAATCAGTTTTCACTATAATGCTAACGGAAAACTTTCCCTTTCAACTTCAGCTAATTAGCATAGATTGCCAGAAAGCATCACAAGTGTTTCAGTAATTTACAGAACTGATATGATACGTTTCTAAGCCATCATCACCACTACCTTTCAAAGAATTCGAAATAAATATTTATCCGAATAATGGACATTTGTTTGTACATCTGCTAGGGGAAAGCAATCAAATGTTTAAAAAAACTTAAAGAGCTGAACAAATTTAACTTGAAAAGTTCCGTCTTTTAACAGAATATAATTTTACGAAAATCAATGTTTTTGAAGTTTTGTTATGCGTTTAATGCAGCAATAGATTTACTGAATCATTAAAAACAAATCTAATATGCCCGCACTTTTGTGTGCTCTTAGTGCAGATTACGGCAGAGACGGTTATAATGAAGGATTTATAAGAGCACTTCTTCAAACTTTTACAATTTTTGAAAGACTCGTGTTATTTGATAAGATGATAATAAAGTTCTGGTTGCTGATAAATGAATATCTATCAGGGCGAAATATAGAATTATGGAGCATTTCATTGGCCAAACATTTTTATAAACTACTTTCAAAATTTCAAATTTGTTTTTCAATAACGGCACATCATCTAGAATTAGTGAGATTAAAATGTCCCATGCAATATTTTATTACTTTATTCGTAAGACATTTATAAGCAAAAGCTTCAACCTCCCAAAACGATGTTTAGGTTTTAACTTTTTTATTCTCACCTACGATTAAATGGCAAATAGTTTTGTTTGTAAAATTACAAGACACTCAAAAAGTAATTAATTATTTGAAACACGTATTTTAAAGCAAAATACATCTATTTCTTATAATTTGAAACGATTTCAAAATAGAAAGATAAATTTTAGCGCAACAAAAATAACTACTTTCGGAATTTCAAAACACCAAGAATTAGCAAATGCGATACCCGTAGGCAATTGACAATTGCGAATGTTCAATTGTAGCAAATGAGTTAATTAAGTGATTTTAAAACTATTAAAATGTCAATATCTATCATTAAAATGTCAATATATGTATTACTTTTACTTGAATTCTGTATTCTGTATCGTTCGGTTTCCTCACTGGGGGGAGGAGATAATCTGTGGAGACTCATCGCGACTTCTCAAAGAAATTGAGGTTACTCATCACATCATTTCTGAGAAACTCTTGAAATTTTACAAAACACTTGAATTCGTGAAGTAAAACTGAAAATTGCGAAGTGAAGCTAAAATCTTGTCTATCAAATTTCTGTGCCAATGGTATTAATCTCATGAAATGTACCCAACCAATCAGCACACTTTTTAGGCGCGGTTTTTACATTCTCTCAGTGAGATCTCAACCGAACACAGAACACTTGCTCTCTAAATCTCATGCTAAGAAGATGCGCTGTTTTAGTCCTCCTAAATTTCTTTGTTTCTATGTAAGCTGTGTTGTTTGTAATAAATGTTATTTATTTTTAAAAAATACCTCTGAAAAAAGTTAAACATTAACTAACTTTAACCATAGAACCATTGAACCCTTCAACTGGAAAATAAGTCATATTTCTATTTAATCCCAAGATTGTTGCACAGTCATTAGTTGTTAACAAAGCTTTAGACACGCTATCTAATATAGCTCTGTACCTTTTAAATTACTGCTTATAATTTTTACACAGATAAAAGTATTACTAAGAAGTGCATGAACATTTTAATTTGTAAATCAATATTATCAACCATTTCCTCTTGCTTCAATAGCCCAGGTTACATTTTTTTTCGAGTGGTGTTTGTTGAGCCGATGATATCAAGAAACCAAATTGGAATTTTTCAGAATTATTTATGTTCTTTGTTTGACGAACTTATTTTGAGAAATGCATGACATCCGATCTATGAAAAAGGGAGTGCTCTTTTTGATGGTATTCGATGCACCTATTTCTGGATAAGCATTCGTTTAATTTATGCGTTGAATCCAGATAGTTCTAGCACAGGTTTTCATATTTACAAGTATGCAACAGTTTAAATACCTTAATTTTCAAAGAATAAATGGCCTTTAAACAATGAATGATTTAAATAACAAAGAACGCAATATTATGAAGTTGTTATAATAAAAAAAATTATGTTTGGAAGAGAAAAATAAATTTTTTCCGTCAATATTAACTAGGTTAGAAAATTTGGATTAAAAAAAGCAGCTCTTCATTCCTCTAATGTTTGATATCGTTTTTCTAAAAAAAATATATAAGTACAAAAATAGCCATTTCATGAGAATTAAAAGATAACTGACATTGTTTATGAGTTTCTTTCTTTAGTTTATCGTAAATTAAGTTCATCATTAAAATGTCAACAAATTTATTGAGTTCAAATTCTACTGCTTTTAAAGAAAGAAGGTTTTTTCTGAAAATTTTCAATAAACATACAGCGTTTTAGAGATTTTGCTCATAATTAATTTATTTTCGACAATAATATGACGAATAATATGCAAATTAAAAGAAATCACCAGATGGCGCAGATAGTAATTCACAATGACGAGAGTGTAAGAGATGGGAAATATAAAGAATGGTTGCAAAGAAGTAAACTTTTTTACAAGTGCTTTAAATGCCTTTCATTCCAATGACCGCATAGTCATTATAGTTATGGTACAAAAGTAGCATTTAGATGATTTTTTATGTGCTATTATTATCGGCTGTCTGGAATGTGGATGTACCTAGCTGGAAGTACCTGAGGAAGTATAATAGAATCAGCAGTGTATTATCTCCTAGCTTTGTCAACGGTTCCAAGATGATGCTAATATGAGTAGACATTATAGCAAAGGTCGCCCCCGAGTTACAACGCCGAATGAGGACTTGTGTATGACAGTTATTGCTAAAAGAGACAGACCTGAGCTCAGACCTGTCTCGTCAGCTCTCTTCAGCCACCGGTAGGACAGTTTCAAGGCAGACCATATATAGATGCTTAGATCACATTGGTATATATGGACATCATAGGAAACACATCGTAGGACTTTCAGATGTGTTCCACTATCTGTAACACAATGTCACCTGCGGTTAGCTTGAAGTAGAGAGCATACATTGTCGAAACCGCAACAGTATTCTTGTACGATATGTTCTTCTTTAATACGAATAGATCTTATCAGTTTCTATACTTAGAGCTTTTAAATGAGAAAATCAGCATTACCAAATATTGGATTAATACGCTCAAATATTAATTTTCAAATTAAATCAAAGTAAATGTTTGAAATAATTTTATAAAATGTTTCAAACATTTTACAAAATTTATTTTCAAATAAGTATAGCTATTTGAAATTTTGAATTTCTTAATTATATAACTTTAAGTTATTTTAAATTATTCTGCTGCTGTGTTTAAATTATTATCATAAGTATTCATAAAAATTTATTTTGATTTTTTATGTAATCAAAAAATATTTTTGATACTTCCGCAATTTTATATATAAGTATGTAGACGGGACTTTTTAAATTTTAAGATAAAATACCAATTTCTGAAAAAAATATATTCAAATATATTAAAATGAGTAATGTACTGGAAATTATTTACATGACTTTGTAGATAATATTAACAAACAGATTTATTGTTTCAAGTTAAATTCAAGTTAGTTTGTTCTGCTTTAGTTAAAAGTGTCCGCCGACCAACTTGTCTAGTGGTCAGCGTGCCTGACTACGGTCTTGGGTTCGAATCCCTCATCAGGTGTGCATGTACTTTCCTTGTGTGTGTGAATGAAATATGAATGATGCCTACCCTATAAACGTGTCCCTCTATGGCATATGTGAGGGTGCGAAAGTGGCCCATCCCCTGTGGTGCACCCGGGGCAACGCCTCGGCGGATAAGAGATCACTCTGTCTGGCCGGTTCCTTGGGTATCAGGGAACAATAGATTAATAGACTCTGATGCAGTTGTAACTGTCTACAATCTGCCATTGGGAAAAAATTTTTAATATACATATGATTTAACCAGGTAGTAAAGTAAGAGTTTTTGTATTATTTTTTAAACAGAATCCTTATACTCTTGTAATTTCAAATGTGTGTGACTTTAAAGAGAATTAACTTTATAATAATTATCCACACCTATCATCCCTCGATACTTAAATCAACCAATTATAAGACTTAATTTATATATGTACATGATATTTATACAATTCTTACGATATTGTTATTCCCTTCAGTAAACATTCTGCCTACTCATAAATAAGCAGAAATGATGAAATGAATATATATTCTTTGAATTTTATTACTATAATGATAGAATAATATCGCTAATTTAAAAACAATGTGAAATATATACAAAAAAAGACTGTGAATAACGCTTGATTTCAAAATATAATCTCGATTGGCAACAAAATAAAACAAAGATTAAAAGGAAGTTAGTTTAATGTATTCCTTAAAAAGAGTTCTGCAAGATTAAATCTTCTTTCTTTAAAGAACACAAATTTTACAAATATAAACTAAAGTAGGTACGAAAATATAATATTTAATTTGGGCTTAAGTATAAAAGCCTTCTTTTACTACAAATAACTATTTAATTACTTTGATATTTTAACACTTAATTTTCAATTTGTTTTGGCATATTAGAATTTGTTTCCTTAAACTGAAAACCTTAAGTGAATAATCATACATTATAATTCTTAACGATAGTCATGTGTATTTCAGTTTTTAAAAAATACTTTTTTATAAATAAATACTTTAAAATAAAACATTTTTAATTTTTAAGTGTTATAGAAGTTTTAGAGCCAACTTTAAATGTTATAGGAGTATATAAATTATCAAATTGTGGTACGCGTATCCGAATATTTGATTCATTTTCATCTGATGCTGAGGAAAATTGAATTTGTATAAATTCAGTATTCCATTAATGGAAAAGAAAAGGTGCCTAGCAAGGTTTATGAACATGGTTGTTGAGTCTTAATTAGTGTATTTATTCTGATATGAGAACGGGACTTAAAGTTTATTTATGAGTTTATAATAAAACTTAATGGTTTCTAATTAATGAAATACGTAAAATGTTATAAAAAAAGAGATCTTTAGAATAAAAATCCAAGAAAGCACGCTTTTCTATTCAAATAGATCAATAACAGTTATTAAATTATTAAATATTTCCCCCATTTGTTAATAAATAAAATAATTTCCTTAATAAAATTAATAATAAAATAACGTCTTCTCACGATTGTGACCCGTAGTTAACAGATCAAACGTCAGATTTTGGATTTGACTGCAAATTACGTACCAGGACAAACTATCTCTACAATGCAGAAAGCGACATTAGATAGTGTTGCAAACAAGTGAAACAAATGTCCTTTATCGCTGTATAATCCAAAAACAAATATTATTAAAATATTTAAGGCTTAAATGTAGCAAAACGTTTCTCTTCAAGTGCCTCTGAATCATTAATAAAAGCTATTTAGAAGTACTATCTTTAACTTACTTTTTCTATCTCATTTTCACAAAATACTATATGGGGAAGCATGCATACTGTGCCGATCACTGTTTTTTTATGATCGAGTGTTTCGGATTGAAAAGTATAGGTCTCAGTTAGGTGTTAAGAATAATGCGAAACCCACGTTGCTTTTAGTTTCAAGCATGCTCGGTAAAAAGTATCCTGGACTCACTGACAGATTGAATTGATCTAGTACAGACGAGGATTGATCATATCCCCTAGGAGCACATAGCATTAACACTAATCCTTTGGGCATCATATCTCGAGCTAGTTAAAATAGTGGCCCACCCCCTATGGTGCACCCGGGGTAACGCCTCGGCGGTAAGAGGTCGCTGTGTCTGGCCAGTTCCTTGGGTATCAGGGAACAATAGATTAATAGACTCAGTTGCAGACTGTCTACAATCTGCCATTGGAAAAAAAAAGTTAAAAATGTCCTGAAGAATAATCAGTAACTTTGAAGTTTTTTTATAGAGTTTAATGAAAAATATCTTCATATAATTGACGCTATCTGGAAGCATATAAACTCAAAATTATAAACGTAATTATCGCTTATAAAAATTTATGAATTTAAAGAAATTTTTAAGTACATTTTCCACTTTAATGTGAATATATTTTATCAGTTTCCATATTAGAACTTTAATCAGAAAATATCGGTATTACTAAATATGGATTAATGCGCTCAAATATATGGTACTTTTATAAAATATATCATTATTTTGTATACACGGAATAATGATATCGACAAAGCAAATAATTTCCTCATTTATAGATTAAAAAACGTAAAAACAATTGGTGTACATAAGTAGAACAGAGTAGAGCAGTCTGCATGAATGCCTATTACGTATTGTGCTTTTCAATTTTCAGAGTTTCCTTCCTATGTGGGTATATATTACGTTATCTATGAAATATTCTTCTGAAAAACACACACACACACAAATACCTTTCAAATGTACGTCAAGGCCGTTATGATGTGCAATTCAAAGTAACAAATATGAATATCATTTAAAAACTATGATCAATAAGAAGGTGTTTTTTCTATATATATGTTTTACTCAACTATGTTCATTTGTAATAGTTTATGAAAAATATGCGTGTGGGAAATAGTGACAATGAAACAAGTGGATTAACATACCCCAACTAACTGCAGATTATCACTGGCTGTTATTTTAAGAGGCGATTGTTAATATTTGAGATCAACTAGGAGTTGTTTAAGGTATTAGATAATTAGACGATCTGATGGAATTAACTTACTATTGTTGTTGTAACTAATAAAAGTTATGTTTGATCTCTTGATTATCTGTGTGTGTGTCTCTCTTTACTAAACAACAAACAATACACCACCAACCTCCGTGTCATACCACCATACCATATTCTTCTTGGTTTTCAAAAATTTTAATTATAAATTTCTATGGAAGTAGTTTCAGCATTTTTCATTTACCTTCTTAATTTTGGTTAGTATTTACAGATTCAATATCTGGGTTGGTTTTAGCTACTGTAACTCATAAGTGCAATATTACATTTAATTAAGCAGAATCTATTCCCCCTTTTTTTTAAAATAGGCTGTTTTTACTCAATATTTTCAAATATTATATTTTTTCTTCTTTATAATCCATTAAAGAAATTTGAAGTATTGCATTTACTTAATAGGGTAAATAACTTTAGAAAATCAAATTTATTTCATGTTCTCCTCAATCATGAAATACTTACAATATTTCCACATTCAGTAAGCATAGAAAATACCTGTGTGTTGATTATAAAAAAAAGTATTCAAGAACACTTCAAAAACAATGTAACAAATTTACATTTTTTTTAACGACATAATATGTAAATCAGTATATTAATTTCAATGAGAATTGCAAATTAAGGAGGATACACATTTCTTAATTACATCCAAGCCCGAGTTAATAAATTGTATTTTCAACAATTTAATGGAAAAAATGATATATTTTTTATGCCATACTGCAAATGATGTGAAACTTTCAATCAAATTTTAACATGTATTTCTTTCATAGTTCAAGATTTCCATCCGGTTTCTTAAAGGCATAATACACGGTGTTTTTGTATAAATTTAACGGGCACACTGATTGAGACTTTTGCTTTTTTGTCTTTTGAGTGATCATCCTATAAGACAAACTGCATTTCCGCAGGATATTCAAGAGCACTCTTTTTGAATGAAGTGTAAATTTTCATATAATTCTTATGATCTAGTTAATCACAAACAAAATCGTGGAATGGAACTCGTTCAGTCATCCATTTCGTTTTTATAAGAACCATGATTAAATAAACGCATAATTTTATTACTGTAATTTTTTACTCCGTTTTCTACAAAGTCAAACAATTGTTTTTTTCAACGAACAAGATTTCTGCATTGTTACATTCGTTTTTATGATGCTGCCTTACAAACATCCATATTATTTTTTAAAATAACTGAACTCCAAATATACAAAAATATACTATTAAAATAAATAAAAATATTCTTTCATTTCATGCCCTATTTATAACGCAGCAACCTTTAATGTTTTACTAACGTAAATACATAATTTGTATTGAAAACATTTAAGAAACGGTACGGAACGGGAGGTTTTGCATATTTTTTCATGTGCTACTATATATTTAAGACAATATTCTTGCAAATTAGATTAGTTTTTGTTTCATTCTTAAGAATATTATTTGTTTATCTCGAAAAAATGTTAGTGGTACATTAGAAATTTGAATTTAGAGATTCTTTTATTCTTTAAAATATTGTTTTATAAAGCCTATTTCTGAAGTTTAATGCGAAAACCCTCACTAGCTACGATTAGTATGGAATGGGAGAATGTATAAAAATTACGTAAGATGGACTCACAATCTATATTATCTAAAACACTACAGAACAGACTTCTTATTTAAATCATGTTTAACATTTGCTCATCTCATAATACATGATAAAACAAAAAAAAATATAATAATAATATAATAATAAATAATAATGATGAGAACAAAAATTTCAAAAAGAAAATCTGTTTAAAGAAAACAATTTAAATATGATTCAAACATTTTATAAAATTTAATTTCAAATATAGTTATTTTATAATTTTTAATTTTTTAATTGGAAAACTTTACGTTATTTTAAATTATTCTGCTGATGGGTCGAGATGATTATCATAAGCACTCATAAACATTTATTTTAATATTTTTATGTAATCAAAAATATATTTTGATATTTCCACAAATTTATATGTAAATATATAATGGGACATCTTAAAATTTAATATAAAATACCAATTTCCAAAAAGAATATATTCAAATATATTAAAATGAGTAATGTACTCTAATAAAGTGTGTGTAATGGTATCATGGTAGTATTAGCGAGCAGATTTATTGCTTCAATTTGTCTGCTTGAATTAAAAATGGCCCGAGGATTAATCACTAGTTTTAAGGGTTTTTTAGAGTAATAAAAAATATATGTGTCCCAGTTGATGTATGGAATATTTTAACCTCAAAATTTTGAACGCAATGCAATTTTTAATACATCGCTTACGTTTTTGCATTTTAAACTGTTTTTAATGTTTAATTTCTATTTTAATATGAATACATTTTACCAGTTTCTATACTTAGAACTTTAAACTGAGGAAATTCAGCGTTACCAAATATGGATTCATGCACTCAAATACAAGCAAATGCTATTTGAATAAAATCTATCATTACTCTGTATACGTGGAATAATGAGATAGATATATCAAATGATTTCCTCATTTACTCATTAAAAAAACGAAGAAAAAATTGGTGTACATAAGTAGAACAGAGTAGAGCAGTCTCCTTGAATGCCTATTAGGATGGATGCTAGTCAATTTTCAGACTCTTTCCTTTTAATATGTGGGTATATTACGTTATCTATCAAAAATACTTCTGAAAAACAAATAAATACCTTTCAATTTCCTAAGATTATTATAGTGTCAAATTCAAAGTAACAAATATGAATATCATATGAAAACAATAATCAGTAGAAGGTTTTTTTCTATGTATTAGTTATTCTCAACTATGTTCATTTGTAATAGTTTATGATAAATATGTGGTGAAAAGTGAAAATGAAACTCGTAGATTAACATACTTCAACTAACTGCAGATTGTCACTGGATGTTATTTGAAGAGGCGACTGTTAATATTATTGAACAACTTGTGAGAAGCATTTATTTTACAACTAAAATCTGTTGTCAGCAATTAAGTCCAGTCATACTAACAACTTGTTTTTGTTTGCCACTTAACATTTGCTCACATTTTGCTCATAATGGCTGATTTGACTGGAGAGAAGCGAATTCATGTTTATTCGAACCACTACAATCATACAACCCTACAGTTGGAGTCAAACCCTAGCATTATTGAACAGAATTAAAGTTTGTTAACTATTTCACTAACAGCTCAGTTCTTAAAGCCATTAAAGAGAAAGATTCGACAATGCGTTGAAAATTACGTATCTTCCAAATATATTTCAGTGGGAAGAAATTCACATCTGCATATTTTTTTGCAAGGAAATACCTATTGTTTCATGGTGCTGTCCTTCAGAAAAGAATAATATTTCTCTACAAAAAGAAAAATGTTTTTTTAGAGAATTATAGAAAAATAAGAAGTAAATGGGAGATTCTCAGCTAGAATTACGAATACCTTCTTCGGTACCCTTAGAGTTTTATGAGCTCGTTCCGATCCAAGGTGGGATTTAGGTATCAATTCTAGATTTTTTATTTTTATATTCGTATGTTTTTTGTTCCTTTATTAATCGGATGTTCTTAAGCAAACTTACTGTAACACCGAATAAAATGCTTTGAATTGGGTGTTTACTGTTTTTAAAATATTTCCTGTTTGCTGTACAATTGTTTTTGTTATACTTAACGAGGAATAGCTTGAAACTATAATTAAAAAGAAATTTAAATCTACCTGAAACTTTTTGTATTTAAAATTACATTACATTTCTGTCAAACTAGAGGTTAGCTGTCAGATGAATATGAGACAAAAGTAAAAATGTGGTTTATTGGCATACATTTTGTAAAGAAGTGTGTATGGATGTATGATTGAAAAATAGTGAGATGACTGGAGGCACTTTTGTTATTGCGGAAATTATTGAAAGTATGTTTGGAAAATGATAAATCGACACACACATGTAGTCGAATGAATTTTTAATGGGTGATTGGTGACATTGAAATGGGAAGTAAATTTTTTAAGTCTTGAACTACAGAACGAGATGGATTTTGCTGCACAAATTTATAATAAAATCAAACCTGTTAAAAATAATCTCATATCAGATAGTTGGAAATCTTATGGTAATTTAGCCCATGAAGGTTTCCACTTCTTTACAGTGAGTCATTCGTTATTTTTTGTCGATCCTGAAACTGGCTCCCACACTTATACTCTAGAAAGAATGTGGGCCAAGATCAAACAAGATTTCAGGCGAGATAGTGTCAAACAGTACAGCGAAGGCACGTTGGATACGTATTTCGCAGAATTTTTGAGGAGGAGGCTCTATGCGGAATCTGCAACAACCGACATGTTCAGAAGTTTCATGAAGTGCATGGAAGATATCTACCCACTTGAGTTGTACTGGATGAGGAGGCTTTAAATTATATCCAAATGCTTCGATTTTCATTTCTTTAATGTTTTCGGTGCTGTTAATTAAATTGTGGAAAATTAATTTTATTTCTATGCATTTTGTAGTAATCTTAGTGATGCAGCGTCAGTCTTGTTGTTGACGTCTTGGGGCCGAAAAAATGCGCCTAACAATCAAATGGGTACTCGATTGTAAATTTTTACCAAAATCTAAATTCATAATTGCAATATTTGAAAACAATCTTTGTTAAATTTTAAGACTGATGCCTTGCTGACAAAAACATTCAGTTTTTTGTGGATTGTATTTTAAATGATCTTCAGAGTGAGACTGTTATATTAAAAATATTTTACTGATTTCTAATTTATCATTATGGAATTAATTCTATCCGTAATTATTATACACATCATTAATATATATTTGTAGTATGTCAAAAGGAAACAAAAATTGATTCAGAAGAATAAAAAAGGTATTTTTATTTTATATTAAAAATATTATAGTTATATTGCAAATATGCCTAGAATAAATTTGCATCCATAATTTTTTATAACATTATTTGTTTTTTCATAGTTTTACAGGATGCATCTGATGTACTTCATCACATTTTTTGAAACACCGATAAATATGTTTCCTGAGTACAGATTTTTCTGTTCCTGAAAATTGTCCGATGCACATATCACTATTGCCTACAATGCAAATGATGGAAATGGCTGGTAAAGAAAATAATTTAAAAGTCTAAAATTGTTTCAAACATTTTATAGAATTAAATTTCAAATAAATATAATTATTTTAATATGTTGATTTTCTTAATTAGAAAATTTATGATATTTTAATTTATTCTGCTGATGTGTCAAAATTATTGTCATATGCACTCATAAAATTTAATTTTGATTATTTCATGTAAAAAAAATTATATATATCCATATTTCTACATGTTGAAATGTAAACATATAGAAGCGATATTTTAAAATTTTAATCTAAAGTACAAATTTCTGAAAAAAATATATTAAAATGTGAAACGTATAGAAAAAGAAACAGTGAACCTAGAAATTATTATTAATAAGCAGGCTTATTGTTTTATTTTGTCAGCTTGAATTCAAAATGTTATAAAGATTGTCATGAAATTTTGTAAACTCTGTTTGTTCAACGTTGGGCTTTTTAAGGCATAGAACATCTTCTCTTTGATGTGATCTGACAGTTTTGAAACAAAAATTAGGTTTGTAACTCATTTTTCTAATACATTTTTTAAATGTATGCATTTTAAAATACTTTAAATTTTCTTAGAAAAGAAAATTTAGTAGTATAAAAATAAAGTAAAACTTTATAAGAACACATTTTATCAGTTTCTATACCAGAACTGTTATTTGGGAAATTCAGATTTGCCAAATATTAAATGGAATAATACTCTCTAATACTAACATATGACCTTTTAATAAACTGGATCATTAATTTTCTTAAATGGAAGAATGTGATCGGTAAATCGAATGAGGTATCCTCATTTATATATTAAAAAAACATAAATAAGAACAATTGATGTACATAAGTAGAATAGAGTAGACAGTCTGCATGAATGCTTATTAGGGTGGATGCTTGGCAATTTTCAAAAATTCCTTTCTTTTAATACGTGGTTAAACTACCTTTTATATGGAAAACCCTTCTGAAAAACAAATTAATTACCTTAGATCACCCATCTCGTTTTTATAAGAACCATGATTAAAAAAAACGCATAATTTTATTACTGTTATTTTTTACTCCGTTTTCTACAAAGACAAACAATTGTTTTTTTCAACGAACAAGATTTCTGCATTGTTACATTCGTTTTTATGATGCTGCCTTACAAACATCCATATTATTTTTTAAAATAACTGAACTCCAAATGTACAAAAATATACTATTAAAATAAATAAAAATATTCTTTCATTTCATGCCCTATTTATAACGCAGCAACTTTTAATGTTTTACTAACGTAAATACATAATTTGTATTGAAAACATTTAAGAAACGGTACGGAATGGGAGGTTTTGCATATTTGTTCATCATGTGCTACTATATATTAGAGACAATATTCTTGCAAATAAGATTAATTTTTGTTTCATTCTTAAGAATATTATTTATTTATATCGAGAAAAAAACAGACAAAATTCCATCAAAAAAATGTTAGTGGTACATTAGAAATTTGAATTTAGAGATTCTTTTATTCTTTAAAATATTGTTTTATAAAGCCTATTTCTGGAGTTTAATGCGAACCACTCACTAACTACGATTAGTAAGGAATGGGAGAATGTATAAAAATTACGTAAGATGGACTCTCAATCGAGATTATCTGAAACAATACAGATAAAACTTCTTATTTAAATCATGTTTAACATTTCCTCATCTCATAATACGTGATAAATCAAAAATAATAATAATAATAATAAATAATAATGATGAGAACAAAAAAATCAAAAAGAAAATCTGTTTAAAGAAAACAATTTAAATATGATTCAAACATTTTATAAAATTTAATTTCAAATATAGTTATTTTATAATTTTGAATTTTTTAATTGGAAAACTTTACGTTATTTTAAATTATTCTGCTGATGGGTCGAGATGATTATCATAAGCACTCATAAACATTTATTTTAATATTTTTATGTAATCAAAAATATATTTTGATAATTCCACAAATTTATATGTAAATATATAATGGGACACCTTAAATTTTAATATAAAATACCATTTTCCAAAAAGAATATATTCAAATATATTAAAATGAGTAATGTACTCTAATGAAGTGTGTGTAATGGTATCATGGTAGTATTAGCGAGCAGATTTATTGTTTCAATTTGTCTGCTTGAATTAAAAATGGCCTGAAGATTAATCACTAGTTTTAACGGTTTTTTAGCGTAAAAAAAATATATGTGTTCAAGTTTGTGTATGGAAGATTTTAACCTCAAAATTTTGAACGCAATGCAATTTTTAATACATCGCTTACGTTTTGGCATTTTAAACTGCTTTTAAATTTTAATTTCTACTTTAATATGAATACATTTTACCAGTTTCTATACTTAGAACTTTAAACTGAAGAAATTCAGCGTTACCAAATATGGATTCATGCACTCAAATACTAGCAAATGCCATTTGAATAAAATCTATCATTTTCTATACGTGGAATAATGAGATAGACATATCAAATGATTTCATCATTTACTTATTAAAAAAACGAAGAAAAAATTGGAGCACATAAGTAGAAAAGAGTAGAGCAGTCTGCATGAATGCCTATTAGGATGGATTTTTGTCAATTTTCAGACTCTTTCCTTTTAATATGTGGGTATATTATATATATACGTTATCTATCAAAAATACTTCTGAAAAACAAATAAATACCTTTCAATTTCCTAAGATCATTATAATGTCAAATTCAAAGTAACAAATATGAATATCATATGAAAACTATAATCAGTAGAAGGTTTTTTTCTATATATTAGTTATACTCAACTATGTTCATTTGTAATAGTTTATGATAAATATGTGGTGAAAAGTGACAATGAAACTCGTAGATTAACATACTTCAACTAACTACAGATTGTCACTGGATGTTATTTGAAGAGGCGACTGTTAATATTATTGAACAACTTGTGAGAAGCATTTATTTTACAACTAAAATCTGTTGTCAGCAATTAAGTCCAGTCATACTAACAACTTGTTTTTGTTTGCCACTTAACATTTGCTCACATTTTGCTCATAATGGTTGATTTGACTGGAGAGAAGCGAATTCATGTTCATTCGAACCACTACAATCATACAACTCTACAGTTGGAATCAATCCCTAGCATTATTGAACAGAATTAAAGTTTGTTAACTATTTCACTAACAGCTTAGTTCTTAAAGCCATTAAAGAGAAAGATTCAACAATGCGTTGAAAATTACGTATCTTCCAAATATATTTCAATGGGAAGAAATTCACATCTGCATATTTTTTTTGCAAGGAAATACCTATTGTTTCATGGTGCTGTCCTTCAGAAAAGAATAATATTTCTCTACAAAAAGTAAATTTTTTTTTAGAGAATTATAGAAAAATAAGAAGTAAATGGGAGATTCTCAGCTAGAATTACGAATACCTTCTTCGGTACCCTTAGAGTTTTATGAGCTCGTTCCGATCCAAGGTGGGATTTAGGTATCAATTCTAGATTTTTTATTTTTATATTCGTATGTTTTTTATTCCTTTATTAAAATCGGATGTTCTTAAGCAAACTTACTGTAACACCGAATAAAATGCTTTGAATTGGGTGTTTACTGTTTTTAAAATATTTCCTGTTTGCTGTACAATTGTTTTTGTTATACTTAACGAGGAATAGCTTGAAACTATAATTAAAAAGAAATTTAAATCTACCTGAAACTTTTTGTATTTAAAATTACATTACATTTCTGTAAAACTAGAGGTTATTTGTCAGGTGAATATGAAACAAAATTTAAAATGTGGTTTATTGGCATACATTTTGTAAAGAAGTGTGTATGGATGTATGATTGAAAAATAGTGAGATGACTGGAGGCACTTTTGTTATTGCGGAAATTATTGAAAGTATGTTTGGAAAATGATAAATCGACACACACATGTAGTCGAATGAATTTTTAATGGGTGATTGGTGACATTGAAATGGGAAGTAAATTTTTTAAGTCTTGAACTACAGAACGAGATGGATTTTGCTGCACAAATTTATAATAAAATCAAACCTGTTAAAAATAATCTCATATCAGATAGTTGGAAATCTTATGGTAATTTAGCCCATGAAGGTTTCCACTTCTTTACAGTGAGTCATTCGTTATTTTTTGTCGATCCTGAAACTGGATCATTAATTTTCTTAAGTAGAAGAATGTGATCGGTAAATCGAATGAGGTATCCTCATTTATATATTAAAAAAACATAAATAAGAACAATTGATGTACATAAGTAGAATAGAGTAGAACAGTCTGCATGAATGCTTATTAGGAGTGGATGCTTGGCAATTTTCAGAAATTCCTTTGTGTTAATACGTGGTTAAATTACCTTTTATATGGAAATCCCTTCTGAAAAACAAATTAAGTACCTTAGAATTGTCTTAGATAATTATGGTTACCAATTCAAAGTATCAAATGTGAATAGAAAATAGTTATACACTATACGAAGGATTTCGGAATACAATAGACGATATTAGCATTTGAAAACTACAATAAGGAAGAGAATGTATGCATTCTACCTGTTATATTTATAATCAGCTATGTTTATCTTTAGTAATTTATGATGCAAATTGGTGAAAAGTGATAATAAACTAGAGGAATAAAAAACACCTGCTAACTGCAGATTGTCACTGTCTCTTAGTTGAAAAGGCGATTGTTAATATTTGAGATAATATGCGAAAAGAACTTATTTTACGACTAAATTCTGTTGCCAGCAATTAAGTCCAGTCACTTTACGAATTTGTTTATTTGTCGCTTAGCATTTGCTCACGTTTTCAAAACAATTTACAGATTTATAATTTATCACTTTGAAAAGATAAAATCAGTTCTATCCTTAATTATTATGTATATTATTAATGTATACTTGTAACATATCATCAGGAAACCAAAATAGATTCAGAAGAATGAAAAAGCGATTTTATTTTATGTTCACAAATTTTATGAGCCTAGAATAATTTTGCTTTAACAATTTTTTATTATTTTTTTATTTTCTTATAGTTTTACAGGAGACATTTGATGTACTTCCCCGTACTTTCTGAAACACCGAGAAAAACTTTCCTCGATAAAGATTTCTCTGTTCCTGAAAATTGTCTGATGCACTTTACTGCGTAGAGCTGAAAGGATGGAAAGGGCTGTTAAAGAAAATTATTTAAACGTCTAAAATTGTTTCAAACATTTGATATAAATGAATTTTAAATAACTATTGTTACTTAAAATTTTGAATTGCCTTTTAGAAAACTTTATGACATCTTAATTTATTCTGCTGATGCTTCAAAAGTATTATCATATGTTCTCATAAAAATTAATTTTGTTTTTTTATATATATTCAAAAAATATACTTAGATATTTCTACAAACTGATATGTTTATATAGAGAAGTGTTTTTTTTTTTATATATATATATATATATATATATAATTTTAATCATTAGTACCAATTTTTGAAAAAAATGTATTCAAATATATTAAAATCAGAAACGAATAGAAACGGAAAAAGTGAGTTAAGACGTTATTGTCAACAAGAAGGCTTATTGAAGACAAAACGTCACGAAGATTCTTATGGACTTCATTAAAATTTCCTTATTACGCTTACGGTTTTTAAAGGGGAGAATCTCTTCACGTCTATATGACGTCATGGATATTTAAAAAACATAAATATATTTTATAAAACATAAATATTTTGTACTTATGTACACCAATTGCTCAGAGTAAGTCTGAATGAATGCCTATTAGGGTGGTTGCTTGGCAATTATCAGTTTCCTTCCTTTTTATATGTGGGTAAATTACGTTATTTTTGGACAATTCTACTGAGAAATAGAAATTAAATACGTTTAATTTGTCTTAGATAATTATGATGTTCAATTCAAAGTAACAAATGTGAATAAAATATCGTTATTCATAATACGAATTATTCTTGAATGCGATATAGACGATATTAATATTTGAAATTAATAATATCGAAGAAGAGATTTTTTTCTACATATTAGTTATACTCAGTTATTTTTATCTTGAGTAATTTATATTGAAAATTGGTGAAAAGTGATGATAAAACTGGTGGATTAACATATCCCTACTAACTGCAGATTGTCACTTGCTGTTAGTTGAAGAGGCATCTGATAATATTTGAGATCAACTTGCAACAAGCACTTATTTTACGACTAAAATCTATTGCCAGCAATTACGTCTACTCATATTATCATTATTTATTTATTTGTCGCTTAGCATTTGCTCTCTTTTTTGCACACAATAACTAATTTGATTGAAGAAAACTATTTCATGTACATTCGGATTCACTACAATCCTAATGTTTGTATAAAAATCTAGAACAAATCAACAGAATTAAAGTTTGTTAACCATTCGTCTAATATCTTGGTTCTGAGTGTCATTAAAGAAAAGTATTATTCAACAATGCGTTGAAAATTAAGTATCTTCCAAATGTATTTCAAAGGCAAGAAAATTTTGTACCTCTGCATGTTTATTTGATTCGAAGATTTCTAATATTTCATGGAATTGTACCTCAGAAATGAACAATATTTCAATATCTCCAGTTTAGAAAGAAATTCCATTAGTAATTATTCTTCTACTGCTAAAAGTACGATTTTTTTTTTATTTTTATTTTGAATCATAAAAAAGTAAGAAGTAAATGGCAGATTCAGCTAGAAGAATGAATACTTTCTTCGCGGTACCTTTTGAGTTTTATGAACTCGATCCAATCCAAGCTGGGATTTAGGTTTAAATTCTAGATATTTTGATTATTATATTCGCATGGTTTTCCTTTAATAAATTGTTGTCCTTAAGAATATTTTCTGCTATACCGACTAAAATGTTTCAAATAGGACGTTTCTATTTTTGAAATATATTCTGTTGGCTGTAAAATTGTTTTTGTTTTATTTAACGGAGAAGAGCTCGAAACTAGAATTAAAAATGAGTTTAAATCTACCTAGAAAAATTATTTAAATTGTTTTACATAAAATTTCGGTCAAATTAGAGGTTAGCTGTCATAATGAAAATACTCTCTTAAAAAAATTTCCCTTTCTTTACGAATATGAAAATCATATTAATATTATGATATAATCCGTGGTGTATAGTTAGTAAATATTATATGTGTAATCAAATAAATGATTTTTATCAAATAAATATATAATCAAGTAAATAATTCAAACATTCAACTCTACAGGTCAAATACGCTTAGATTGGATGCGAGTCATAAAATTAATGTTTTTTTGCGGATAAGTAGAGTTGTAGAGAGGAAATTAAAAACATGAAAACCAAACATTGTTTTCAAATGCAGATTATTGTGCTGAAATTTAGGAGACTGAATGACAACATTTAAAATAATTTTCATGACCATGGAAAACGATTTAGCTATATTAGAAAGAGAAATTTGAATAAATATTTTCTTGCTACAGACAAACGGATAGCAATTTACGAGCGTGTTAGAAATACATTTCATATTACTCCCGAAGAACTATTAATTGTCAAGGAAGAATCCATAGACTTGTGGCAAAACCAAAAGACAATTTAGGAATGAATCACCCTTTGAATTTTGAGCTGGAGTAGACAATGTGTAGCTTCTGCACCTGAAAAAGGCATTTCGTATTTTGTTTCCATTTTCAACAACCTACCTTTGTGAAACTATATATTCTGCGGTGGCTTCGTTGAATACAAAATATAGAGCTCAGCTAAATGTAGAAAAAGAACGGAAAGTGTCTGTTCCTAGTATTAATTATAAGAGAATGTCTGTTCTTATCGGCTATTTTTGATAAGCTGTGCTCTGCAAAGAGGCTCAAGAAAGTCATTACTATAGTTTACATTTGTTACTAATTTAGTAAATTGTTTAAATTTAATAAGTTAATTAAAAATATTATTTCGAAATATGTTTTGTGTTTTGTATGTAAATGTGTCTGCTTTCCTCTGAGTTAGTTAATAATCTTTTTAAATAATATTTTCTCATTATCGAGCTGCCCCTGTAGTATGTATGCTCATGCCTCCTTAGAGGGGCACACTCCACAAGTCGAGTATCTATGGATTAAATCATTAAATATCAATTTTATTTTAGTTCAAAAAATCTTTCATAAAATTGTTTATTCTGCTTTGCCTCATAAATAGAGTTTACAAGCATTGTTATAAAATAAACACCTTAAAAATAATAACTTTTTGTTTCTTTTCTACTAGTTAAAAATGTTATTATATCAAAGTTATTTTATTTGAATTTATTGAAATCTAATTTTCTACTAGCGAAATGAAAAATATTTTGTCATTATTGTATAAATAATTTTAATAAATTCATTTCCTGAACTGAAAAACATGTTCAATACAGGTTTTACTACTAAAAATCATGTATTCTTTTCCTTCTTTAAGAATATGTATTTTTATGGAAATAAAACGTCCGCCTTAAAAAAAATAAAACATACACTCTACTGCAATAATAAAAATTCCTTTAATAACTTAGTTTCAAAAACACAAGAGACCAATGCAGTGTGAAATTCCGGTTTTAATTTAATAAATTTTCCAGAAGTTATTTTTGATAGAGTAATTGTTTTTGAATTATTCGATTTTCTCTTTTTTGAGACAATGTACAAAACACATTTTCTAAATAAAGGGTTTTTTTTTGTTTAATATTTTTTCTAATTTATGATATCTTTAACAGTTTCATTGAAGAGGATATTTCATCTTCTACAAAAATAAATATCTATATTCTTCTAAGAACAATATATTAAAATCATAATTGCGAACGGTAAAAAAATGTTTCCTTTTCTTTGTAATGTTCGACCACTTTTGAAAACAAACAGTAATATTTTATATTTAATATAGATGTATGTTCCTCTACGTTATTTGTTCATACATTTTTTAAAAATGTTTATAAAATATACAAAGAATATTAAAAACGAAAAAAATTAAGTTTCAAGAAAAATCAAATTTTTAAGCAATTTTAAAATACGTGCATGATATAAAAGAATGAAATTCAAAAATTTAAATTCAGGATATCACATTTATTCGAACTATTATCTAGTTAATAATCAAAAGTACTTAAATTATAGCATTCCCTTTTCAGATATACAGAACATGTTTTTTATATTTTTTCTAATTACTACAGGTATTTCCTGTAGTAAACCGTAGTCAGTTTAATATATTTTGTTCAATATATATAAAGTAGAGGTTAACATTTCTAGAAATTTCCATTTCCTTCTAAATATATGGAGAAAAATAATGTAATAAAATCAAGCTTAAAAAGGATTCAAAAATTCACTTTCTGAGGAAGAAAACAGAACAGCTTCCCAAGATGTCAGCCAAAAACAGATCCACTACTTGTTTTTAAGAGAATTTTAATTGGGAAGTCAGCTTCTGGTCACATAAAGTTTTGACATATTCCTTCCTCTTCTTGTCATATTTGCGTGATAAATCGTTTGGACAGTTGAGTGACATATCCTGCAATGTGGAGGGTGTGGTGCCATGCGTCAATAACTCAAAATGTGTTCACTTTAAGACCTTATAAAGAAATCTGTAAAAAGACCTTTTGAATAATTTTCCTATTTAAATAAAGGAGTAACACAAGGAGGAAGACTTACCGAAAGTTTTGCTTAAGATATTGAAAGTAAACAAAATTTCAGATTCATTTTGTTGTTGTAATGCAGAAATTACTCCTGGAAAACAAATGTGGCTGTATTTCCTTAAAGCATATTTGGAATTAGGACTTGGGAATAAACTCCAAAAAGCTATAATGTGCTAAAAATTACTTGGAAAATGTGTAAGAGGCTACAAAATTTTAAACAATAATGTTAAAAATATTGTTAATCATACATCTTAGAATTATTGAAATATACACTACTGGCCATTAAAATTGCTACACCAGGAAGAAATGTAGATAACAAAATGATATTTATTGGAAAAATATATTATACTAGAAATAACAAGTGATTAAATTTTCAAAAAATTTGGCGGATAGATCCTGAGAAATCAGTACCCAGAACAACCACCTCTGGCAGTAATAACAGCAGTTATACACCTGGGCATTGAGTCAAACAGAGATTGGATTGCATGTACAGGTACAGATGCCCATGCAGCTTCAACACGATGGCACAGTTCATCACCCGTAGTGACTGGCGTTTGGTGACGAGCCAGCCGCTCGGCAACCATTGACCAGACGTTTTCTATTGGTGTAAGATCTGGAGAACGTGATGGCCAGGGCAACAGCCGAACATATTCCGTGTCAAGGAAGGTCCGTACAATATCGTAAACATGCGGTCGGGCATTATCCTGCTGAAACGTAGGGTTTCGCAGGGCTCGAATAAAGGGTAGAGCCACGGGTCGTAACACTCCAGAAATGTAACGTGCACTGTTCAAAGCACCGTCAATGCGAACAAGAGGTGATCGAGACATGTATCCAATGGCACCCCATACTATCACGCCAGGTGATGGGCTAGTATGACGATGACGAATGTACGCTGCCAGTGTGCGTTCACCACGAAGCCGCCAAACACGGATGCGACCATCATGATGCTGTACACTGAACCTGGATTCATCTGAAAAGATGACGTCTCGCCATTCGTGCGCCCAGGTTCGTCATTGATCACACCATTGAAGGCGCTCTTGTCTATGACGCAGCGTCAAGGGAAGCCGCAGCCATGGTCTCCGAACTGAGAGTCCATGCTTCTGCAAACATCGTCGAACTGTTCGTGCAGACACTTGTTGTCTTCCAAACGACCCCGTTTCTTGACTCACGGCTCGTGACGTGGTTGCACGATCCATTACGGTCATGTGGATAATATGCCTGTCTTCTCGGCTGCTAGTGATAGTTGGCCGTTGAGATCCCGCATGGCGTTCCGTATTACCGTCCTGAACCCATCGATTCCATATTCTGCTAACAGTCATTGGATCTCGACCGACGTGTGCAGCAATACTGCGATAAGATAAACCGTAATCCAGGTACGCTGCAATTCGACCTTTATCAAAGTCAAAAACGTGCTGGTAGGCATTTCTCCTTCTTACACGAGGCATCACAACAACTTTTCACCAGGAAACAACGTTCAAATGCAATTTGTGTATGAGGAACCGGCTGAACAATTTCCTCATTCAAACACAATGTAGGTGTCGCTACTGGCGCCTGCTTTGTCTGAATACGCTGAAAAGCTAATCATTTGCATATCACAGCATCTTCTTCCTTTCGTATAAATTTCACGTTTGTAGCATGTTTTTATAATTATGAAATAAATAGTCTACCACATTTGTTGAAAATGTAATATTTATTTTATATTTTGCTAGTAATTTATTTTAAGTAAAAAAAGTACTTTTCCTCATTTTGAAAGAAACCCACTTGAGTTTACTTGTGTTTGTTATATGATTAGACTTTTCTCTCAGATTTGTTATTTAAACAAACATTACTGTAGAATATTTGCTTTTAAAAATGTCCATAAAATTGAGGTCAATAAAATAACATACCTTTTTTTCTAAATTTTTTTTAATAAATGACTGAAATAGATTTTTTTTAAGTATTTAATAATAATACAAAAAATATTTTTATTATCTTTTTGTAATATAATATTAAAATAATTGTGATACTCTCATGATATGCCTAACAAATCTTCTTTAACATTAATTATTGAAATAAAAAGAATCTTAATTATTTTAGTTATTTCCTTATTCATAGCTTTAAAATGCGATATTTATAAGAAAATAAAAATAGATACAATAAAGTATATTTTGTGTTTTTTTCCTTCATCATTAATCTTTTCTACTAGCAACAATTGAAGCGCAATTTCATTACATACTGAAAATATGAAAATGCAATTTTTGACACACAAAATATTTTTTATATGATTTAGAGTAAAACGGTCTTTAAATAAAAGAAATTATTTGTACTAAGCTACAAAACATTAAGATTTCCAGAATCAATCCTTTAGTTTTTAACTACGCACTTGAAAGATGATAACATGTTATAAAATGGCTATATCTTTCATTATTCTTAAAGCCTATCACTACTGATAGTTTTATACTTACAAAAAACATGCTCCAAGGAACAAATGGTTCTCAAGGAAATTATAATACAATTCTATGTAATCTTTTAAGCTAAAATATTTAACTTAATTTTTCCATTTTGTATTCAAAACTTTAACGTTTCCAAACTATGACAGAATACAAAATACACACATTTTGGTAAAATTTTCATAAACATTTTTTAATGCATCACTAAAAATGTTCTACCCCTAAATTGCAAAAAAGTATTAGTGTTGCATACAAATATTTCGATTCTTCAGAGACAGATTCGGCACCAAAAATTAAAACATAGCTTATTACAATAGAAAAATATAGTATGGATTTTTAATATTTCATTCCATTTGAATAAGTTTCAGTGTTCAATTATTCAATTTTCTAAATTATTCTGAATTTTATATCCTTATTCTTTAATAATTTAAGAATTTATTAACTGATATTTTAATGTATTTGGAATGAAATATTTCAAAATTACTTTAATTACTTCTAAGCTTTAAACTGTATTAAAGCATTAATTCTATCAGATTTTACAAATATTATAAATATATGAAATAAACTTAAATTTTAAGTTTTTTGCATAAAGTTTTGATAAATAAGTAATGATGTCAAAGGAAACTGCTTAAACTGTAATTCACTTTTCTGGTTCAATTGAAAAGTATTTGTGGGGTTTTGCAGTTTTCACAGCCACACAAATTTTATGATTAATTGTGGCAGAAACTCAGTTGTTAGGTATAAAATTTTGGTAACGTTTTTGTTATTTCAAATCCTATTTGATAATCCATTATTTTAAATCTGATTTCTGAATTTCATAAAGTCCAAAACAAGAACAAACTTATGATGGAAATGTGTCATATTTGGTCAATTCTGATTAATTTTGACGACTATCTTTAAAAGTGGCATAAGCCTTGGTAGCTTGTCTCCATACCAATCATGACCAAGTAATTGAATTGAAGTCACGATAATTGGGAGAACAATAATGTGAAGAAATGGTAAATTTTACTTTTGAGCAGACCTCTAACAGATCTCAAGAGTGTTAGACATTAAGGTCATTAGATTTGCATATTTTTCCAAAGAATCAGCTACTTCATTTTTCTAAGTGTGGAAGGAGTTAAAGTAGATGCACGTTATGGCAAGCGGAAAGCCTTTGAAGCAAGGATAGAATAGAGACTGGATCTCTGGCATCACTGCGATGCCAATCTTTGAGTTGTCTGTCATAATCTAGATACGGTGTAAAAATCAGCAATCTTATAAGAGTCTCTTCAATTGTTATTAATTCTGAAAATTAAACAGAACAGTGGTCAGCATTTCTATCTTGATGACAAAACTACCAGAAGGTATTATAACAATAATACCATTACCGCAATTCCCATGTTCATTTTTATTGAAGTCTTAATCTGAAAGGCTTTACAGGAAATACCATTGAATGTCTCCAGAGTAATCTCTTGAAGGTAATCAGGTAAGTCCGTTTTTTTTCTTGACAAATAGAATAAGGCTTGGTGAAAATTGATGAGAGGAAGACCTTTCATATAGCTCGCCGCAAATATTAATTATTGGCTCTCAACAACTATATCTTTTAAGCTCATAAGATATACGAAAGAAAAAGGCCTGCTTTTTCATCTTTAATTATAGGTCAAATCAGGAAGAAGGTTCCAATTATAAAGTACGATTTTGAATACCATAAATGTAAAGTTTATTGAAATTTTTTGAAAATTTAGTTTTTTCTTGAAAGACAGAGCATTCAAAGAAAAAAAGAATTATCTCATGTGAGCAGCTATTTCGTAGGCCAGTAATCAAGGGATATGCACTTAAAACAATACGCTCGAATTTTGACAAATTAGTAAAAGAAGCACAGAAGTAAACTTCTGCAACATATTCCCAAACGAGTCTTTTTTGGGTGATATGGATTGTCTTTAGTGTAGATGAATCAACACCTCAATCCAGAAAGCTATTTAAAAATATTTAACTATTTAAAAATATCATCAGCACCAGAAATATATTTAAAAATATTTAACCTTTTTCAGTATAAAATTTTCTATGCGCTTGCTTCTTAGAGATCAAGTGAGTGTCTCTGATACTTGTGTGTTAGTAGAAGATAAACCTTGACACTCATACGTAGTTTTAAAGTTTTCGATCCGTTATGAAGAATCCCACAAAATATTTAGAATTGTTGAACTGCCGTTTATGTTGATTGGAAAATAATTGCATCTCAGAAAGAGAGAGATTAATATTCTGTTGAACGAATCCAATATTTGAACCAGATTTCAATATAATTATGTCATTAATAACTAAATCAGTTACACACCACAGAGCAATAACAGCTTCTGTCAGACGAGGGATGCAGTATGATTTACATAGGGTGTCACGGTTTCTTGGATAAAAAGGAATGCCATCTGAATTACAGCTTCTGAGTACCAGGAGACTTGGAGCAACCAAAGGCAAAGGATTCATATCACTGCAACTTCCCTTACTAGTTTTAGCTGAGCACTATGGAATAATCTTTACGCCAATGGAATGGTCTGAAATGTGTTGTGAGTTTCATGAAAATAAGAAAAAAATATTTTTAAAGATTTAGTTATTATTTTTTTCTATATATATTACTTTTTTAATTCCGCGATTTCAATTTTATCAAAGGAAAGGAAATCAAAAATTTGTGATTATTGAGATCAAAACTATTTGTTAAGTTTTGCAAGAAATATAATTCTTTTTTGTTTTAAATGCTTTATGTAATATCATGTTTTTGAAACAGTTGAACGCGCGAAAAAATTCTATAGTTTTCTATCAATCTTTACTACTAATATTAAATTAATTTTTGTTGTAATAAGTTATTTTTATTTACTGATTCGAAATCGATTTTAGTTATTTAATATCCACACATTTGTTGAAGGAAACAAATAATTCTTGTTAACGTGTATAAGTTAAGGACACTTTTTCCCCCTTTTAGTCGAAATTTCTCGTTTGGGAACTTAAGCATACATCGAGTTAAGATATTATTTTTGTGCATATAAGTTTTTGTGTTATCTATAATTCAAAGCTTATGTGGTCAAATAACTTATGATTTCTGTTTTAAATACGAATTCAGTTTAAATGGTATCACATACAAATTTGATATTGCATGCGATTCGTGTGTGCGTGTGATAATGGATTAAGGTTAGTTTTCAACTAATTGAGAGGGCAATAATTCAAAATTTGAATACTAAAAATAAATCTAAATAAATAAATTTTGAATCTTAGAATAATAATAAGAAATTCATAGAAATCTCTAATTACATATACCTTATGAAATTATACATTAAAATAATTAAGATACTTATTGTTTTTTAATTGTGCACATTAGTGATACAAAATATAAAATCAACTTTATCATTAGGTCTCTAATGTAGTATAGATTATTCCTTTTTGTTCATTTTAATCAATTTAATGCTAAAAAACTTAGAAGATACTATGATATAAGGAGTGGGTACTGATTTTTGGGGATCAGTGATGGGAAATTTCTTAAGAATTTAATCACTAGTCGTGAACCATAGGATTTATTTTCTAAATGTCTATCCTATTATTATTTGAATTGTTAGTCGGTGTAGGTATTTTAATACCTTTTTTTTTATTTCGAATTTATAAATAAATGCTTTATTTTTTTTTAATTTTAGAAAACTTGATTTTTTTCTTTAGCAGTGAAATTATATTCACAAAGGAAATTAAATTTTAAACTAAATTATCAAAATTCAATAAAAGTGTTCAATTTTACTAGAAACAAAAATACTTTTTGCCTTAAGTGTTTCGGTATAATATACCAAATACTGAAATTAGTGTCCATATATTTAATTACCTTTAAACGTTTTAACTCTCTCTCTCTCTACTTAAGTAGGAATTAATATAATAATATTACCTTGCAATGAGCAAACTTTTTAAACTAACCAATTTACAATATATAATACATTCTTTATTCCTACTTTATTTAAAACGTGAAATCATTACCTAAAACGCTCACGAATATTTTACATGAACTGTATTCTAAAACGTTCGAAATATAAAATATAATTTCATAAAAGAATTACTGAAATTATTGTTAAACTTTTATAATAAATGTTTTCAATAACCATTCATTTTAAATAGGAACAAAAATTTCAAAATTATTAATTAGAAAAGCGAAAATAACTTACTAAAAATAATAAGCATTCAATGTTTGTTGTCGCTGACATGTATCAAACAAAGATGCTTAGAAATAATATAATACTTAGAAATAAAGATGCTTTTGTAAAACGTTTTATGTTAACTGTGTGACATAGACCTTATTTCTGTAAAAAACCTGGATATTATCCCGTTTAATATTATCTAAATTTTTTGGGTGAACAATATACAAATTGCGGTTTCTTTACCTGAATATAAGATCTGTTTGACCTAATGTCTGTAAGGGTTTATATTTTGCACTAAGATTTGTAGACGAAAATATTTTTTTTAAATAGAATCTATAAGAATACCCCCCTTATATCACAAAAAGGATATATAAAGGTTACATTTTCTAGGGAAAATTTATTCTGCTGAAACATTATTTTTATTTATCGGTTAGGGCATTTATAGTTATCCCCTTGCCAGTGTCGCCCGAATTTGGTTCGGGCAGTTACTGCGTGCAGTATTTGTGATGCCCAAACTCAGTTCGTGCAGAAGAAAAATTAACGTTTCTATTTTGTGAAATCCGAGCTGAGTTCGTTTCTACTTTAGGATACTTAATTCTCTATTTTATTAATAAATGACACTAGTGGTCCTAGTTTTTCACCAATTCCAACTTTGGTTCTGAAGGTAGTCCATGACTACAACAACATTATGGGAGGTGATATTAAAGTCAATCAACATCTTCCAGACTTTCCGGCTGCTACACCAGGCTTTATACAAATAAGTCCTTTACTTTGCATACTTCAACAGGAGTTGTGAAAAATATGAATTTCAGAAAATCAATTGTTGAACAAAATCTAAATAACCAAATGTTCAACTACTAGGACCTTATTGTAATCTTACTGCGCCTCACCGGTCGACACTTTCCAGAACACATTCCATCAATGGGTGAAAAAATCTACTCCATTCAGGCAGTGTTTTATATGCTGTCGCAAAACCGATGAACAAGGGAAGAGAATAAGGCATGAGACATGAGTTTATTGTAAAAAGTGCAATATATAGGCTTTTGAGCAGTACCTTTTTTTGAGATAAACCATACTGTAAAAGATTTGTAAAATTTATGTATTGAAAATCATATTGTTGTGTTTTTTTCCCTCTTTTGTCCATTTTTCTGAAATATATGTCACTGTTAAGGGGTTATATATAAGAAATTTTTGCTTTCCTTTATAAATTTATAAGGATAAATATTCTACCAGATTTGATTTAATTTAAGAATATATAAATAAATATTAGGTACAAATGCACAATGCACTTAAAATGAAACTACGAAAATCTGAAGAAAATTGAATTCATTGCAATTCATTTTTCTGTTGTTCTACAGGAAAAATTTCGTGCTTTATAATCCTCGAATATTAATTTTAAAAAATTAATAATTTATGGTAAATAAGAT
Organism: Latrodectus elegans; assembly: GCA_030067965.1. Lineage (NCBI taxonomy): Eukaryota > Metazoa > Arthropoda > Arachnida > Araneae > Theridiidae > Latrodectus > Latrodectus elegans. The sequence goes on from CM057813.1 coordinate 22,879,415, forward strand.
TAAACAACAGCGCTTAATAGGAAATTTAATTTATTTAGTTGTTCATTATAGAAATACTTTTCTAATATAAATAACCAAAAACAAAATATGTTTCAAATAAAATTGAATTTTCGTTCTGTAATTTTGCTAATTAGTTCAAACGTTTTTTTAAAGAATAATTTAATAAATTTTAATGTAGAAGTTGAAAAATATTAAAAGAATAAAACAGAAGTTTTGAAAATTTATAGTAATCAGGAAATTAATCTTAAAAGTATTTTCAGTTAGTTATATTTCCACAAGCAAAAGAAAACCTACTAGTGTATAACACGCACACAAACCAATGAATCATAAAATTAAATTTAGTTCCCAAAATTTAAATAATACATTAAGACAAATTATTAATTTGTAACGTGTGTTTGGTAAAAATGTGATCAGTTAAGACAAAGGTGATCAGTAGAAACCATAAATAAAGGCAAAGATATTCTATCCCCAGTTAATTTAATAAAAATATTTAAAATCAAAATTTATCTTGCTACCTATTGATAATCACTCATCCTTCAGCCTATGTTCTCATTGAATGCTTTGAAATCTTGAATTAGACTGTTTTCAAGGGTTTCGGGTTTTATTTTAAACTGTAGTTCTACTTAAAATTAACTTCCATAATCCACATTTGAACAACTAGAGCTGCATATTGCGTTTCTTGCTTTTACATGCATTGCTTTTTCAGTAGATGATCGGGAGTTTTCTCGGTTTCTTCCTTGGCAACACCACCATAAAAATCATTATGTAGGAAAAGATCTATCGGAAGACAGTTACGCGTAGGATATTTAAATGAATTACAAAAGTTAATGCCTTAACTTGTTACATTGTCTACTTCATGTTGTAATAAAATCACTAAAGATATACAAAAAATATAAAACTTTTTTTTTTACAATTATAATTAAATATCCGTAAATACTGAAATATTTAAGACTCACAGTTCGTTCTCAAATTTCTGGCCGTGTATAATAGTTATAAGAGCATTTGAAAATGAGTTACAGTTTTACGAATTGCATATGTTACGACTGTTTATTAAACTACAAATGATATAAAAATAATATTTCTATTCACTCATATAAAAAAATAATACGGTGGGATATGGTTTTTGTATAGATTTTCTCGTGATAGTGAAAGTTGCAATCAAAATATTTAAATTTCTTAGCTATTTGAAATAAGTAAATACTGTCCAGCTTTATTTTTCATATTACTACATCATAAATAAAATAATCGATGTAAAAATTTCTGGGGAGGATTCTAATTTTTCAGACAGAAAATGATTTTAAAATATACATATTATTTAAAATATAAGAATTAAAAAAAGACATTTTCTGAAAAAAGCCAATTACTTTAAGCTTAAAACTTGGCAAAGCATTTGCAGCTATAGATTCCAAAAAGAAAACGAGAATAAATAGTTTAATAAGAAAAATTAAATACAAAAGAATATTTTAGCGTCATTTTAAAATTTAATTTATACATTTATTTAGTTTTCGGAAATTATGCCTAAATCAGTTCTGCAAATTACATTGCCAACACTTGTGAGAAAGAATGCATCATGACAAAAAAATCAGATCATTTATCTGTAAAATTATCTCTGATAAAAATATTAAACACACACAGGTAAACATCCAGAATGTTAAAACTCTTCAAAACGCCCCACTTATTTGATTTACATACAAAGTTAGTTTTACAAATATGAAATTTCGATATGGCAATCGATGCAATTGTTGAAACAGGTTTGAGCATCAAAACTTTTGTAGAACTTTTAGTACAGTACTTTAGTTTTACAAATTAAAACAGTCTTCTTATGTCACGCAACCAAAAATATTTTAGAAAATGAAAGATGTGTCAATCGCTCCTCCCTAGTAAACTTTAAATGATTTATTAAATCGAAAAGTGAGAGCAGTTGTTATTATTCTTTGAACTACAGATTGTGATATCAAATAAAACTGAAGTCCAAACCCATAAATAATTACTGATCTACAAATTAAAGTATACCCGATATCCTATAATAAACTCACAAATTCTGCTGAAACTCTAAAGAAAATCAATAATCCTATTGAATAAAGGGAATTTATTTTTAATTTACTGAAGACACTCTACAATATTTCATCTTTTAAGAATGTCATTATTTAATCAAATGAATTAATATATGTTTTATTTATTTCTTTTCAAATTTTATTTTAAATTATTATTATATTAATATAAATTTATTGCAAATAAAAAATATTATAAAATTATATTTAAAATTTTAATATGGAAGACTAAATGTTGGATGGTTTTAAATCTAATGTGCTACATTTATGACCAGAAATTCATGATCAATTTGAAAATAAAATTTACCTCCACAAAGAATATGTTATTATTCGTAATTACCAACTGAATTCTGATAACCGCACATTGCTTGCATCATCCAAGGTACACACACACACAGCAGCTTCTCTGTCCATCGTGCTTACTCCAAGTCTCTCATCAATCAAAACGTTTGGCATATGATACGCGTCACATTGTAGATCCTGCCACTGCCTCCTTCAGAAGACGCAGTATGGTAAATGAGTGTCAGGAACTGGAGAGTCATTCCTCAGGACGCCCTACGAATTCTCATTGACTCTGTACCCCGAGGTTATCACCCATATGGAAAGGCCAGCATACTCACTGGTCTTAAATCCAATAGAGCATACGTCGGACATGCTTGGCCGACATATGCTCGACGAATTCCAGCCCTTCAATCCCCTTTCACATGTCAACCAGAACTTTGGAGAGCATTTCTTGATGAGTGGTGTAATATTTCCTGTGGTCATATCTATAATTTGATACTCAGAATGTCTTCGCTTTGTACGGCCTGTATTCCATTCTCGGGGGGCATACTATGCATTAACTGTCTTACTAACCATGTTATATTAGTTTTTGTGAATAGGTTCTTTTTTAAAATTTGCTCCTACGAGTAAAAATAGAAATTTTTATTAATGATATCAAACATATACCATCCTTTTTGCTCTTTACCTATTTTTTTAATAAATAGACTTTACAAATAAGTAACATTTGTTTTACTTTTGTCCTTTTATTGGCCTGAATTGGCATTATACTTAATTTATGGACACGAGTGTACGCTTAAAACATTAATGTTTTTTTTCAACTAAAAGTAAAGACTTGGTGTTCCGACTTTTATAAAAATTTAAAATTTGCTTACTTATCATAAGGTTATTTATAAATTGTTATGAGTTTTGATCTCAGTATACTTTAGCAATGAGACTTTACTATGCATTTTTAAAATTTTCATTATCATTTATACACTACTTAAGATAATTATTCTACCAGATTTTAATTATTCTATAAATACATAAATAGATTACAATATAAGCGCACATTTTCGGATTTCTTCTAGACTTTTTGAGAGTAAAGAAAAATGTTTTCATTGCAATTCACTTTTCTCTGATAATAAAGAATAATTTCTTTGAATTATGATACCATAGAATGTAAATTTGTGAAGAATTCTTTAGTTGTGTATTTTTCTAGCTAGTTTTCCTTTTTTATTGCAGGGATTATATTTAGAATAAACAAACCTTTTTATGTAAACTTGCGAATTATGCCATGCATTATTTAAAGATTAGATTTGTAAATTGTGTATTATATGAAAGTTCAAGTCTGACTGAAAGTTTGCGAGATTGTGAGAAAAAATCTTCACACGAGTCTCAGCAATTTCATAATTATTTCCGATTTAAATTTGAATATATATATAGTGTGATATATTTTAAAAGGAGAGTCTTTGAAGTGCCTTGTAGCGTGATCTAATAGTCAAAACGGCACACAATTTGGCATTTAGAGTAATCACACGGGGGAAAAAGATACCGTGAAAACAAATTAATTCCAAATTTCAACGCATGGGCATTTTTCGGCGCTTTATAATGTATAAAGTGAGAAAAAATGCAAACACAAACAATCGAAGTTACATTACTAATGTTTATATACTGCATTATTTTCCCCGATGAGGAATTAGAACACATTCCATGTGAGCACCGTCCTCAGAAATAAGACATTCTTCACAAAACGATCTCCGCAGCCATATGTATCATATCATGAAAAATATTCTATTAACAGAAGACTAAATTTATACGAATTCAGTTTTCCTCAGCATCAGATGAAAATGAATCAAACATGCGTGATACGCGTACCGCAATTTGTTAATTTATATACTTCTGTAACATTTAAAATTGGCTATAAAACTTCTATAATATTTTAAATTCTATAACACATAAAAATTAAAAATGTTTTATTTTAAACTAATTATTTATGAAAAAGTATATTTTCAAAATCTCAAATACATATTGGTAAGACGATGAGATTATGCGTTATAATCCATCAGAATAAAATCATTCCATATAGTACCAACCTATGAATGGTCATATGGAACAAGGACCTCTTCCCGATATTTCACAACAGCTACAGTTACTCTCTGAAACACATACAGGTCAGTGTGTTTATCGACAGAGATCGCTGAACAGAAACCCTTATTCCACCACAACTGAGACTTTTAACAGTGTTGGATTGATAACACCTGGTGATTTGTGTTTTCCAGATCAACATAGATATTGATTCACTATCGTGTGTGAATCTAGACTTGTCTGTGTAATGTGCAGAAATTCATTGCTCTCTATGCCAAGAAATGCAATTTCATGTCCGAGATAAACAGGCTCTTTGAAGTCGTCCGATAATAAGGATGTAAACAACAAATCACGTTGCATAGAACAAAATGCTGGTTTGCATTTTGAGGACTCATTTATTTTTTAATTTATATAAACTTTAAATTTCGTTCTTAGCTTAATCTTTTTGAAAATTTCGAAAAAAACATATCATTTATCAAAGTTTTTAATACACTGTATTGAAATAAAGGGCATCCTACAAAATTCCGTTATTTTACCAGTATATATTTCAAAGGAATTTTTACAAAATATGGATAGTTATATTTGAATTGAATTTCTCAATTACATCTTCAAGAGGTTATTTCGGATATGCTTTTTTTAATTAGAAAGCTGTCCTGAATATATTTTTGAATATAATCTCAGTGGTTAAATGTTAAGTGGTTAAAGTTCGATAAATGTGTAGTGTAAGCTTTCGAAGTCGATGTCCAAATCATACAGTGAGAATGGCTAAATATTTATAAGTTCCACACATTTGTGAAATCAAAAAAATTCATATACATATTTTGTAAATTCTCTGTATAAATTTGTCTATTGTGTATATTCGAAATGAGTCTTAGACATACACAAATAATTTAGCTGTTAATATATCCAACGAAGGAAATGTTTTTAATTATTATTATTATACTTTAATAGATTACTTTAAAGACATCAAAGTTGTATTTGTGGTGTATTTATTAAAGAAAAACTTCAAACCATCTAAGCATTGAAATACCTAGTTGGCAAGAGAAAAAGTATTGTATGGGCTTTGTTTTAGAAGACCAGAAATTCGATTCTAGGCTTGGACATAGGTGCTTGTAATGACTTGAAGCTCATTTTAAACCGCAGATCCTGATCCATTCAGATTTCGTGGCCAAAAACTAACTGGAAAGCCTCAATAGACAAATATTTGAGGTTAAAAACATCTTCTGGAAATGTAAACTCTTCTGATATCGAATATCCATACATACAATAGTACAGTATATTATTTTTATTTATTAAAATGTGAAAACTTTAAATTATTTTACTTATAAAAATTACAGTCATTCAATGTTATTTATATCAGGTATGTCAATGCATCCTGTATACATTAAAATTTAAAATAACAGTATTAATAAAATTTTATACGAATGCTTATGATCTGTCAATTGTTATGTATAAGCACTAGAATATGCAAAATTCTGCAAGCATTTTTTCAATGTTTTCAAAATTTTGCAGAAATAATCTCAGAGAAGAAATAATTCAAGTTATGAAGATAATATGTAGTATTGAAACATTGAAGATAATATATTAAAGAGCAAATTGATAACTCATAATAAAGTATGGAAGCCTGATCTGCGAATAAAATTTCGTATAAATATAATTCTGACCAAATGAAAATTCAAAATACTATATAGTTTTATTGTGAGTTCCTAGCACTTCTAGAATATTGAAATAGTGTCCTGTTTAGTATCAGATTATTTTTTTAATAATTTTTTTATAACTTTCGCTTAGTCCTAAGATTGATAATTCAATTTCTTTGTAATTTCAGTACTGAGCAGTAATTTTGTAAATGTATCTGATTTATGTTCAACACAATATAAATTATCATTGCTCTCTGAAAATTCTCTATTCTACCAATATTCTCACTTTTCAGCAATCTTCAATTGGATGATTTCACTGCAGTTCTTATTGCAAACCATTGAAAATTATAATTAATATATCTCAGGTTAAATGTAGATAGAGATACCATTATCATTATGATGATGAGCCAATGAGCTTCAGTGAAATATGTACATTACTCATTGGTTATCGCACGATCAATATTTCTACATTTATATGTTACAATGTCATACTGTATTGTTATAAGTAGTTCACTAATTATCGTGGGAAGAGAATAGCAAACCAATATTATTTTATATTAATTACAAACATTTATTTGAAAAAAAAAAATGTTAGAGTGTAAAAAAATGATATAGCATTATTAACAAATTATTTTCTGTATCGTTTTTTTTTTTTTTTTTTTGTAATACTAAAGTGTGTTGCCTTTTGTCAGTGGTATGTAACCAATATGTGAAAGAAATCATATTTAGGATATTCCAGGAAAACGTCATTTATAAAAATCGCTTAGCAGTGTTTCTTGCAGTTGGTTACCGTTTTTCACAATACCCAGCCACCATGAATGCCATTTTGCGTAGCATCTGCATCTAGAGATTTCTAAGAAAATTTTTGGGTGGGATGGGGTAAAATATGTTCTTTCTTCAGTGTTAGCTATTCCAGAAATGGGGTACATTAACTAAAAAAGGCCTACAGACGTTTTTTCATCTAAAATTTTATTTATTAAAAAATAAATAGTTTGAATGTTAATAAAGGTGTGATAAATTCAATCATTAATTTTAATATAAATAAAAAATTTTTAGAGTAAAGTAAGTCAATTGTTTAGAAAAGGAAAACAAAGCATATAATCGATTTTGTCGGAAAAAATTTTTTTATCATAAAATAATTATATAATATGACCTCAGCGGAGCATTTAATAAAAAATACTATAATTAATTACAACAAAGGAAAAAGACTATTTAATGAGTTATAGCCAAGTATTTGAATTACATATTCATTCAAATATCAATGACCCGAGCATTGGTTCGTATAGCAGGAAAAACCACAGTTTAAGATTTTATTTAGAGATGGACTTCTGTGGGACATGCTTGTCAATATATAAATATTGGGCAATATATAGAGACGTAACCACATTTTGGCAATATAGTAATTTACGTTTATGTTTTTAACAGGATTGCATAACTAATTTTCAAGACCTTAATTCTTGGAATTAGAATAAGATTTACAAAATTACAGTAAAGTCTATCTGGTGTACAATTATAGTGTCTTGTTAGTGGCATATTAACGGTATAGTTACTAATTATTGTTTAATATATATGTGTTTATATATTTAACCGTTCAAATATTTTATTTTTCAAATATAATTTAGTTGTGATTGATTTATTTAGAAACGTATTTCCTGTGTTTATATATCTTATTCTTCTGAAAATGTGGAACACTTTATATGTGGAACTCTGAAAGTTTTCAAACAAGAAGTTTATGAGAGAAAGATGATATTTAAGGTAGATATTTATGTATTTCCTTGTGGTAGATGTAAATGTAGTATTATGCAGAAATATTGAATTTCTGAAAGGAAGATTTTAACTGGATGAAAACAACATATTTCAAAATGGCTGTGTATACTGTAACATGAAATTTTGCTTGCCTCGATTTCAATGACTACAGGTAACGGTCTTGCTTGACTGATAAGAAAATACCTTTGATGAATTAGTTTGAAGTTACTTTATAATAAGAACTTTCGCGCAAACTGTAGAATTCAGAGAAAGATAAGAAATTTTATGATCATTGAAAATCGGAACATATACTTCAATCCATCAAGGTGTTGTGTCCATCAAGGTCCATCAGATGAATTTTTATTTCGCTTCAACAATATGTACCCTTTGGAAATTCTTATTATATCCTCTGTGGTTAATCTTCTTATAACTTTACATACTACATAACTAATAACACAAGATAGAAATGATTTTAAATGAAATAATGCTCCATTGCAATCAATGTATTACTTAAAAAATATGATGAATATTGCCGTATTTGTTATTTTTTAAAAACGATATTCACATATGTGTCGCCGAGCTGGCAGCCGAATGGTTAGTGCTCTTGAATTTCTGTTTAACAGTTCGTGGTTTCGAATCCAACCTTGGGCATGGATGTTTGTAGTGGTTCGGAATCCAAATTTAACCGTAGGTCCCGGTCTAATTAGCCTCATGTGCAAATAAAAGACCGTTGAGCGAGAAGCAAAACAAAGTCACATATTTGTCAGTAATATGTTAACCAGGTTAAATTTAAAAGAAAATGCTGTATTGTAAATTCATCATAATTTGACAAGGTTATCTGAAAAATAAATTTGTTGCGAAATACCGTAGAGCAAGAACTTAAAACTGTTGAATTTTGTTTGAGTATATTTCAGCAATGTTCCTTTCCATCATTATAAGGCATGAAAAGTATTTCCGGTGATCTCAATTAACATGTAAATCCATGTCTAAACAGGAAATACAATTATAAGCTAGAGTTTTTAAAATTTTAGAAAAATAGATACAAATATTTTTGAAAATAATAAATGGCAGATTTTTTATACAACTGATATTTATTTAATGCGGTAATTAAGTTTTTGGAAGCATTTGCTTTGAAAATTCAAAGTTAAATTTTGGAATTATTTTCAACGCTCGTAAAGTTAAAGTTCATTATAATTTCTCAAATATTTATTGAGTATTTTATTTGTTGTAGTTATTTTTTTTTGCGTTAAATTATTATTTTGCTGATTAAAAATGTCTTTTCTTTATTCATATTTAAATTATATTTCATGATGAGACGAAAATATTTTAAATTTAATTTTAATTCTGAACAAAATAATTTTCTGGCTTTTTTGTAATAAATTAAGTGTTTTCTTTATTTTTCCCTTCATACAATCCATATATGCTTATTATATTAGTATATTTTAGTGAAGTGAAAGGCATTTTCTTTTCAAAACATTATAACGTGTTTATTTTTTAACTAATATTGATAATAAACAAATATAATGTGAAAACATTATATTATTATTATAGTTTATAAAACATTGAAATTGCAAAATAATTATGAAATCCAGTGGGTACTTAAACTCGACACATTTTTCTATATTTCTGGCTGTTGTGTTCTCCAATCCCCGTGCTCAGCAAAACTAGATCCAACCAATTCACCCTAAAAAAGTAAAGCACCAGAAGGGGATCACGAATTAGGAAGAGCTTGGTAAGTCCCAAACAAGATAAAATGTGGTCAGGAGAAGCCTGCATCGAAGAACGCTTAGTGCTGATCTCGAAATGTTTGTTACCAACTGCGAAAGTCATGGAAAGCAGATGGCCGCTTAGAAAACGTGCAAGTGCAATTTTTTAGACAGAGTGGCGATCGAGGCAGCATGGGAAACACTGGGTGAGTTAATTATGGATAAAGTGAGAGGCATCTTCTACGGTCAGGGACGTGGAGCACCGGTGACGGAAGTCTGACTTAACTCCGGTAAAATTATTCTGCTAAAATTATTCTGTTTTTTTAATCGGGTTTGTAATGTGGGTTTGGTGTCTGTCAGACGAGGGTAAAATTTTTTAACTAACATTGATAAATTATATTATTCTGTACAAAATGAAGCTGATTATTACTGAGTGTGATACTGTTTTTAAATATATTAAATATTATATATATATATATATATATAAATATATTATATATATATATATATATATATATAATATATATATATATATATATATATATATATATATATATATATATATATATATATATATATATATATTATATATATATATATATATATATATATATATATATATATATATATATATATATATATATATATATATATATATATATATATATATATATATATATATATATATATATATATATATATATATATATATATATATATATATATATATATATATATGTATATATATATCACGATATTTCCGTTATACTTTTTAAAACTTAAAAGAAATATTTACATTTATAATCTTACAAAATATTCAATGTTGTTCGATATATAAGTCGAAACACTTACCGTTGAAGAGATTCATCGTAACTAGCAGTAAAGAGACAGATATATCATTGATTTTTTTTATTTTATGGTATTTATATCTGTACTGACATATGCATTTAATTATAATACAACTTTTGATTAAAGATAATATTAATAAAATGGGTTAGTTATGCAGGAATTTCCGTAATTTGTTAAATAAAGCAATTTTTTTCTGTTTTCACTTCCTGTTAGTTTTATAATGAATAGAATATATAAATATTGTTAATAAAATTTATTCCCCTTTTTTATATTAAATTGACATTTTGTATTTCAAAAATCTAAACAAGATGTAATTTTAAATGTCATGACTTTTTTTCCCTATGGATTGTAATATTCTCTACAAAATTAAGCTTGTCTTTGTGACTTTAAAACCCTACCAACAGCTAATTATGCGGTTGAAAATTGAGTTTTAATAAATATTCTAGAAAATGATTTCTGATTACATGCATAGTTTACTTAATTTTTTCTCTTAAATATCTCTGGTCCTAAGCAGAATTAAGATTTTTCCCCTCCCCAGTCTAACAAAATATGTCGTTCTTATATATAAAAATTCAATATAAAAAACGAACAGGTTTTTCATAATGGTAATTACTTGGTTGTATATTAATATTTTAGATGGATTAGTAGAATTATGATTTTATTGAAGTATGTACTGAAGAGTCATTGATTTCTTATACACTTTTTTAACGAAAATTAATTTCACTTTTTCAAACTTTGTAGTTAAGCCGAGCTGGTAGCAGAATGGTTAGTGCACTTGCCTTCGGTTCAACAGTTCGTGGGTTCGAATCACATCCTGGTCATGGATGTTTGTAGTGGTTCGGAATCCACTTTAAACAGTAGGTCCTGGTCTAATTAGCTCTTCGGTGCAAAAAATGACCGTTGAGCGACAAATAAACCAAACCGTAGCTCCAGGTAATACTTTGCATGCATGATTAGATAAATTTTTCGAATGCTTAAACTGTATTTAACAAGATGTACAAAAAGATACCTTATACTACTATTTTGTTTAATTTTAAATAAAACATTTGATAATGATCCCATGGTATATAAAATAGAGCTATATCTTACCAGTTAAACTTTTAGAAAAATATTTACAAAATATGGACATTCATTGAAAGGATGCTGGTTACTGTCAAGTTTATTAATTATGGTGGACATGCTTTGCGTTAATTTAAGTGTTAATTGCAAAGTTGTCCTTGTTTGAAAGTAGTATGCATTGCTTTTGCATTTGATATTGTAAATTATATTTAGAAATTGCGTTATGTGAATGATTAATAATTTTAATTGGAAAGTTCTCAACATTTTTTAGAAAGCGCAAAATATAACTACATCGGCAATGATTAATCTGTTTGTAGCCAAAATTTCTTCCAAACAGTTTAACTGCTAACATATGTAACAAATGATAGTAATCTTTATATTTAAATAAGACTTTGTTACAATTAATGGATTACATTGAAAACATCTATAACACACAAACCTGTATTTTTGTATATCATAAAAGGATGTAAAATAATGATGCTTTTATTCCTCACAGAAAATTTGTGCAAATATTAATTATAAATTATATGATATTGAATTTGCTTTTAATTTTAGAATAAATGTGGATATACTTATAGTAATTAGATGGTTAAGTTAACTAAATAAAAATATTTTTTGCTGCATCACAAAAAATATATTTTAACAATTCTTACTTACATTGTTTTCTGAAGTTAGTTTCAAACTTGCATTGCTTTTCTACCTTTAAGAACCATAAGCGTTTGATATTTCAAACTATTACATGAGAAAATATCTGTGTGTTCCATAAACTTTGTCAATAATTTTCATAGACATTTAATATTTCCGTGAATGTAAAAATTTTTTTGTAGTTTACAATTTTTATTTAGAAATTATTTCTATGGAATTGGCGTTTTCTTATTTTATATGTTAAAATTCCCTTGAAAGTTTATTGCTAGTCATGATTTTCTTGTAAAAAAACTGCAGGATGTTTGTGTTTAGAAAATAACGTTATAAAGATTGTAGAGTAATTCAATTTAATAATTCTTTATTGAGATTAAATAAAAATAGGTGTTTTATCTTCAAAACTTTTATCTTGCTGGTTATAAATATTTACTCCATAGAAATTTTATGGTATATTTCATTTTTAGAAATGTTGTGTAAATTAGATTTCACTTTTGATAGCCAAAATTTTCTTTTTATTTTAATTATAAATTTTTTCATAATTTTCATTTACTTATAATAACAAGATATTTGAGTAGATTAAAAAGCAGACTTTTCAGGAAAATATTTTTCGTGGGTTTTTGTTAATTTTCGCATATGGTGTTTATAGATTGGTTGGTTGGATTTTCTGCCCCGAGGTCCAGAAAAGGAAAAGCTGCTCCAAATCTTTAGTTTTTAAATGGTAATCAAGTTTAACTTTATTAAAATGCAGAAAACTCAAGAAACATTAAAATAAAAATAAAAAAAACAAAAATTGTGTAAATAATAAATTTAATAACAATTTTTAAATTAAAAAAATATTTAAGCATTAATATAAATTTAAAATATAAAGAATTCAATAAACTGGAAATAGATCAAATAATATTAAAATATCTGTTTTAAAAAATTGTACACGTTTATTGTTAAAATAAGAACTTGAAATTAAAATGTGATAGATTGTATAAGGTTCATCACAAGTTTTATACTACGGTGTCAATTCATTTAGAAGTAAATATCTCTTTGGGAAACGTGTTTGCTCGATACGATGATGAGTCAAACGGACATTTTACCTTCATAACGGTAAAACTGATAATGAAGTGACCGATGGTGAAATGGTATGTAACTTGTTTTAGAACTGTATGTTCTACAATTTCTGCCAAAAACCATATGTAAAACTTTTTATTACCTTTCTCGAATCTGAGAGCAGAACCGATGGTAAAACTGGATCTGTTGCAGTCTTTGCAGTTCTCTCCTTTCCCTCAAGATCTGCAAGGCTTGGTTTCCAACAAAATACAATTTCGTATCCCTTATCATCAAGAGAAAAGGTCTCTATAAGATTATTGATTTTTCAAAAACATTCAAATTTAAAAACAATAAACTTTACAATATTTTATACATTTCTAACTTCATATAATCACTAATAAGTAATTGTTTATTATAAAAATACACAAGGTTTTTGCATTATGATCCTCACATTCTCTCCGACTACTTATGTCAGTTGAATTTGAATAATAAATCTCTTTTATCATATCTCTTTAAATAATAACTCAAATTGTTAATCAGAATTATATTGTATACACACACACACATCAAATAGAATACAAATGTTCTGCAGTTCCTACTTTCATTTGGCAATCAAGTTCCAAATAACAATCTTTCTACTACCTATAATAAGCATAAACTTTTAATATTACAATCTGTTGTCTAAGGCATCTGAAATTCCATAAAACGTTAGTATGCTTTATAGTGATTTTATTGATTCCGAGAATTTTCACACTTTATTGTAACTAATGAATTTCATTTAGTAAATGTTTTATAAAATATGTGTTTTTATTACAACTTGTAGACGAGTTTCGTTGATAGTTTCTCGCTGATCTTAATTATTTTCTAAGCAGTTATATATGATGTGTTTTTTTCCATCAAGTAATGAGTCAAAAATGTTTACTTCATTAATAAAATGATTTTTGATATTCATGAAATTCTTGTAAAATTTTACATATAGACCAAAAATAAAGTTTTTCCTAACAAAAATGGATTAGCAGCTACACACACACACGCATAGCACACACGCATGCACGCACGCACACACACAAGTATACTTGAAAATTTAACTACTGTGCATTTTAAATATTAAAAACAATTTTCCGGTTAATAAGCTTATAAAATTAGTTATAATATCTTTTGTGTAAGGCCTAAGTGCTTTACAGTTTGCACCTCTGATTTAAATTTCCATCTAATTTTTACATTAAATCTTACTTTCAGCAGTTTTTACTTTAGCTAATCTTTTGATAATTTACTCCTAAATTGCATATATTTTAAAAGAACCGTACATGTATCTTCTGGTAGAAGTCATACAGAAATTTCTAACATTCAAATTTTTCCTCCAACATAACTGAAAAATTGACGTTATTATTATATATATATATACATTTCTATCCGATCCTATTACCGAGCTGTGGTATCTTAGTGGTTCGGGTATCGGCAGAAAAATGGGGTTCGATAGTAAATGCCGCCAAACACCCACCAAGTACATGCGATATAAGTGATCGTTAAATTTATGGAATTGAAAGTCCTGTGGTCGGTCGTTGAGCAGTTATAATAGGTGCAATGATGTGGAGAGATTTACTCCCCCTTCAGATCAATGCCAAAATTAAGGGAGTATATGCTCTTAAGCTGCCATCTGTCCGATGATTTGACGAGCCAAAGTCGTACTTTCACGTTCATGGAGTTCTGATTAAATGAAAGATGCTCACAATTGACTTTAATTCTGATAGACAACGAATAGCGATCTGGATCTGTCCAAGTGTCATTAGCAATAACAACATATTTATGATCGCATGACATACGACAACTCTTCTTAATGTATAAGTTAATTGTTAATTTGTACAGAAAACTCTTTAATTTTTTTTATCCTTAACTAATTTCAGCAACGGCATTTATTATTACATGAAAAGATTTGTAAACGCAACCTTTTATGTACCGCAAATGATTGGATATTTTGAAGCTTTTAAATATTCTATATGTGTTTTCTAATGCAAGTTTAATAGTTTTAGGTGTGATGATTTCATTGATAGATGATCTGATAATATTGTCATGGCATGCTCCTCCATAAAAATGTTGGCAATGTCATTAAAAGGATTGATGTAGACATTTTATCAGAAAAGAAGAAAAAGTATAAATTGAACATTAGAATAATGCTAAAATATTCATTCTCATTTACATATTGTCCTAAATATTATTAATTTTTATTCCGAAACTATCTTGAATTTATTATTTATCTTTCATTCTTTTTGGAAGCTAGATTTAAATACTTTGACAAATTCAAAATCTTAAATCAATGTTTCTTTCAGAAAATATTAAATTTTAATTCTAATATTTTAAATAGGATGTATATGATAATTTAAAATTATCTCTTGTTCAAAGAATTAGACTCTTCTTGAGGAATTTTCACTACGATCCTTTCTTATCTTATAATGTATTAAATATGAGATAAATAGAAGCTTCAAAATCTTTATTTGAAGCAAATTGCTAAGAAATTAAAATATTTTGATTTTAACAATCTATAGCACGAGAAAATCTACACGAAAGTTACAATCCACCAATTTCATTTTGCTTAGATTTTTTGATTGGCAATATTATTTTTTATATCATGCATAGTCTAAGGTATAGTAACAATATGTGCAGCTTGCAAAACCACACAATTTATTTCTGGATAATACTTTAAATATGAAAAAGCGTGACAAGCGTTTAAAATTAACTGACTCCATAAAAATTTTAATATTTTAATATAATTTAATTATGATTATGGAATAAATACATATGGTATAAAAGAATTTATTTATAAAATTTATTAATGATTATAGACAAATCTGTCTTTGCAGAACGTTCTCCGCAGCCATATGTATCATATCAAGAGGAATGTTCCGCAGTGTCTTTATTATATTGTCCTTTAGAATTGACAAATTTGATACTCCACCAACATATATGCACGATCCGGTAACGAGAAACGCATGGCCTGTGGTTTACTTTAGCTACATTTATTTGTCAAAGCTGTCTACTATTCTCGCTTTTATAGTGTATATTATTGGCACTGACATTGCACAATATATGCATTTTTCTTTTGTACCCATGTTTTATGCTAATTCTGATTATTGTAAGCTACAGAAGCGCCGCAAAATGCCTTTGCATTAACTTTTAGAACTAATTTTTCACGAAATTTTTCCCCATGTTTTGATTAGTCTAAATACCAAGTTTGATGTCATTTTGGCTATTAGATCGCGCTAAAGGGGCACCGAATACTGTCACTTTAAAAAAGGTTACCCTGTAAATCTTTGCGTATATGTAAGAGACAGAGAGAGATTATTTTCCTAATAAAAGGTATAAATATGCAACAAATTGCAAGGAATCTTATTGAATTTAAATTTTTGGAACAAAACCTTAAGGTTAGTTCCACAAAATTAAATGAAGCATGAAGAAAAAATACTTTCGATATTTTTGGGAAATATGATAAGTCAAGGCCGATATATTAACAGGAATATAGACAAGAAAAATACGTCAAATATTGATTGATAAACATATTATAAACCAATCTTGCGGCCTATGGCGATCACTCTTTCTTTCGTCTCATCATTTCGCAAGCTCAATTTGAATTTTTAGTTTGACTGTTCGTAAGGGCTAGAAATTTTATTTTAATTTGCAATTCTCGTTCTAATTAGCACTAATATGTGATTTGAAAAGTAAGAGATGCATGATGTGCTTCCTGGTACGGATAAAGACGTTACGTAAGTTCTTGGGAGATTTCTCGATTTCTTCCTCATGCTACATGATCACACACAACATTATACAGGAAAAGACTCCTTGGAAGACAATTACGCGTGGGATATTAGAATGCCTTACAAGCGCTATTATATTATCCAACTTCATTGTACCCAATAAGCAATGAAAATAACAAAACAAACAGACAGATTTGTCTATAATCATTAATATATATATATATATATATATATATATATATATAAATTTTATAAATAAATTCTTTTATATCATACATATTTATTCCATAATCATAGTTAAATTATGCTAAAATATTTAAATTTTTTATAGAGTCAGTTAATTTTAAACGCTTGTCACGCTTTTTCATATTTAAAGTATTATCCCGAAATAACTTGTGTGGTTTTGCAAGCTGCACATATTGTTACTATACCTTAGACTATGCTTGATATAAAAAATAATATTGCCAAACAAAAAATCTAAGCAAAATGAAATTGGTGGATTGTAACTTTCGTATAGATTTTCTCGTGCTGTAGATTGTTAGAATCAAAATATTTTAATTTCTTAGCAATTTGCTTCAAATAAAAATTTTGAAGCTTCTATTTATCTCATATTTAATACATTATAAGATAAGAAAGGATCGTAGTAAAAATTCCTCAAGAAGAGTCTAATTCTTTGAACAAGAGATAATTTTAAATTATCATATGCATCCTATTTAAAATATTAGAATTAAAATTTAATATTTTCTGAAAAAAACATTGATTTAGGATTTTTAATTTGTCAAAGTATTTAAATCTAGCTTCCAAAAAGAATGCAAGATAAATAATAAATTCAAGATAGTTTCATAATAAAAATTAATAATATTTAGGACAATATGTAAATGAGAATGAATATTTTAGCATTATTCTAATGTTCAATTTACACTTTTTCTTCTTTTCTGATAAAATGTCTACATCAATCCTTTAAATGACGATGCCAACATTTTTATGGAGGAGCATGCCATGACAATATTATCAGATCACCTATCAATGAAATCATCACACCTAAAACTATTAAACTTGCATTGGAAAACACATATAGAATGTTTAAAAGCTTCAAAATATCCAATCATTTGCGGTACATAAATGGTTGCTTTTACAAATCTTTTCATATGTAAAAAATGCAGTTGCTGAAATTATTTAAGGATTGCTCCACGTCCCTGATCGTAGAAGATGCCTCTCACTTTACCCATAATTAACTCACCCAGTGTTTCCCATGCTGCCTCGATCGCCACTCTGTCTAAAAAATTGCACTTGCACGTTTTCTAAGCGGCCATCTGCTTTCCATGACTTTCGCAGTTGGTAACAAACATTTCGAGATCTGCACTAAGCGTTCTTCGATGCAGGCTTCTCCTGACCACATTTTATCTTGTTTGGGACTTACCAAGCTCTTCCTAATTCGTGATCCCCTTCTGGTGCTTTACTTTTTTAGGGTGAATTGGTTGGATCTAGTTTTGCTGAGCACGGGGATTGGAGAACACAACAGCCAGAAATATAGAAAAATGTGTCGAGTTTAAGTACCCAGTGGATTTCATAATTATTTTGCAATTTCAATGTTTTATAAACTATAATAATAATATAATGTTTTCACATTATATTTGTTTATTATCAATATTAGTTAAAAAATAAACACGTTATAATGTTTTGAAAAGAAAATGCCTTTCACTTCACTAAAATATACTAATATAATAAGCATATATGGATTGTATGAAGGGAAAAATAAAGAAAACACTTAATTTATTACAAAAAAGCCAGAAAATTATTTTGTTCAGAATTAAAATTAAATTTAAAATATTTTCGTCTCATCATGAAATATAATTTAAATATGAATAAAGAAAAGACATTTTTAATCAGCAAAATAATAATTTAACGCAAAAAAAATAACTACAACAAATAAAATACTCAATAAATATTTGAGAAATTATAATGAACTTTAACTTTACGAGCGTTGAAAATAATTCCAAAATTTAACTTTGAATTTTCAAAGCAAATGCTTCCAAAAACTTAATTACCGCATTAAATAAATATCAGTTGTATAAAAAATCTGCCATTTATTATTTTCAAAAATATTTGTATCTATTTTTCTAAAATTTTAAAAACTCTAGCTTATAATTGTATTTCCTGTTTAGACATGGATTTACATGTTAATTGAGATCACCGGAAATACTTTTCATGCCTTATAATGATGGAAAGGAACATTGCTGAAATATACTCAAACAAAATTCAACAGTTTTAAGTTCTTGCTCTACGGTATTTCACAACAAATTTATTTTTCAGATAACCTTGTCAAATTATGTTGAATTTACAATACAGCATTTTCTTTTAAATTTAACCTGGTTAACATATTACTGACAAATATGTGACTTTGTTTTGCTTCTCGCTCAACGGTCTTTTATTTGCACATGAGGCTAATTAGACCGGGACCTACGGTTAAATTTGGATTCCGAACCACTACAAACATCCATGCCCAAGGTTGGATTCGAAACCACGAACTGTTAAACCGAAATTCAAGAGCACTAACCATTCGGCTGCCAGCTCGGCGACACATATGTGAATATCGTTTTTAAAAAATAACAAATACGGCAATATTCATCATATTTTTTTAGTAATACATTGATTGCAATGGAGCATTATTTCATTTAAAATCATTTCTATCTTGTGTTATTAGTTATGTAGTATGTAAAGTTATAAGAAGATTAACCACAGAGGATATAATAAGAATTTCCAAAGGGTTCATATTGTTGAAGCGACATAAAAATTCATCTGATGGACCTTGATGGACACAACACCTTGATGGATTGAAGTATATGTTCCGATTTTCAATGATCATAAAATTTCATATCTTTCTCTGAATTCTACAGTTTGCGCGAAAGTTCTTATTATAAAGTAACTTCAAACTAATTCATCAAAGGTATTTTCTTATCAGTCAAGCAAGACCGTTACCTGTAGTCACTGAAATCGAGGCAAGCAAAATTTCATTTTACAGTATACACAGCCATTTTGAAATATGTTGTTTTAATCCAGTTGAAATCTTCCTTTCAGAAATTCAATATTTCTGCATAATACTACATTTGCATCTACCACAAGGAAATACATTAATATCTACCTTAAGTATCATCTTTCTCTCATAAACTTCTTGTTTGAAAACCTTCAGAGTTCCACATATAAAGTGTTCCACATTTTCAGAAGAATAAGATATATAAACACAGGAAATACGTTTCTAAATAAATCAATGACAACTAAATTATATTTGAAAAATAAAATATTTGAACGGTTAAATATATAAACACATATATATTAAACAATAATTAGTAACTATACCGTTAATATGCCACTAACAAGACACTATAATTGTACACCAGATAGACTTTACTGTAATTTTGTAAATCTTATTCTAATTCCAAGAATTAAGGTCTTGAAAATTAGTTATGCAATCCTCTTAAAAACATAAACGTAAATTACTATATTGCCAAAATGTGGTTACGTCTCTATATATTGCCCAATATTTATATATTGACAAGCATGTCCCACAGAAGTCCATCTCTAAATAAAATCTTAAACTGTGGTTTTTCCTGCTATACGAACCAATGCTCGGGTCATTGATATTTGAATGAATATGTAATTCAAATACTTGGCTATAACTCATTAAATAGTCTTTTTAATTTGTTGTAATTAATTATAGTATTTTTTATTAAATGCTCCGCTGAGGTCATATTATATAATTATTTTATGATAAAAAATGTTTTTCCGACAAAATCGATTATATGCTTTGTTTTCCTTTTCTAAACAATTGACTTACTTTATTCTAAAAATTTTTAATTTATATTAAAATTAATGATTGAATTTATCACACCTTTATTAACATTCAAACTATTTATTTTTTAATAAATAAAATTTTAGATGAAAAAACGTCTGTAGGCCTTTTTTAGTTAATGTACCCCATTTCTGGAATAGCTAACACTGAAGAAAGAACATATTTTACCCCATCCCACCCAAAAATTTTCTTAGAAATCTCTAGATGCAGATGCTACGCAAAATGGCATTCATGGTGGCTGGGTATTGTGAAAAACGGTAACCAACTGCAAGAAACACTGCTAAGCGATTTTTATAAATGACGTTTTCCTGGAATATCCTAAATATGATTTCTTTCACATATTGGTTACATACCACTGACAAAAGGCAACACACTTTAGTATTACAAAAAAAAAAAAAAAAAAAAAACGATACAGAAAATAATTTGTTAATAATGCTATATCATTTTTGTACACTCTAACATGTTTTTTTTCAAATAAATGTGTTTGTAATTAATATAAAATAATATTGGTTTGCTATTCTCTTCCCACGATAATTAGTGAACTACTTATAACAATACAGTATGACATTGTAACATATAAATGTAGAAATATTGATCGTGCGATAACCAATGAGTAATGTACATATTTCACTGAAGCTCATCGGCTCATCATCATAATGATAATGGTATCTCTATCTACATTTAACCTAAGATATATTAATTATAATTTTCAATGGTTTGCAATAAGAACTGCAGTGAAATCATCCAATTGAAGATTGCTGAAAAGTGAGAATATTGGTAGAATAGAGAGTTTTCAGAGAGCAATGATAATTTATATTGTGTTGAACACAAATCAGATACATTTACAAAATTACTGCTCAGTACTGAAATTACAAAGAAATTGAATTATCAACCTTAGGACTAAGCGAAAATTATAAAAAAAATTATTAAAAAAATAATCTGATACTAAACAGGACACTATTTCAATATTCTAGAAGTGCTAGGAACTCACAATAAAACTATATAGTATTTTGAATTTTCATTTGGTCAGAATTATATTTATACGAAATTTTATTCGCAGATCAGGCTTCCATACTTTATTATGAGTTGTCAATTTGCTCTTTAATATATTATCTTCAATGTTTCAATACTACATATTATCTTCATAACTTGAATTATTTCTTCTCTGAGATTGTTTCTGCAAAATTTTGAAAACATTGAAAAAATGTTTGCATGCATATTCTAGTATTTATACATAAGAATTGACAGATCATAAGCATTCATAAAATTTTGTTAATACTGTTATTTTAAATTTTAATGCATACACGATGCGTTGACATACCTGATGTAAATGACATTGAATTACTGTAATTTTATAAGTAAAATAATTTAAAGTTTTCACATTTTAATAAATAAAAATAATATACCATACTATTGCATGTATAGAGATATTCGATATCAGAAGAGTTTAAATTTGCAGAAGATATTTTCAACCTCAAAGGTTTGTCTGTTATGGCTTTTCAGTCAGCTTTTTGGCTAAGAAATCTGAATGGATCAGGACGGTTTAAAATGAGCTTCAAATCACTACAAGCACCTACGTCCCAGCCTGGAATCGAATTTCTGGTCTTCTGAACCAAAGCCCATACAATACTTTTTCACTTTCCAACTAGGTATTTCAATGCTTAGATTGTGTAGTATTTTCTTCAAGAAATACACCACAAATATGACTTTGATGTCTTTAAAGTAATAATAATCAAAACCATTTCCTTCGTTTGTTGGATATGTTAACAGATAAATTATTTGTGTATGTGTGTAAGATTCATTTCGAATATACACAATAGACATATTTAACCAGAGAATTTACAAAATATGTATAGGAAAAATTTTTATTTCACAAATGTGTGGAACTTACAAATATTTAACCATTCTCATTGCATGATTTGGACATCGACTTCGAAAGCTTACACTAAATACTTATCAAACTTATAAATATTTAACCCCATAAATTATATTCAAATAACTAAGGACTGCTTTCTAATTAAAAAAAAAAAGAAAGCATATCCGATTTAACCTTTTGAAGACGTAAACGAGAAATTCAATTCAAACATAACTATCCGTATTTTGTAAAAATTTCTTTGAAATATATACTGGTGAAATAACGGAATTTTACAGGATGTCCTTTATTTCAATACACTGTACTAAAAACTTAGAGGAATGATATGTTTTTTCAAAACTTTCCAAAAAGATTAAGCAAAGAACGAAATTTAAAGTTTATATAAATTAAATAATAAGTGAGTCCTCAATTTGCTGGTTTCTGTGCAACATGATTTGTTGTTTACATCCTTATTATCAGACGGCATCAAAGGGCCAGTTTATCTTGGACATGAAAACGCATTTCTTGGCATAGAGGGCGATGAATTTCTGCACATTACGCAGACAAGTCTAAATTCACACACGATAGCGTATCAAGATCTATGTTGATCTGGAAAACACAAATCACCAGGTGTTATCAATCCAACACTGTTAAAAGTCTCAGTTGTGGTGGAATAAGGGTTTCTGTTCAGCGATCTCTGTCAATAAACAAACTGACATATATGTGTTTCAGAGAGGAACTGTAGCTGTTGTGAAACATTGGAATAGGTCCTTGTTCCATATGATCATTCATATGTGGGTACTGTATTGATTGATTTTATTCTGATGGATTATAATGCATGATCTCATCGTCTTACCAATATGTGTTTGAGTTTTTAAAAAATACTTTTTCATAAGTAGTTAATTTAAAATAAAACATTTTTAATTTTTAAGTGTTATAGAAGTTTTAGAGCCAATTTTAAATGTTATAGAAGTATATAAATTAACAAATTGTGGTACCCGTATCACGTATGTTTGATTCGTTTTCATCTGATGCTGAGGAAAACTAATTTGTATAAATTCAGTTTTCTTTTTATTGAAAAACAAAGGTGCCAAGCAAGGTTTATGGACATGGTTGTTGAGTCTTACTCAGTGTATTTATGTTCTGTTATGAAAACGTGACTTAAAGCACGCTTTTCAATTCAAATTGATCGTTAACAGTTATTAATTTACTAAATATTTCACCCATTTGTTAATCAATAAAATAATTTCCATCTTCTCATGTGATTGCGACCACTTGTTAACAGATCAACGTCAGATTTTGGATTCGGCTTCAAATTACATAACTGGACAAACTATCTCTAAGCGACATTAGATAGTGTGAGAAACATGTCAAACAATGTCCTTTATCTGTATAATCCAAAAACAAATATTATTAAAATATTTAAGGCTTAAATATACCAAAACATTTTTCTTCAAGTGCCTCTGAATCATTAATAAAAGCTATTTAGAAATACTATCTTTAAATTACTTTTTTCTATCTCACTTTCACAAAAGACTATATGGAGAAGCATGCATACTGTGCTGATCACTGTTTTTTTATGACCGAGTGTCTCGGATTGAAAAGTATGTGTCTCAGTTAGGTGTTAAGAATAATGCAAATCCCACGGTGCTTTTAGTTTCAAGCATGCTTGGTAAAAAGTATCCTGGACTCACTGGCAGATTGAATGATTGAGTTGATCTAGTACAGACCGAGGACAGATTATGTTCCCTAGGAGCACATATCATTAACACTAATCCTTTGGGCATCATATCTCGAGCTAGTTAAAGTAAATTGCTTTCAAACTAATTGTTCAAGTGATGTTCATTAAAATCAATTATTTGAAAAGAAATATTCTTCTTGATTAT
Source organism: Latrodectus elegans (assembly GCA_030067965.1). NCBI lineage: Eukaryota > Metazoa > Arthropoda > Arachnida > Araneae > Theridiidae > Latrodectus > Latrodectus elegans. Next base: position 22,903,826 of record CM057813.1, read on the forward strand.
TCTTTTCAAACAATTTACTTTAATATTGTTTCACTAATGTTACTAGTATTATATCAGAAGAGAATATAGCTGTGGAAATTAAAAATAAAAATATAATGGTTGTTATATTTATAAAGTCCTACAGCAACTATTTGCGTCTATTAGCTATGCAAGCATTGGAAGTGATAAGCACCTTTTATAATAGGGCACTTAGTACAAATGCCACCAAAGTCGGGGCCCCGCAGAAGACACCTAGACTTGGGCTTTCACATAGAGTAATCATTTCACCTGAAGGACATTGTAAGCACGTCATGTTTAACAATCCTTTACCGGTGTTATTTACGAACCATTTGGATCATAGACTTAATTGTTATTCAATTTCATTATATTCCGATGGTGATAACGAACACCAACAACCAACTAAGCCATCGTGGCCTTAGGAGGGTATATTGAAGTGTTTTAAAATAAATTAACGTTACGTATTTCGATGCCGGATATGCAGACATTTCCGCTTACTATTGTAGAGGGCGTAATCAATTCACCATCCAAAAATGTAACAGTAATTCTTTCTATCCTAATGTAAATAATAAAGATCTTTTATAGAAGCATTCGTATAGCATCGAAGCATGTGCTTCATTCATAATTCTTGAAGTTTGTTTGTCGCTCAACGGTCATTTCTTGCACACAAGGGCTAATTAGACCGGGACGTACGGTTAAAATTGGATTCCGAACCACTACAAACATCCATGCCCAAGGTGGGATTCGAACCCACGAACTGTTGAACCGAAGACAAGAGCGCTAATCATTCGGCTACCAGTTCGGCACACACGTGTTGGAAAATCTTCAACTCCTGCTTTCTAAACAACTATTTACGGTTTTTCAAAATTCCTACGCCAAACGACTCATTAATCAACCCTAACTGTAGTAATATTTTAACTTCAACCAAACTCAGCAGTATGGCCTACCGCTTATTAGCTTACAGCCTTTTATAGTAAGCAATCAACAAACCTTATGATTGAAAGAACATCAATATCTTTGACAGTAGTGCGTTCGTCAAATACTACCGTCATTGACACGTTAATGAGAAAACTATACCACCGAACAGAGAGTTTATTTTGTTTGACGATCTTTATATCAATTACAACAATACGGAATTTGATTTTATTTACTTTTTGAAACATTTACTAGTTATCACGTTCCATATATATATATATATATATGAAACATTTACTAATTATCACGTTCCATATATATATATATACATACTTGCCATTCATCCAGCATTAAAATTTCGCACAGATTGCTACGTTGTAAAAGAATAGTTGTGACCTTTTATAAAAGTTTTTATTAAACAAATGCTGGTACAATACTCAAATTAATTTATTTACTTTCAGTTTACTTAATTTTTTTTATATCTATAAAGAAAGTATTGCTTCCATTTCATTTAAATATCTGATATTGTTTCGGTTCAGTGATATGACTGTTAGTCTTTTAATATAGATATATATAAAACAAAAGAAATGAATAATATTGATATTATGTTTTCACAAACTTATTGGGAATTGTACGTTTGATTTGCAATGTGTTGTAAGTGTTTTTAGACAATATATGCTAATATATAAAAAGAAGAAATTTCAAATTCATTTATTGAGAGAGAGAATGTAAATAGATTTCGTGATCTCCCTTACAAATAACCGCATCGGCAAATGATGCTTCAATCCTTTGATCTTAAAGGGAAACGATATGAAGCTAATGATCCATTGGAGCCTCAGGCCTAGATACAGGGAAGCTTGCTGGTACAACAACAACGGGACTGCTAATTCGACAGTCTCATTATGGGGTTTTGCACCGATGGCCTGATCAAACACAGATATTGGTACTAAGCGTTAGGCAGCACCAAGGCCATATATTAGACAGCAATCTTTTAGACAGGCTTAAAGGCAGTTTACTTCAACCATATAATGAGCAATAGCATAAAAGGTAATCTATACAATGGAATGGGAGTTCTCCTAATTCGGAATAAAATTCAAGCAGTCTCTCCGGTCTTGGTTTAATATACTTCGATACAATATTTATTATCAGATCATTCTGAAAAGACATAACTTACGAATCACAAACATTATAAATTACGTTAGGGATACTTACTTAGGTAAGATATATAGAATCATCTTCATTTCAAAAATGGGGATACTAGAAATATTTTAGAAAAATAATGTTCCATTATGATAACATTTTCAAATTTTATTACAATCAAGAAATTTAACTGTTTTACTAAATTTACAATATTTAACAACTTTTACAACAAAATGAATCATTTCGAAAAAAGAGAAAAATTATGTTAAATGTCTAGATATATCGGTTTTAATTGAATGACGTGTATAAAATCAGAAATTAATGAAGAAATTTAAATTTTAAATATTAGAAATACAATATCCCTATTCGAAATAAATAACGGGTGAAATTGTTGATTAATTTGAGTTTAATAGTGCATGAATGATTGACTACGTATGTTGAGTATTAATGGCAGATAACTGAAAATTTGTTTAAAATTAAAAAGCGTGCGGTAAAATTTAAAGAAAAAGTAGAGCGGTACAAAAATATTTATTAGTCGACTTTGCGTTGTTCACTTACGGTAAGCTAAATAGTGAAATTAATACAACTTGTAACGATTGGGAACCGGAACGTATTTCATGAAATTGCCGGGAAACCAGTATAAATAAATATTAATAACAAATTATATAAAAATATTTTAAAATTAAAGTTTTCATTAAATCTCTGATATGAAATTCAGCATTTGAATGCTTTTTCTATTCTAGAAATCTAAAAGGTAAAGCTTGTTTTATTTTTATATTAGCTCACATTTAATGTTTTCATAATTAAATTTAAATGTGATAAGGGAATATAATTTATGAGCCTTCACCTCATGATCAGTGATATGTTAAGTAATAAAACTTCAGAATGATATTTTATACAGTAAATTACTATTAGAGACATACAAAAATTTAAAAATGACACTTTTTTTCACAGAAGATACCTTTCTCTAATTTCGAGTTTCAGCTCTGTGTGTGGAAAAAGAACATTATTATACATATTTCTCAGATAAAGTTTAATTAAACATCATTGTATTTTTTTTTGTTCTATGATATTAATTCTCTGGAAAATAATCTTCAATCTTGAAAAAATAATTCAGGAAAAAGTATTTTATTTACAAAACATAGCTGCTTTATTTTTGAGGATATTTTATTAGTAAATCAACAATATACTCTTATAATTATTTAGATTCTTCAAGCAAGATCCAAAATATTCAATCATTTGAAAAATATAACTGCAAAAACAGCTTAAATTTCATATTTTGTTATCACCTCAAACTAAATCATATAAATCAAAGGAGACTAAAACTAACATGAACATTTTTCATCAATGTGAACAAAAATCTGTGTGTGTTAATGAGTATATTTATATATTTTTTTCTAAATTAAATTCTGGTTATAGTGAAATATTATAATATACTTCTGCATTTTTTAAAATAATTCACAAATTAATCTTAATTATTAATACCCCCTTCAAATTAAAGTATGATCTATAAATACGAAAATCTAAACTTTTAGCTCAGGAGAATTTCTTAAGATTCATAGCGTCTATTGCTTAAACGGAATATTTTAAGTATTTTACTTTCTTAAAAATATATTGCTTAAAATGTTCTTACTTTAATGGTAGCTTAAATATAAAAACATTTCTTTATACAACTGAAACTAAAATAATTTTAAAAATTTGACACAAATTGAATTGTTGATTTCGGATATTTAAAAAATAGTTATTTTTCAGATGATGGTATCAAAAGCATTGACGTTTCTTTTTCACCTAAGGTAACATTTTTATACTAATGACGTTAAAAATATAATGACATATTTACGTTAATCAAAAATCAATAATGTACTTAATTCCTTGGTTTATGATCTAAAACATGTACTTTCGTTGATCACAAATCAACCGCCTGCAAAGAATCATAGACTTAGAATAATAGAAATAATTTCTTGATATATATATATATAGTGAAATCAAAATAAATCTCAAAAGAATACATTTATTGCACCTCCCAGATTTAAATTAGATAGTTTTAATATTGTGTAAAAAAGAAGCAAGAAAATAGATATTGCTACTAGGAAAAGACTATCATCAAGCAATTAGTTCCTTGCTTCTTCAATGTTTTGAAAAAGAAATTCTAGCTAACTTTATGTTTGTTAAAAACTCCTCTGTCCACTATCCGCAGAGTATGAATTGTTAATTAGATATGAGTGACCTTCTCTCACTAAATGCTGCTGGATCCAGAGAAATATAAAGAAGAAATTTCGGCAGAATGGGTGTTCTGCAACTCAGAATGAGATTGAAAACTTGGACAAAATTGGCATTTAATGCAATTATGTTGCTTACAAAATATAACATACTTATTTATAATGATAGTGGATCTTTAGTAAATAATATATCAATAATGTACCAACAGTTTTCCTTTAGGATATATTGTTTATGGATACTGACTTTGTCTAAAATGAAAATTTGGCAACAGATATTTTTGCAATATCTTTCTTCAATTTCTGAAAATTAAACCTTATTTTTCAAATTAAATTCTCTTCTAATCAATATTCTCCTTGTGTTTTCTAAGTTAGAATGTCGTCGGCATTAAGTCTTTTCAAATATTATTCTTTATGTGATAAACTACATTCAATATAAATCTTGGAATTAGGCTTCACACGAATTTGAATTTAGCAATATAGTTACAAAAATCTGTATTCACATGGAATAAGCATGCATTTCATGTAATATTACAAGTACTCCTTGTTGTTTAAAAATCCTTCAATGTAATAGTTTACATAGAGAACATACATAAATTTCTATACTTCTTAGACTTTCATTTCAAAGTATCTCTATCACATTATGCTCCTGTAGCTTTTCACTGTAATTATTCAAATTATTTCAAAAACAACTTCCCCTCAGGGGGTTTACCTTCTTTAGGTAAACACGGGTTTCAAAAGAGGGTCCTAGTAATTGAGGCTTCCAGAGACCAACACATTACTTTGGCCTCTGTTTCCTGTAAACGGGAGGTGTGTTTTGGTCCTCAGCACATCAATCGGCTATATGGATCAAGCGATCGGTACATCTACTGGGTGATTGTTAAGTATGGAGGTCACCTCAGTGAGCGTATAGGACCTGTGCAGTAGTATTAGTACTAATGCAGTAGGTCTACATTCCCTTGTTGGACACGGTAGTGGGTGGTGCGGTCAGGTCCCGGAATTTTAAAAATATTATTATGGAGAACAAAATTTTTACATTTCTCTCACGGAAGCAACAATTTGAAAATTTAAAAATTAAATTTTTCGTAATTAAAAGAAAAGAGGAAAATTTTACAACAGTGCCTCCTTTCCTCACATCTTGTATTGTTGGGGAAATAATGAGAGTTCAGAAGTAAGGGAGCTTTTCCAACTAGACAATAATTTCCTTTGTATCTTGGAACTGCCATGGTATACTGTCCCATCTTGATAACATAAAGGCTCTAATATCAGCCCATAACCCTGCATGTGTAACACTTCAGGAGACATTCCTGAAGTCCCTCAATAACATTACTATCCGAGAGATTAAATGGTTTAGAAGAGACTTTTGTAACGAAGGTACATTGTCTGGTGGTGTCTGTATATTAACATCAAAAAATTATTCCAGCACTGTCCAACCATTGAATACTACTCTACAGGCAGTAGCTATGAGAATCCATACTTCATGCTTATTTACAGTCTGTAGTTTATATTTATCGCCACACGGTGTCATTCGCCAAGAGGAACTTGATACACTAATAGATCAGCTCCAACACCATTTCTGCTGTTAGGTGACTTCAACGGCCATAATTCTTTGTGTGGAAGTGATGATATTAATTATCGCGGTCGGCAGATAGAGCTGTTTTTTTCAGATAATAGTCTCTGACTGCTTAATACCGACGAGAAGACATATTTCTACATGCCAACAAAAACGTTTCATTCTCTCGATCTGGCCATCTGTTCTCCATCTCTTCTGCCATTGTTAAACCTAACAGTAGGAAATGATCTTCACAATAGCGAATATTTTCCTCTCGTCATCTCCCTGACTGGAGGTACTGGTGTAAGACAACGTCTACCTACTTACGTGTACAGTCGGGCAGATTGGACGTTATTTACACAATTGGCAGATACTGATAAGGAAATGGTTACGATCGATGATATTGATTATGTTGTATATAAGGTCACCGAAGCGATATTGAATACAGCTGATGCATCAATTCCAAAGAGTTCCTTTATAACACACAGACGTTGCAAACCTTGGCGGAACAAAGAATGCCAAGAGTGTTATAAAAAAAGAGGAAGTTATGGGGGTTATATAGGAGATACCTTACAATGGGGAATCTTATGGCCTTTAAGAGAACAAAAGCTGTAGCTCACAAAGCTCGTCGGCGAAGTCAGAAGTAATCTTGGTCTCGCTATGTAACTTCAATTACATCTTCCACATCCAGTAAGCAGTTATGGAGAAAAGTGAAAGCAGCCAATGGGATTTATAAAGATTTTTGTATTCCTATTTTAAAAACCAGAGCTGCTGTATACTCTTCTTCTAAAGACATTGCTAATACCCTTGGTGAAACTTTTGCTATTCTCTCCAGCAACGACTTTTATAGTCCTTCGTTTTTAAGGACTAGGAGTTGCGCTGAGCGAACACAATTTCGTTTCAACCATGATGAAGTCTTGACTTACAACTTCGAATCTAAATTCGCAGTAAGCGGATGTTGGTATTGAAGAGAGCATTAAAGCAAACCCATAATACCTTTTCAGGACCTGATGGAGTCAAATGTCAAATGCTTCGAAATTTAAGTCCAGACTTCCTATCGAACTCATTAATTTTGTTCAATAGGATCTGAACTGAAAAGAAATTTCCATCTGCATGGTATGAAGCGATAGTTATTACGGATCTTAAAGCTGGTAAATATCCTCCAGATCCTCCATATTATCGACCAATACCTCTGAAAAGCTGCTTCTGAAAGACTCTCGAACGTATGGCCAACGCCCATCTCGTATATGTCTTAGAAAAAAATTAATGAATACATATTAATCAGAATGGCTTCCGTAAAGGGAGATCGACTCTTGATAATGTCTCATATTTGGAGACCCAAATCCGCAATGCTTTTGAGTGGAGGAACCATCTGATCTCCATTTTCTTTGACATCAAGAAGGCATACGACCGTGCATGATGATATGGAATTCTCCGTTCATTATATAATTTTTGCTTTCGGAGTAATCTTCTGATATTCCTACAAAATCTTTTAATCTCCCGTGTTTTAAAAGTTCGTATTGAAACTGTATTGTTCAATGCTTTTATTCAAGCCAAGGGTGTTCCTCAATGCTCCATTTTAAGTATCACCATTTTTAATCTATTTATCAGTAACATATTGCATGAATTACCACCATCAATAAATGGTACACTCTATGTTGATAACCTGCAAATATCATGTCAGGGATCATACCTTTGCTCAGTACAAAAAATCAGACACAACACTTATTGTTTTTCAATAGTTATATTCTTCTCATCGTTGTCTGTATCAATCATATAAACCAGTATTCACAGATGGTTCTAAAACAGCAGGCCATGCGAGCTGTGGAGTTTTTATCAATAATACAGCTTTTAGTTAAAGCCTACATTTATCCTGCTCCATCTTTACTTCTGAAGCAACCGCCATCTGCTACGCGCTTCAGCTAGTAAATAAAGATGATTGGTCATGAATTTTGTATTTACACAAAGAGCATGAGTATTATTGAAACCTTGAGAAACAATAGCGTTACCTGTCATCCAGTTGTGTCAAAAAATTTAAAAGCCTTGGATTCCCTTGCTGGCAAGGGATATAAAATTGTGTTTTGTTGGATACCAAGCCAAGTAGGTCTTGAAAGAAACGAAAGAGTGGACGCAGCTGTAAAGGCTGCTGCAGATCCAATTTTACCATCGATTCCGCTCTCAGATATGAGAAAGGGTTTGTTTGTTCTCTTTGGGAAGAATCATGGGACTTGCAGGTTGGAAATAAACTCCATACCATTTTGCCATCCCTCACCTCATTATCGTTTACCGTTACCAAGTGCAGATGTTAGATTCATTCGGCTTCGTATTGGGCACACACGTTTCACACACAGAAATTTGTTTTTAAATGAACTAAATCTATGGTGTGAAGCATGTGAAGAACCATTTATTGTTTATCATATTTTAATTTCTTGTCATGATTTTCACCAACAACGTTTACACTATTTTAATTCTGATATTTTACCTATGATTGGTTTAACAGGGGACCACCCATATAAACGCATTTGCTTTTTTGAGAGAAATAAGTTTTATACATTTTATTTTATTTGTATTTCAAATTATTAAATTATATAGACATTTGATTTTATATTTTATATTCAATGATTAGATTTTAAGATAATATATACATTGATTTTTATTTTTTAAATTTTTAATATTGCTAGGTTTTTTTCTTGAAAAAAATAATATACAAATAAATAATTAATTAAAAAAATAAAAATAAAATTATAAATAAATAAAAATAAACCTAAAATAAAAAAACATTCTCTTGGTGCAGCAAGTCCATTTTTGAACATTGTGCCATAAAACCCAACCAATCAACAAACTAACCATTCAAAAATAACTTGCCTATAAACCAACTGTCTTATCAATAATGATTTCTTTTTTTATTAAAATTACTCCGGGTTTGTCAGAAATAAAATTTTAACTCTTCGATACGTGATTTTTTACACTCTGCACATATTTTCTTTCAACGGGAGTTTTCTTCCTATTTTCTTTCTTTCTTCCGTATATTTATACAAATTATATAATTATTTAAGTCAAAATATTTAGTCATTCTAAAAATTTTACCAGTAAATATTTAGAAAACTTTTTTATAAAAAACCATATATCACTTGAACATTAGCATTTAAAAATTTTCTTGCATGATATTGTAAAAATGATGAATTTCATCATTGGTTGATTAAGATTAGTTTTCTGAATTATATATATTGGATACCAAAGCTTTTATGTTATTCTGAAATTTAACATTCGACGAGCAAATGTTTGTAAGAAAAAGTCTTTTATTCAAACATAACTTTTTGTAGTAATTCCAAATAACCTATTTTATATTGCTTGTGGACAACCTTTTGACATAGGCAGTTCACTACTTGATCCACGAATATTATTCACAAGATTTGTTTTTAATATCATTTGTCACATAAGAAGTAGCATTCACTCGTCGCACGCAATAGAAGCCAATTCCAACTCCCAAGCCACAATCTTGTTAAATGTGCAAACATAAGGCATTAATGCAAAAACATATCTCCTTTTGTTCATCAATGGCTGAGATCATACCATGCAAAAAATCTAAAAATTAAAAAGTAGTATTATAGTAAAATAGTAGTAGTAAATACATTTAAAGAATGTGGTCTTTTTGGGTGTACACAACAAGTTTTCATTGCTTTCTAATCGAAATTCTAGATTATAAAGCACAGTTGTAAAACATTACTGATATCAGTTTACCATTTTCAACTATAATGACGCTTTCTTTTTTGTGTGCATGATAAGACATATTTCTATCAAAGACACTATCCAAAAGAAGATAGAAAATCTCAGCAATCTATTCAATAGGATTGTCAAAACATAATTAATTATGTTCTATTGTTGTTTAAGTATTTATTATTTCTTAAAGTAGAAAAGTTAAATCGATAATGGTGTATGTTGCTATGATTACTAGTGATAACGAGTTAATCTATGATGGATCATTTCTATCAAAACAATTATTCCTTGTTTAGTTTGTCCACGGTTTCACTGTTCAATACGACGGCTAATTCTACAAATCTAAATGCATTCTGAGCCATTGAAGAAAATTCAAACCTAATTTGGAATTTCGAAACGATGTCCTGTTGAACGTAAGCAATATAATTCTACCTCATTTAAAACATTCATGGACAAATTTGGCACAATTAAATGACGTTTATCTTATTTCAGAATAAAACTTCATTAGTCATTTTAGTCTTATTTAATATCACCCGTTACATTATTTAAACACGAGGTCCTTCTTACCAAAACACATTTTATGCGTTCTAGCCTTCATAAGTTATGCCATGGGTGCTATCTTCATATATGTGATCCACCATACTCATGTAACGATAAAGATAGAAATAATTACAAAAAAATATTGTTCTATAAGTATTGCATTTTAAAAACATATGTTTATCAAAAAATTAAACATTTTTAATTTTTTAAGAAAGTTAAACGTTTTGAGGAAAGAGAGAATATTTATAATAAATCTCTCGATATCTCAATTATAATTGAATAACGTACATAACATTTCAAAACCATAAAACAATTTAAAATTTATATGTTACCATGACAGCTTCAGTGTTAACGTCAGTAATTGTCGAAATTGACTACCGATAATTCTAGAGATAAATATATAGCAGGTTGATATAAAGTTTTTGAACAGCAGATCACTGAAAATTTTTTTTCATATAATTTGGGTGCAGGCGGTACAAAAATATATTAAATGATTATAAATACTTGTCTTAGTGTAACGTATATAGAGAAATATCTTTTTCATAGTAATAATTCTGAAAATTAAGCTTGAAATTAAAAAGAGATTATTTAAGCGTTTCTAACAGGATATTTATAGATTTGTATTAAGCACACATGTATTTAAGCGGAAGGTATATATAACCTACTATAGATGGAAAAATCATAATCTTTGTAGATGTTCTTTATACTCGTATACATAATAATAAATTTAATCTTCCATGATAACATTCATGATACAAATTCATGCCATGAATGACTTATTCACATATTTAAATAAATTTAGATATAAAAACGAGTTTTAATTAAATCCCATGTACATATCTTGAGATAATAACATTTTAGAAAAAAAAATTATTTTCTTTACATTAAATTTCTTTCCTTTAAGTCTAATAGCATGATAGATATTCTTAAATAACTAAATTCTGCTTCTGTTAATAATTGGTTCTGAAAAGAAATAAAATATAAAAATTCACAATCAATTAAAATTTGTATTGAACCCCTAGTTTTGTAATAACTAGAATTAATCATTTAGAGTAAATGTGTTTAATAACGTGCAAAATAAATGATTAAAAAAATATAAAAACTAATGGTTTTTGAAAGAATTGTACAAAAGTGTGTTCCATTACTATGTTAACTAAAACGGTCCTTTTTCATTATAATTAGAAAGTAATGTTTTATATTGAAAGACATAAATATCTATATGACCAGGAGGATTTTGCTTCAATAAACCTCTCTCAATTTATGAAGCACTCGATTTCACCTTAATTAAGTTAACTATCCCAAATATTTCATCAAAATAGCTATCAACTGACGTTATTAATATTGATTAATTTTGGTTAAAATTTTGCTATTTCTCATAATGAAATATTTTTTTTATTTTTGCATATAAGTTTTTCATAAATTATTAACTTTAGCTAATTCTTCTGAAAAAATATTGCGTAAACTTAATGTTTAGCGCACCACAAAGTTGTAATTCAGATTAATACACTAATTTTTACTTAAGTTTACACGATTACTTAATTTTTTCATAAGTCGTAGATCAACTCCGGAAAAAAACAGTATTTAGGGATCTTTTTTAAGTGCAAAATATATGCATTGTGTTCTGTACAGCGATGAAAACTATTCTATATTCTATATTTGCAGATACACACAGAAATAAATGTTGAACGCTGTATTTTTATGCAAATTTAAAATGATTATCTTAAAATATTTATGCATGTAAATATTTTAACCAGTAAATATTTAGAAAATGTTTTTATAATATCTCCTATCGGGAGATTAACGTTCTTAGGATTAGAACAGTTTCTCTATTACAAAAGACGATGAATTTCGCTGTTTGAGGTTCGTTGTCATAGATTTAGTAAGTAGATGACTGATCAATATTAGTTTTAGAGGTAAAGAGAATTTTCTCAATTTCAATTTCGGTAACATAGCTTTTAAACGCAGATGCTTGTTCAGTTCTAGCATGGGAGTTTGTTGCATTGCCTTCAGAAGGTGTTCAATACAAGTTAACAGCAAGGAAGGAGGGATGAGGACTCGTTTTCTCCAACCGCCGATTCATTGCCTCAAAATTAATGTATTAATTATTGGTGTAATAAATATTCATTACACCAATCGATGCAGTATTGAACTTTACATCACCTGTAATAATTTCAAGTGATTCCTTAAATAATAAATGGAGCTATTAGCGTTTTAATCGCGCTGTAGATTGTGTCGATAGGACAATTAGATCCGGAGTTGTTAAACTTTTAATAAACGCAAAAATTCAGTTTTTTTTTTTTTTTTTTTTTTTTTTTTTTGTTGCAATTTCTTCTAATTTCTTAATTTTTCCTTAATAACTTTGTATCTAGATGTCCTCTTATTCTAAATTAAACTTTAACTTGGAGTGAATAATCTAAGGTTTCTAAAATGTTTTGTTTGTAAATGTATTTGCAATATTTAATTTTCTAAAAAATATTTATTTTTGTTTTTTTATGTGCATTTTTGTTTATTTTACCTTTTTAAAAGTTACTTCTCTTTTTAAAACTGCCATAAACATTTAATTTTTAACACTTTCACTCCAATGCCTTCATATTAATTCGAAGCAGATTCCTGTGAATGTTTTTCTTTTTTTAAAATAATTATAATTTAATGATTTATAACCTGATTGTTGTGTCTTAGGACTTGCATTTTTCTTAATTCCCCCAACGGTTCTTCATTCCTTCCCTAAGTACATGTATTGCTACTATGATATTTTCTAAGTCCAATTTTTTCTCCTTTTTCATTTTCTTCTTATTCCTTTGATTACCGAATTTCCCTTAGTTAATTAAATTTGTTACAAATAACTCAGTATTTTTCTCAGCTCCTAATAATCGTAAAATCATGGGACTATTTTTTAACTTCCTAATTTTGCATTGCGCTTCCAATAAGTTCATTAGAAGTCATTAATCTAATATTAATTTAATTTTCTTAAACTATATTCCACTTTCTGCCCATTAACTTTTTCTTGTTTGTCAGCTAAGCCTAATTTGGGAAGTAAATTTCATTTTAAATCTTTATACTGTTTTTATATTATTTATTTATTTATTTTTCAATCCTATTTTTGCACTTTAATTTCTTTCTGATTTTGACAATATTGACTTAAATTTCTCGCCTTCTTGGCTAAGCTTTTTATTTATTTATTTTTTTTAAGGATTTTTATGTTTACGAGAAATAAAGTTTTCTAACTTTAAGAACAGAAACTTATAAAAAATTTAATGAATAAATAAAAATTATGTAAATAAAATTATCTTTTACCCAAAAGTTTAACTGATACTAAATTTATGTATTTTACTACATCTATTACCATTATTAACAAAAAATGAATTGTAAAATATATATTTATAACTCTATAGCACAGGAATGCTTTTTTATTTATTTAAAAGATGCACAGATTGATTCGTGGAGGTAAACTATAGCATTTGGATCACTTGACTCTTCATTGAATCTCCTGACTATGGTAAAAAAGATTATCAATGAACGAACAACGCAAGAAAACTTCTGCGTAGAAAACTACCCAGAATTGCAGGCAATGAATGGGGCATTAACCAACATTACGGGAAAATGCTCTACAAGATAGTCATTGAACGCATGACCTGATATGGTGCTGCCGTTTGGTGAACTTCACTAACATCTAAGGTATCTCAAAAGATCTCATACATTCAAAGAAATTTCCTTCTCAGCATTACTCGACCTTCAGAACTACCCCAACCTCAGCCTTACAATACATTACTTGTCTCCCCCCCCCTTCATCTGAAAGTCGAAGTAGAGGCAAAGCTCATCAACCTCACTAGGGCTGGAGTTCAGTGCCTAGAACCTCTTCTCCCCTTATCATTTGATGTTGAGGCGAAACTAAGTCTGGATTCAAATCATCCTGATATTTTTAATTTTAACACGTTCATTACAATAGACAATAAGGCAACCCCTCTGCAGTTTTTGCCGGACACTACACATATTCACAGATGGATCAAAACTTGAAGAAGGAGTAGGAACACCTGTGATTTCCTACCTAAACAACTCTAAAATCGACATATGGAAGCAGAAACTGCGAAACGCGAGCTCCGTTTTCCAGGCAGAGGTAATTGCAATCAAAGAATATGTTAAGTTTGCACAAAGGCAAAACCTTCCTGTAACTATTTGGTCAGATAGCCAGGCAGCACTTAAATCTATCTGTAACTCATCATGGACAAGCCCTATATTTTGTTCTGTCTAAGCAGAATTAGTTAATTTCTTGTCCATCTAACTAAAACGAATTAAGGTCCATGCTGGAACAGAAGGCAACGAAGAAGCCGATAAGGAAGCGAAGAGTGCAGCCTCATCCTCACTCCCGCTCTGCCATCTCAAACAAGAATGTCAGAAATGGATTCTTGTTAACTTGCAACAAAGCTGGAAGGATGCCAATACAGGGCGCTTTATTTATGAGATAGAACCTACGGTCTCCATGAAGCCATTAAGCTGGAGAAGAAATGAAATTCCTTTTATGTCCGGCAATGGCCCTTTTCCTATGTAATTACCCTAAATGAACCTGGAAGTCTCACCTAATTGCACTTGTGGAGATATTGGCGACCCTCTCCATTTCATCACGACTTGCCCATTAACTTCTTCTTGGCACCTGTTAAGCCCAGCAACCAGATTGATAGTGGTGGGGAAAAAAGCAATCCTGAATAACAAGATTTCCAGGAGAAAGCTGAACTAACTCGTGGATTTTCTAATTACTGAGGAAGGCCATTTTACTTGGTTCCATGACGACACTAGCTAGTAACTACTCCTCCAACCCTGTGTCGTATCATTCCTCTTGCCTCACCCATTTACCTAAAACTCTGTCTTACTCAGTATTGCTCTTCTTCATATCTTACACAAATTTTGTAATTCATCCCCTATTTCTCACTTAGTTTGTTACACAATCACCATTTCTTAATATTCATGTAATTCACGAAACAGTTTTTTTTTATTCAGTGTAATATTGTTTTATTACTCCAAAAGTTTTTGTACATACATGTGGATTTTCCCTAATTATTTGAACTGAATTGTTAGCTTAGTTTGAATTGTCTATAGTGTTGTAGTATTTGAGAGCTCGGGGTGTGAAACCGGGATTCTTCTGTAGCGGCTCCGTTTTTCTCTCCAATGGCTTTCATCATACTTGTTTAGCTCACATTTGAGCTGGGTATAGGGAAGTTCACTGGCGTAAACGTAAATACGTTCTCAGCAGGAAAGCTGCTCGCATCAGCCATTATGCCCTGTAATGGCAGGTTTAAGTCTTTTAAGACCAAATACTTGAAGACACTGTCCACAAGGATTTGGTCTTAAAAGACTTAAGTAAGAGATACCTTGTTAATATTAAATTGATTTCTTTTATGTCTGATAGCATGATACATTTCTCTAAATTTCTTATAAATAAAAATTCAGCTCTTATTTATATTCGGTTTTAAAAAAGATTAAAATATAAAATTCGGTATCAAATAATTTCAATATCGAATCTAAAATTTTAGAACTACTAAAAGTAAGAACACAGATTTAATATTTTTAATAACAAATAAAATAGAATTTACTCATACATCCGAAAATATAAGGATTTTTTGAAAATTTTGCAAAAGCGTGTTCCATAACTCCATCAACTGCCACAGCCCATTATGAGCTATGCCTGTTTGGGGGATATACGGTTTGTTCTAATATTCTCCATGTTACACATTTAATTAATACTACTAATTATGAGAAATTACTAATTATGACTAATACTACTAATTATGACAATACTACTAATTATGAGAAAAATTTTGAAATAGGCTTATATGCGTTTTTTATATTTTTCTTTTACTATTTAAAATTAAAATCTTTGCGAAATTAACTTCTGAACAACTGCTTTAAAATAAAATAAAGGCTTTAATGGCTCATATATTTTGTCGTTATCTTTAAAACATTCCCAATTTTTATAAAAATTTAAATAAGATTTTATTTATTTAATAAAATAATACATTCTAAAATAAAATAATATTTACATACTTCAAGCTAGCTCCAAAATATACAAGCATTGCAAAACATAAAAACTAGAAAAAGATTAATAATGTTCGTAGATTGTTTTTGGATCAAAGTAAATCATTATAGATTAAAATAGTCACGCATCGTTGAAAAACAAGCTGCGTACATTAGCATCCAAAATATAAATATTATTTTCTAAAATAAATTCCAGTGAAAATGTGATATTCTGATAAATATCTGTGTTTTTAATGAGATCATTAATTTTTAGTTAAAAATATCCCAAAAATATTTAAATAAAATTTATACATGCGATGTTATAAATGCTTAGCTCAGAAGAGTGTCTCGAAATTCACAGCGTCAATTACTCAAAATTAGCATTTTTATCATTATAATTCTTAAAAATATTTCACTTAAAATCTCCTATCTTGATTAAAAAAAAATTAAATAGAAAGAAATTTCTTGATATTACTGACACCCACATTACTTAAACAATTTGACACAAAGCTTACTTCAAAAATACGAACCCTCTACTTAAACAGTAGTTTTTCCGTTTCAAAGCAAAAACATTTTTTTCATCTAAAGTAATATATTTATACTAATATCATTAATGTATTATTGATATAGATTTAATCAGAAGAAATCCTTGATAGATTGAATTGAGGAAATTCAGCTGTTTATGATCTTAAAAACGTGATTTCGTTGATTACAAGTCAAACAAATGCTAAGAAAAAGAAATAAGAGAATCAGAAAAATAGAAAGAATTTCTTGATAGATATACAAAATAAAATCTAAACTAAATCAAAAGAATGCATTTATTGCCCCTCTCATATTTAAATTACATAGCTTTAATATTGTGTGAAAGAGAAACCGGAAGGTAAATATTGCTACTATGAAAAGACAATCATCAAACAATTGGTTCCCTGGTTCTTCAGTGTTTTGAAAAAGAAAGACTACTTAACTCTATGTTCGTTAAAATTTCCTAGGTCCTTTGCTTGCTGTTTATAAATGCATATCAGAAACTAAAGCCTTCCTATCACAAAATTCTGCTGGATACAGAAAAAGGTGAAGAAGAATAAGCTTTATAGATGCAATGGAAGTTCTCTCTACAACCCAGAAGAGTTGAAAACTTAGACATTTGGAGTTAAAACGATTATCTTGCTTAAAAACGTTAAGATACTTATTTAGAATGATTTTAAATACCTAATACGTCAATAAATAAGGGCAACAGTTTTCCATTCGGATATATTGTTTAGGGATACACTTCATAGACCTGACTTCGTCTGAAATGAAAATTAAGCAATATATGTTTTTAAAACAAAATTCTTCAATTTTTGAAAAGTGAACCAAATTTTTCAAATTAATTTCTATAAGTCTATGCATTAAGATAATCATTAATATTCTCTTTCGTTTTTTAAGTTAGAATGTCGTCGGCATTAAGTGATTTCAAACATTATTCTTTGGTGATAAACTACATTAAATATTAATCTTTCAATTATGCTTCACAGAAAATTGAATTTAGCAATATAGTTACCAGAAATCTGTATTCACATGAAAAGACAAGCACTTTATATAAAACTTCAAGTACTTTTTGTTGTTTAAAAATCTTTCTAAATAATATTTTAGATATTAAGCATAAATTTCTATAATTCTTAGAGAATTTTATTTCAAAATATCACCATTACTTTATGTTCCACTAGTTTTTCACTATAATTATTCCAAATATTCCAAAAATATTACTGCTAATTTATATCAACTGTCTTTATTAACACTGATATCTTTTTAATTAAGAAGACATTGATTTCGTTCGACAAACATTATTTTAAATGTTCGATAAATGTTTATTTTACATTTTTCCCATATTCTATTCCTTCCGGAAAAGTTACATAAACTTAACGATTAGATGATATTATATAAAAATGATATGATACAAAATTGTAATTAAGAATAACACAAATTTTCACCTAAGCCAGCAGATTTTCTTTTGCTAATCATAAGTCATCGATTAAGTCAAGTAAAACACCTTCTAGAAAAATCTTTTCCGAATAAAATAGATGTATTTTGCATTCTGTTCAATATGAAATGTACGGAAATTAAATCCATACAGCATTTTGTACTCTTAAGTAAACACAGAAATATAAGTTTAATTCGTTATTTTTATACAAATATATATAATTAATTGCATCAAAGTATTCATTATTCTGATAATTTTACCAGTAAATATTTGGAAAACATTTTTTTATAAAAGCTCATATCTCATGGGTATTACTACTCTTGGTTGATTGTTGAGTGATCATGTGTAAATGGTGATAAATTTCGCCATTTACTAAAGTTAGACTTTTGAACATTGACGCATTTCTTTGCTTGTAATTTTTTTAGTATCGTTTGTAGGAAGCAAGTGTTTTTACTCTACTCTGAAGTATCACATAGACTTTTGAACGTTGATGCCTTTCTTTGCTTGTAATTTTTTTAGTATCGTTTGTAGGAAGCAAGTGTTTTTACTCTACACTGAAGTATCACATAGACTTTTGAACGTTGATGCATTTCTTTGCTTGTGATTTTTTTAGTATCGTTTGTAGGAAGCAAGTGTTTTTACTCTACACTGAAGTATCACATAGACTTTTGAACGTTGATGCATTTCTTTGCTTGTGATTTTTTTAGTATCGTTTGTAGGAAGCAAGTGTTTTTACTCTACACTGAAGTATCACATAGACTTTTGAACGTTGATGCATTTCTTTGCTTGTAATTTTTTCAGTATCGTTTGTAGGAAGCAAGTGTTTTTACTCCACACTGAAGTATCACATTCTGGTAGCAAGATTTTCAAAAGAGAATATTTTTATTTTGTAGAGGCATCAGTTTTTCGTTAATTTCAAATAACCTATTTTGTATTTAGCTGTCAAGATATTTTTTGTACAGTAACTTTGATTTTTTTTCTCTTGTAGACAGCTTATTGACATAGGCAGTATACTACCTGTTCAACGAGCATTCGTCGCAAAATTTGTTTCTATATAATATTTCGCGCACATAAGCAGTAGCATTTACACGTCGCACGATAGAACTCCCTTCAAACTCCCAGCCGCAACCTTTTCAAACGGGCAAACATAAGATTGTAACGCAATATATATCTTCTTTTGTTCAGCAGGGGCTGAGATCATACAATGCAGAGTATCCAAAAATTAAAAATAAGAACAATAATAAAATTTAAAAGAATAATAAAATTTAATGGTAAAATATTGTAGCAAAAATAGTTAAAAAATGTAGTCTTTTTGTACATATACAACAAGTTCTCTATGAAACTCATTGCTTTTTAATCAAAAGTCTAGATTATAAACTACTGTTATAAAACATTATTGACATCAGC
This sequence comes from Latrodectus elegans, assembly GCA_030067965.1. Classification (NCBI taxonomy): domain Eukaryota; kingdom Metazoa; phylum Arthropoda; class Arachnida; order Araneae; family Theridiidae; genus Latrodectus; species Latrodectus elegans. Next base: position 22,923,273 of record CM057813.1, read on the forward strand.
TTACATTTTTCAACTATGATGACGCTTTTCTTTTCTGTGTGCAAGATAGGACATATTTCTATCAAAGACACTATCCTGAGAAAGATAGAAAATCTCAGCAATCTATTCGATAGGATCATCAAAATATAATTAATTATGTTCTATTGTTGTTTAAGTATTTATTATTTCTTAAAGTAGAACAGTTAAATAGATTGTGGTGTATGTTGCTATGATTACTAGTGATAACGAGTTAATCTATGATAGATCATTTCTACCAAAACAATTATTCCTTGTTTAGTTTGTCCACGGTTCCACTGTTCTTTCATTACGACGGCTAATTCTACAAATTTAAAGGCATTCTGAGCTATTGAAAATAATTCAAACCTAATTTGGAATTTCATAACGATGTCCTGTTGAACATACGGCATGCTAATTAATATAATTCTATCTCAGTTAAAATATTCATAGACAAATTTGGCAGTAGAATACTGACTCCACAATCAAATGACGTTTAAAGTAATTACGTATATAATGTGATCAGTCATTCTAGTCTTAGTTTAATATCCCCCGATATATTATTTCAACTCTAGGGCCTTGCTACCAAGAAACATTTTACATATCATAAGTTATGCCTATCCATCATAAGTTATGCCGTGGGTGCTATCATCAGATATGTATTACAACGCATTCATGTAACGAAAAAGATAGAACTTCTTACAAAAAAATGTTGTTCTACAAGAATCGCATTTCAAAAACTTATGGTTATCAACAAAATTAACATTTTCAACCTTTTAAAAAGTTATACATTTGAAGCAGATTAAGTTTATACTAAATACTCGATGTCTCTATTAAAATTGAATGTTATGCATAACATTTCAAAAGCATAAAACAATTTAAAATTTATATGTTCAATTTACAGTACCAATGTTGAAGTCAGTAACTGTCAAATTGACTATCATGAATTCCAAAAATAAATATATAACTGGCTGATGTAAAGTGTGAAAGGCAGATGATTAAAAATTGTTTCGTATAACTGTGTTGGTGGTAAAAAAATTTTTTTTAATGATTTTGAATATTTGTGTTATTGTAACGTATACATTGAAATATCTTTTTCATAATAATATTTCTGAGAATTAAGCTTGAAATATTAAATAGCGAGTATTTAAGCGTTTCTAGCAACAGCAAACTTTTAGATTTGTGTTAAGCACAAATATATTTAAGCGAAAGCTATATATTACGTTCCATAGCTGTGAAAACCCAAATCATTGTAGAAGTTTTTTATAAATATACATAATAAAAATTTTCATTTTCCTTTGTAAAATTAATGATACAATTTCAAAACATGAAAGACATACTCATGTATTAAAATTAATTTAAAATTAAAAACGAGTTTTGATTGAATTCCATGTACATATCATAACATATAATAATAACATTTTAGAAAAAAATTATTTTCTTTACATTAAACTTCTTTCCTTTAAGTCTGATAGCATGATAGATATTCTTAAATAGCTAAATTCCGCTCCGTTTAATAATTGGTTCTAGAAAGGAATAAAATATAAAAATTCACAAACAATTAAAATCTGTACTGAACCCATAGTTTTGTAATAACTGAAATTAATTATTTAGCGTAAATGTGTTTTAGAACGTGAAAAATAAATGATTCAAAAAATATGAAAACTAATGGATTTTGAAAGAATTGTAGAAAAGTGTTTTCTATTACTATGTCAATTACAACTGTCCATTTTAATAATATTAATGTTTTACATAGAAAACATAAATTTCGATATGACCAGGAGGATATTGCTTCAATATACCTCTATGAATTTATGCAGCCCTGGATTTCACCTTAATTAATTCTAATATCCCAAATATAACTTCAAAATAGATATCAAATTATATTATTAATATTGGTTTATTTTTGATTAAAATTATGCAATTTCGCACAACAAAATATTTTATTTTTGAAAATATTTTCTAAAATTCATCACCTTTGCTAATTCTTCGGTAATAGATTACATAAACTTTATGTTTAGCGCTGCAAAATTGTAATTCAGATTCATACAAATTTTTACTTAAATTTGCACAATTACACAGAAATAAAAAGTTAAACGTTGTATTTTTAAGTAAATTTAAAATTATTTTCTCGAGAAAATTTATGTGTATGTTAATATTTTTACCAGTAAATATTTAGAAAATGTTTTTACAAAATCTCATATCGCGAGTTTAAGATTGTATGATTCTTATAAAATGAATGGTTTGTGTATGATGATAAACCTCATGGCTTGAGGTTCATTGTCTTAGTTTTAATGGCCTGATGAGTGTTCAACATTGATAATTTATGATTAGAGATAGATTTCTTTGTATGAATTATGTTATCATTGATTTTACCCGCAGAACTTGTTCAATTCTACTAGGGTACAATGATCTTAAGCACAAAGACTGCCAATCTGGAACCTTGCATTTACAAGATGCTCATTTCAAGTTATCAGCAGGAAAGCTCTTGACGAAGAACTCCCATCAGTCACAATGCCCTGTAATGTTAATGACGTCTTCCCTAACCACAAGGCACACCATATCTCTAGCCATTTGGACACGTTTCGGATGTTATTGGATGCCATTTAAGGACTCTGCGAATACCTCATTCAGAAGAAGAAACTTTGGCAAATGGTTGACAGGGAATTGAGTGCCATTCCTAAAAATGCCATCCGTAATTTCATTGAATCTGTGCTTAGACGTTTTGTCACAATCCACAAGATTTTGAAGTCCCAGTCCACAAAAAGTTTGCCTTAAAAGACTTAAGAAATACCCGGTTTATATTAACCTGATTTCTTTTATATCTGATAGCATGGTAGATATCTCTAAATTTCTTAAATCCAAATCCAGCTCTTATTTATATTTGCTTTTAAAAATGATTAAAATATAAAATTCGCTATCAAATTATTTCAATATTGAATCTAAAATTTTAGAACTACTAAAAGTAAGAACACACAGATTTAATATTTTTAATAACAAATAAAATAGAAATTACTCAAAACATCCAAAAATATATGGATTTTGAGAAAATTTAGCAAAAGCATGTTCCATAATTCCATCAATTGCAACGGCCCATTTTGAACTATGCCTTTTTGGCGGATACACGGTTTGTTCTAATATTTTGCAAGTCACACATTTGATTAGACAATACTACTAATTATGAGTAAATATTTAGAATAGGTTTATACGCTTTATTTTTTAAATTTTTCTTTTAATATTTAAAATTAAAATCTTTGTGAAATTAACTTCTGAACAAATACTTTAAAATAATGCAATGGCTTTAATGGCTGATAAAATATATTGTCATTATCTTTAAATCGTTCCCAATTTGTTATAACTATTTAAATAAGATTTATTCATGTAAGAAAATAATATATTCTTGTAATATTTACAAACTTCAAGCATGCTCAAAAATATACGATCATTGCAAAGTATACATGCAAAAAAAAAAGCTTAATAGCGTTTGTAATTTGTTTTCGGATCAAAGTAAATCATTATATAAATTAAAATAGACATGCATAGTTGAGAAATCAGCATATATTAGTATACAGAATATATATTTTTTTTCTAAATTGAATTCCAGTGGAAATGTTATGTTCTCATATATCTCTGTGTTTTTTTTAATTAAGTGATTGATTTTAAGTTAAAAGTATCCCAAAAAATTTAAGTAAAATTATACGTGAGAAGTTATAAAACTTTATCTCAGGAGAGTCTCTCGAAATTCATAGCGTCATGTATTAAAAAATAATGTTTTTATCATAAAAATTCTTTAAAATACTTCACTTAAATTCTTTTATTTTGAAAAAAAAATTTAAATGGAAAGAAATTGCTCGATAAATTATTGACACTCATATGACTTAAATAATTTGATACAAAGAGGTATGCCCTCTTCAAAAGCGCGATCTTTGGAGTTATACATTAGTTTGTCCGTTTCAAAGCCACAACAATTTTTTTCTTCTAAAATAATATTTTATACTAATGTCTTTAATGTATTATTTATATCTATTTATTAATTACAAATCCTTAATACATTGAATTGAGGAAATTCAGCTGTTTATGATCTTAAAAACATAATTTCGTTGATTACAAATCAAACAAATGCTAAGAAAAAGAAATAAAAGACTCAGAAAAATAGAAAGAATTTCTTGATAGTTATACAAAATAAAATCTAAACTAATATCAAAAGAATGCATTTATTACACCTCTCATATTTAAATTACATAGCTTTAATATTGTGTGAAAGAGAAACCGGAAGGTAAATATTGCTACTATGAAAAGACAATCATCAAACAATTGGTTCCCTGGTTCTTCAGTGTTTTGAAAAAGAAAGACTACTTAACTCTATGTTCGTTAAAATTTCCTAGGTCCTTTGCTTGCTGTTTATAATTGCATATCAGAAACTAAAGCCTTCCTATCACAAAATTCTGCTGGATACAGAAAAAGGTGAAGAAGGATAATGTATGTAGGTGTTCTCTCTACAACTCAGAATGATTGAAAAGTTAGACAAGAGCAATTAAAGCAATATCTTGCTTTCAAACGTTAAGATACTTACTTAGAATGATTATAAATTTTGATATTTGATATATTTTAGGATATATTCTTTACGGATACACTTTTTGGACGTGACTTCGCATAAATGAAAATTTCGCCATAGAAGTAATGATATATTTACGCCATAGATGTAATATATTATTCCTCAATTTCTGAAAACTAAACTTTATTTTTTAAAATAATTTCTGTAAGACTATGTATTAATATAATCCTGAGTATTCTCATTGGTTTTCTATGTTAGAGTGTCATAGGCATTAAGTCTTTTCAAAAATGTATCTTTATGCGATAAACTACATTCAGTATTAATTATGTGTCACAGAGAATTGAATTTACCAATATAGTTATCATAAATTTGTATTCACAAGGAAAAGACATGCATTTCATATAATCCTTCAAGTACTTTTTGTTGCTTAAAAATATCTCAATGTAGTATTTTACATAGAAAACAAATATTTCAATAATTCTTTGAGAATTTTATTTCAAACTATCTCTATCACTTTATGCTCCACTAGATTTTTTCTATAATTATTTCAAAAATTACTTCAAATATATATCAACTGTGGTCATTAGAATTGATATCTTTTCAATTAAAATTACTGTCATTTCGTCAGACAAAAATTTTTTAACTGTTCGATATATGATTTTTTACATTCTTTATGGGATTTTTTTTCGGGAAAAGTTTACATAAATTTAATGTTTACTTGACAAAAATTGTAATAAAGATTAATATAGATTTTTCCCTAAGACAGCAGAGAATTACTTTTATTAATCATAGTCATCGATTAAGGCAAATATAACACCTGCTAAAAATATATTTTTCCTTTAAAAACGATGTAATTTGTAATCTGTTCAATAATGAATGGACAGAAATGAAATCCCAAAAGCAATTTCTGCTGTCAGGTAAACACAAAAATATAAATTGAATTCCGTATTTTAATACAAATTATATAATTGATTCAAAATATTTATTTATTCCGATAATTTTAACAGTATATATTTAGAAAAAAATTTTTTTTTATAAAATATCATATCGTGTTGGCATTAGGATTCGAGGCTGATTATTTCGAATCTTTTATAAACGATGATGAATTTCATCATTGATTAATTAAGATTAGTTTTCCGAATGATAAAATGAATTCCTTTGCTTGTTTTTCTTAATTATATTTGTTGGATTCAGATTCTTTTATAGAATTCTTAAGTTTGGCATTCTAGGATCAAACTTTTCTGAAGAAAAGTCTTGTTTTATTCACACACACACACACAAATTGTGTGGTCTTTACAAATAACCTATTTTATATTATTTAGTTGTCAGTAGACATTTTCTTATATTGTAATTTTGATAGCCTATTGTGTGGACAGCTTATTGACATAGGCAGTTCACAACTTGATCCACGAATATTCCTCATAAAATTTGTTTTTAATATCATTTCTCACATAAGACGTAGCATTTACTCGTCGCAAACAATAGAAATCCCTTCAAATTCCAGAGCCAGCACCTTGTCAAACGTGTAAACATAAGCTATTAATTCAATATATATCTTCTTTTATTCAGCAGGAGCTGAGATCTAACAATGCAAAAATCCAAAAATTAAAAAAATGAGGACAATATATAAATTTTAAAATAATAAAATTTTAACGGATAGTAAAATATTAGTAGTAGAACTAGTTAAAGAGTGCAGTTTTTTACTATGTACACAAATTCTCTCTGAAACTCATTCCTTTTTAATCTTAATTCTAGATTATAAACTACAGTTACAAAACATGACTGACATCAGCTTACATTTTCCAACTATGATGGCTCTCAATAATGATAGGACATATTTCTATCAAGGAAAGCAGCTAGAAAAAGATTGAAAATCTTCTCAATAGTCTATTCGATAAGTTCATAAAAACCTTATGCTTCAAAGTAGAAAAGTCAAATAGATAATGGTGTATTAGATAATGATAATGGTGTATTAGATTAGATAATGGTCTATGATAGATCATTTCTAAGAAAAAACTATTCATTGTTTCGTTTTACCATGATTACATTATCTCTCCAATATGACGGCTAATTTTACAAATCTAAATGGATTCCAAGCTATTGCAAAAATTCAAAGCTAATTTTTAATTTCGGAATGGCCAATTGAACGTAAGGTATTCTAATTATTAGAATTCTACATCAATCAAAATGCTCATAGAGATTTTTGGCAGTAGAATACCGACTCAACAGTCAAACGATAATGATCATAATCCAGAAAAAAAATTAATCAGTCTTTCTAGTCTTAGTTTAACATACCCCGATACATCATTTCAACACGAGGTCCTTGCTACCAAGACACATTTTACGCCATGGTTGCGTCATAGCCATCTTAAGTTTTGCCATGGTTGCGTCATAGCCATCTTAAGTTTTGCCATGGTTGCGTCATAGCCATCTTAAGTTTTGCCATGGTTGCGTCATAGCCATCTTAAGTTTTGCCATGGTTGCGTCATAGCCATCTTAAGTTTTGCCATGCTGGCGTCATAGCCATCTTAAGTTTTGCCAATGTTGCGTCATAGCCATCTTAAGTTTTGCCATGGTTGCGTCATAACCATCTTAAGTTTTGCCATGGTTGCGTCATAGCCATCTTAAGTTTTGCCATGGTTGCTATCCTCAGATATGTAATCCACCACATTCATATAACGAAAAATATAGAACTAATTACTAAATTATTAATTTCAAAGTAGGTTTTACAAGAAATTTCACTAAATCATTTTGAATACTTAACTTACTGTAACGTATATAAAGAAATATCTTCTTAATAGTAATAATTCTGAAAATTAAGCTTGAAATTAAAAAGAGAGTTTTTAAGCGTTTCTAGAAACAGCATATTTCTAGATTTGTGATAAGCACAAGTGAATTTACGTGAAGAGTATACATTACCTACTTAAGGTGGAAAAATTCTAATCATTGTAGATTACTTTTATAATCATATACAGATATTATAATAAATTTCACCTTCCTTGCCATAATTCATGGTTCAAACTGAAACCATGAATGACATACTCAGGTATTAAAATTAATTTAGATTAAAAAAAAGAGTTCTTATTGAATTCCATGTACAAATCATGACATAATAACATTTTTGGAAAGCCTTATTTTGCTTATATTAAACTTCCAACCTTAATGTCTGATAACATGATAGATATTCTTAAATCACTTACATATGAATTCAGCTTTTATTTATAATTAATTTTGAAGATGATTAAAATATGAAATTCTCAAACAATTAAAATCTGTATTTAATCCGTAGCTTTGTAATAACTAAAATTAATCATTTAGCATAAATTTGCTCAATTACGCGTAAAATAAATTATTCAAAAAAATCTGAAAACTAGTGGATTTTGAAAGAATTGTACAAAAGTGTGTTCCATTACTATGTCAACCATAACGGCCCATTTAATAATATCAGACACTCTAATGTTTTACAAAGAAAAACACATATTTCTATAAAGCTTGGAGGATTTTGCTTCAATATACCTCTATGAAGTTATGCACTAGTGAATTTTTACCTTAATTCAGTCGAACTAACCTAAATGCTACATGAAAATAGATATCAACTGACGTCATTAATATTTATTTATTTTTAATTAAATTTATGCAAAATTGCAAAACGAAATATTTTTTATTTTTTCTTAAATTTTTCACTTAAGACATTTCTTCGGGAAAAAGATTACATAAACCCGATGAATTGTGCATCAAAATTGTAATTTACATTAATACAAATTTTTACTTAAGATTGCACAATTATTTAAGTTTTTTATAAGTCGTAGATCAAGTCACTTAAAAAACTTCATTGTAGGAATCTTTTTAACGTGCAAAAGACATGCAATGTATTCTGTACAGCAATGAAAACAAATTAACATTTTATGCTATCAGATAACTAAGGAAGTAAAATTTGAGAGCTGCATTTATATGCAAATGTAAAATTATGGACAAGAAGTGTCAATGCCTGTTAATATTTTTACCAGTAAATATATAGAAAATGTTTTCATAAAATCTCATATCGCGAGATTAATTTTGGTTGATCTTCAAAATGAATCTTGATTTAAATGATGATGAATTTCTTTATACGAGGTTCATTGTTGTTTACGACATAAATGAGTGTTCAATTTTACTTTTGGAGTTGAAAATGGTTTTGTTAGTTATTTGTGATCTTAGCTTTTAAACGCTGATTATTGTGCACAATTCTATCATGGTACAGTACTCTGAAGCCCAACGATTAATAATTTGTTACATTACATTTAAAAGGTGCTTATCACAAGTTATCACCAGGAAAGCTTTTGACGAAGATCACTCTTATCAGCCTCCATGCCTTGTAATGTGAATGGAGCATTTCCTAACCGCCAGGCTCACCAGTTCTCCAGCATTTGGACACGTTTCGGATATTATTGGATGCCATTTAAGGACTCCGCAAATCCCTCATTCAGAAGAAACATCTTTGGCAAATGGTTGACAGAGAATTGAGAGCCATTCCTCAAGATGACATCCGTATTCTCATTGGCTCTGTGCTTAGAGGTGTTGTTTCGTGCATCTACGTCCACCATAATCCAATAACTTACTAACTCGTATTCCATTCTTACCGTTAACAATTAATGCTGCTGTAAAGTTAAAATTATTCAAAACATCCGAAAATATATGGGTTTTGTGAAATTTGCACAAAAGTGTGTTCTTTTACTCAGTCAACAACAACGGTTTTGAGCTACGCTCTTTTAGGAATATGCAATTGGTTCTCACAATCTGCAAGTTTTACACATTTAATTAAATAATACTACTAATGAAGAGTAAAAATTTGGAGCAGGTTTATATGCATTTCTTCTGCTTTCTTTCAATATTTTAAATTAAAATCTTTATGAAGTTAACTTCTGAATAAACACTTTAAAATAAAGTAGACCTTAATGGCTGAAAAATTATATTGTCATTATCTTTATAACATACACATTTTTTTTTAAAAAATTTAAATAAGATTTACTCATGGATAAAAATAAAACATTCTTGTAATATTTATGTACTTCAAGCAAGCTCTAAAATATACAATCATTGCAAAATATAAATGCATAAAATAATTTAATTATATTTGTAGTCTGTGTTTTCGCATCAATCTCAATCAATTTAGATTAAAACAGACATGCATCGTTGAGAAACAAACTGTGTAAATTAGTATGTTCAATATATATAAATATATTTCTAAATTCAATTCCAGTGAAAATGTGATATTCTCATATGTCTCTATGTTTTTTAATAAGACCATTAAATTTAAGTTAAAAATATCCCAAAGAAATTTAAGTAAGATTTATGCATACGATGTTTTGAACATTTAGCTCAAGAAAGTGTCTCAAGATTCACACCGTCATTTTTTTTAAAATTAATGTATTTATCTCTCATTATAATTTTTAAAAATATTTCACTTAACATCTCTAATTTTGTTAAAAAGTTTAAAATGGAAAGAAATTGCTCGAAATACTGACATTCACATTACTTAAATGATTTGACACAAAGTGATTTGCCCTCTTCAAATGTATGAACCCTGTAAAAATATATAGGATTCTCCGTTTCTAAGGAACATCAAATTATTTTTCTTCTAAAGTAATGTTTTTATATTAATGTCTTTAACATATTATTGATATATGTTTATTAATCAAGAATACTTAATACATTGAATTGAGGAAATTTCTATGCTTATGATATTGAAATTATGATTTCGTTGATCACAAATCAAACAAATGCTAAGAAAAATAATGAAAAAAACTTCTTTGAACGCATATAAATGGTAAAATATAAACCAACCTCTTAACAAAAGATATTTATTTTACCTTATCAATCTAGAAGCTCAATTAAAATGGGTAGTTTACAGATTGTAGAAAAATTAAAAAGAAAATAAGTATTATAATGATTGGAAGACATTATCATCAATTAATTATTTCTATTCTTCTTCAGTGCTTTGAAAAAGAAAAGCATGCGATTGCTAACTTTACTTACATTTAGAGCTCTTCGGTCCATTGTCCACTCACTGTGATTTACGTTGAAGAAACCTCCTTTCAAGAAATTCAACTAAATCCAGAGAAAGATAAATGAGGATGAGGTATTTAGGCACAGAATGGGAGTTCTGAAACTGACAATGGCTGGAAATTTGGACAAGAGAATCTAATCAGATGTGTTACTTTAAAACGTTAAGATATATATTTAAAATATCGATAGTGTTTGAATAATTAACATATAATATTCAATGTACGAACTCTCTTAAACTTGCATACATTGTTTATGCATACACTTCTAAAATTAGGCTATGTCTTAAACGAAAATTGCGTAGTGGATGATTATGTAATATCTTCTTCCTTCCATTTTTGTAAATTAAACATGTTGTTCAAGTTTTATTTTTTCATAAAAATAAGTAATATTTTACATTGAAAAACACATATTTCTAAAAGCTTGGAAGATCTTATTTCAATATAGCTCCATGAATTTATGCACCAATGAATTTTCACCATAGTTAAGTCTAATTATCCTAAATATTGCTTCAAAACCATTATAAACTGAAGTCTTTAATATTGATTTATCATTGATTAAAATTATGCAATTTCGTATGATATTTTTATTGTTGCATATAATTTTGTTACAGTCTTCACTTGTGCTAAATCTTTTGTAAAAATTTTCCATAAACTTCCCGTTTTGTGTACTAAATTAAGGGATTAATAAAAATTTTATGATGGCACGTTTTTCATAAGTTGTTGATCGTGTCAAGTAAGAAACTTCATTTTAGGAATCTTTTTCCCGTACAAAAGATAGGCATTGAATTCTGTACAGCAAAGAAATTCGATAAACCTCTTACACTGTCAGATTAACACACAAGTAAAAGTTGAACATTTTATTTATTTATTTGCAAATTTAAAATAACTGACTTAAAATATTTATGCATGTTGATATTTTAACCAGTAAATACTTAGAAAATGTTATTATAAAACCCCATATCGCCAGCGAATCCAAGTTAAGCTTGTGTATTAGTAGCTTGGTTGTGAACGATAATGAGCTTCATTGCTTGAAGCTTGTTGTCATAGTTTTGAAAAGTAATTTAGTGCTCAAATTAGGGGTTCGGATTAAAGAGTCTTTTGTTTGGAATTTGTTATAATAGTTATCGAACGCATATGCTTGTTCAATATTCTTCAGCGCAAAGTGTGACAATTTTGCTACCCTACATTTAGATAGTGCCCGATACCTTTTATCAGAAGGATAACACTAAACGAGCAATGCTCTCGTAATCCTACATACGCTGTAGGGTGTACACCGTCTTCCCTAACCACCGGGCTCATCAGATCTCTAGCCATTTGCAGACTATTCCACTGTTTCGTTCACAAAAATTGAGTGTTTAATATTGATTTATGGTCAAAGATGAATTTCTTTATTTGAATATTTTGTCATAGCTTTTACACGCAGATGCTTGTTCAATTCTATCATGGTACAATGTTCTTAAGCACAAAGATTGTCAATTTGGAACCTTACATTTACAAGTTATCAGCAGGAAAACTCTTGACGAGGATTACACGTATCAGTCAACATGCCCTGTAATCTGAATGGCGTCTTCCCTAACCGCCAGCCATACCAAATCTCTAACCATTTGGACTGTTTAGGATATTATTGGATGACATTTAAGGACTCTGCGAATCCGTCATTCAGAAAAAGTATCTTCGGCAAATTGTGGACAGAGAATTTAGAGTCTTTCCTTAAGACGTCACCCGTAATTTCATTGATTCTGTGATTAGACGTGTAGCTACATGCATTACTGTCCATGGAAACACTGTAACCTACTTCCATTCTTACCGTTGACAGTTAAAGCTGCCTCCCTGAAAACAAAAATCTGTTCAAAATATCATTACAAATACGTGATACAAATATGAGTTTGAAGACCCGGTCCACAGAAAGATTTTGTCCTATAAGGTTTAAGTGAGAAGAGTACATTGTTTATATTATAGTAGATACCTACCATGTTATCAGGCTGCTTTATTTAAGCCTGATAACATGGTAGATATCTATACATTTCTTAAATCCAAATTAAACTCCTATTCATATTTGATTTCAGAGATGAATAAAATAGAAAATTCGCTAACAATTAAACTCAGTATTCTCTCTTTAGTTTTGTAACTACTAAAATTAATAACTTAGAGTAAATATTTTTAATAACATTTTAAATAAAGAATTCAAAACATCCTAAAATAAATGGAATTTGAGAAAATTGTGCAAAAGCGTGTTTATTTACTCAGTCAAAAACAACGGCCCTTTTTGAGCTATGCCTCTTTGGGGCATCTGCGGTTGGATCTCAAATTCTGCAGGTTTCAACGAGAGACCAATGAGAATAGATTAATTAAGAGTAATGGCGATTTTCAAATTTAGAATGGGAAAAGACTGATTTCTTATTAAATTCAAATATGTTTCTTTTCTAGATTAGCATATAAAATTAATGATAAGTCAAGAGACACATACAAACACAAATAAATATTATAATTAATATTGCAGATTCATGATTAATCAATCACACATAAATATTATAGTTAATATAGAAAGTGTAAATTTCAGTGTTTGGCACAATACATTTTTACACGTTTTATTCGACATTACTTCTATTTAAGAGTAAAAATTTAGAACAGGTTTATACATTTTTTTTCTTTTAATCATTAAAATGAAAATCTTTTTCAAATTCACTTCTGAGATCTTAATGTCTGATAAACTGCATTGTCATTATCTTTAAACCATTATCAATATTTTTATGTTGCATGTGATGTAATGCATTGAATTTATATCTTAGAATTTCTCAACAAGGAATATTGACTTTAGAATTATTTAAAAGTTTTATTTATGTATGGAAGCCATCAGTAACTTGATTTAAAAATACAGTGATTTTTAAATGATTTTCATTATATTAACATCAATTCTATTAGAAATTCAATATTTTATTGAAGCAAGTATAAATGTTACAGTTTTTTTTCTTTAAAATTGAATAAAATTATTCTAAATGATATTTCAAAATTACTTCGGTATCATTTTTATACTTTCACTAAAATAACAATTTCTGCAGAGGAGTTTTAATTAGAATATAAAGAGATACGATTTTCAAGCATATCTATTGAGGACTCAGAAGAATCCCGCGCGCATAAACTTATTCTTTCCATAAGCAATATTATTATTTAAATTTCAAGTTTTTACAAACGATATAATTGGCTTACATATATTTTTAATCTTTACTTTATTAAATTGGACTGAAAAGATCACTGTAAGAAGCTTTTACAGCGTATAATGCATATGCAAATCTGAAATATGTTGCTTGTTCTTAAGCTTCTTTATCGTTTTTATACTCCTGGTGAAATGGAAAAACAAATGTCGATTTTAGGTACTATAAATAAATGCCTCTGTTTATTCATTTGTTTTTCTTAGCATTAAACATTTATACTTTTATGTAAACTAATATCACGTAAATACGAGTTATATGAATCCTTACTAAGTTTTGAACTGGGTTGTACTTGCTCTTTGAAATTACATCCACATGTGCAAAGGTAATAAATTTATATACTGGGTTGGTTGATTCTTCGTTCTTAGGTGTTATTAAAATCATATAAGGAATAAGAAAAGAATGTGTCTTTAAATGCAAATTATTTTGATCGAGTATAAGTGAGGGGGTTTCTGATATTAATTTCTGAATGGTGACGTTTCCCAATGAAGATTCCTATACATTTTCAAATATTATTCTTTATGTAATAAACTACATCGAATAGTAATTTTGTATTTATGCTTCACAGAAAATTATATTTGGCAATATGGTTATTAAAAATTTGCATTCACATGGAAAAAGCATGCATTTAATATAATGTTTTGCATGCCTTTTTATTGTTTATAAATATTTGAAAGTGATGTTTTACATAGAAAATACGAATTTCTATAAGACTTGCAGGATTTAATTTCCATACATCTCTATGAATTTGTGCACCACTGACTTTTCACCGTAATTAAGTCGTATTATTTATATTACTATATTAAATATTACTTCAAAATATAAACCTACTAATTTCATTAATATTGATCTATTTTTCATTAATATTAATCTATTTTTCATTAATATTGATCTATTTTTCATTAATATTATGCATTTTCATTTGATGAAATGTTTTATTATTGCATATGATTTTCTTAATTTCTATACAAATGCAAATTCTTCGGTAAAAGTATAGATAAATTTAATTTTTTCTGTACCAAAATGGTAAATGAAATTAATATAAATTTTTACTAATGACTGCGCAATTACTTACATTTTTCATAAGTCGTTTATCAAGTCAAGTAAAGAACACCTTTGTAATAAACTTTTTTGCGTATAAATATTAGAATTATGCTCTGTATAGTCTATTCTATTCTTAACAGTAATGAAATCTAAATAACATTTTATGCAGTCAGGTTGACACAGAAGTAAATGTTTATTGCTGTATTTTATACAACAAACTGAAAATTATCGACTCGAAATATTAATGCATGTTCATATTTTAACCAGTTAATATTTAGAAAATATTTTTATAAAACCTCTATCGTAAGCTTGTTGTGAACAATCGTAAGCTGTATTTGTTTATGGACGATGAAGAACCTCAATATTGAATTTCCTTATAGTTTTTAAAAACGTGTGTGTGTAAAGTCTTATCATAGAAGATGTATGTTGTCTTTGAAAGAACTTCCATTCATTAAATACGCTAACAAAACGTATTTAATGAATGTACATGTTTGTTCGATTTTAGCATGGTACAATATTCTAAAGTGCAATGTGTAACCATTTACTTCCTTACATTAAGATGATGCCGTATGCTCTTTATCAGCAAGAATACGTTTTACTGAACATTGCTTGAACAAGCCAACGATCCTTGAATGTGTACGGATTCTTCGTCCACTTTTATATAAAGATCTCTAACCATTTGAACACGATGATATGTTCGCACGCCATTTGCAGACACTGTCACTGATTCCTTCAGAAGACGCACTTTGGCAAATGCTGAGCTACATTCCTCAATACTCCATTCGCATTCTCATTGACTGACTCTGTGCCTAGATGTGTTGCTTTGTGAATCCCTATACATGGGTGTCCTACAACCTACTGACCCGACCCTGTTCAAACTCTCTACTATGCATATTATTTCAACCAGGGCTTCGTGCATCACCGTTCACGGTACTCCTACTACTTACTGACTCATATTCCACTCTTAACGTTAACAATTATAGATTCCTTCTAAAAATAAAAATCTTGCTCTTTAAAAACTCATTAGCAAAAATAGTATTGACTACTACCAGTAAGATTTTTAAGACCCTGTCAACAAAGATTCTGTCCCTTTATTTTTATAGATTCATGAACCAAACAGTATGTAACCTCTTAAAAGAATTTCTGAAATTTTGGAACCCAACAAAGTTATGCGAACGCAAATAAATCAATACATAAATGGATCAATACATCACGAAGCAACAGTAACACGCAAAGATCAAAAACAAGACCCAACAGTTTACATCAAATAACTATAATGTTTTTCAGAGTGAAGCATTAGTGGTCAGAGAACAGCAAAAACACAATTACAATAAATTAGCCCCAAAAACCAATATGTATTTACAACCAATATTTTCTCCTTTTATTGCTCATTTTAATGCATAAATCACAAATTATCCATGATACCCAGCAGTGTCTATTTACAAAAACTTCTTGCAGAATCTAACTTAGCTGGATTAAAACGCACGTGGGCAATTCAAGGAAGGAACTAGCAGAATTAAAGGCAAAAGAGACTGCTATCTATCAGGTACCAAATCAAAAACAAAGTCCTTCTTAAAGCTCCTTTTTATATAAAAAAAATCATCCAAACTTATCAAAGAACATATGATACATTATAAAATGGAAGATACATCCACTATTTACTTCCAACAGTTATCATAGATTTCTTTATCTCAAACTAATTTATTAACTATTTAATAAAGAATCATGGACCCCTCCCTGAATAATTTACAGGTTTTTCTAAATCCAATTCGAGCATCTGCAGATTTGGAGCTGCCCTTTACTAAATAGTGAGATATCCATCCTCAAATGCCTTAAAAGGCTCCATAGTCGAACAACTTTCCATTTATGCAATTATTTCTAAAGTTTTAGACGGAATAAAATCATTCTCATACTCAAATTCTTAACAGTACAAGGACTCAAGCTTGGCCGTGACCCTTTCTAATTTTTATTTATTTACTATACTTTAATTTAATTACTATACTTTAATTTAATAATTTTAATATTTGTTTATATAAATTATGGTGTTCATAATATTATAATTATTTTAACTGTTAAATCTAATTTTTCAAGTAATGTATGACATTAATTACTCGTCAATTCATGAAAAATCCCAAAAGAAATAGTAAACACTAATACTTTCTACCAATTATAACTTTGGAGTTCCATAGCGTCATGACTCAATATTTTAACTGTGTTGAATGTTGTAGGTAATATTCTTAACAAAAGTAGATTTAAATCATGTAAATAGATATCATTTAATCATGCTTAATAGTCCTTCTTTTTCATCTCTTATTTCCCATTATTATTTTATTTTTAAATTTAGTACAATACAATCATTCAATTCTTTTAATTCTGTATGTATTACATATGGTGTTCATAATAGTATAATTTTTATTTTCAAAAGTTAAATTTAATATTTTAAGTAATATATTGCATTAATCTCTTCACACACAATTCATGCAAATTGTTATTAATTTAAATTTGTATCAATCCTTTCTTACTTATCCTGCAATTACTATTATTTTTTTTATTATTCCATTGTACTTTCAATGAAATTTATAATATTTAGTTTAAAATTATATTGTAAAACGTACAGCAATTATGTAAATGAACTGTGATGCTAACACCTAATACTCTAGTAGTAAGAGTAAATCTAAGTTTTTCCTTTATTCCTAATACATGCATACTACATATACAAAATATATCTGTAATGTTATATGGATTTTGGTTCAAAGTTGTCCAAAAGTTTATTAGCAAACAATGTTCTACATTTGTAGTAGTATTTTGAGCTACTATATTTGACATGGTAATAGTATGATATTTTATTTCAACATACATCTATCACTTTACGGTCCCATTTTATTTCCTCAAAATTAATTAAAATTTTTCTGAATTGTTGCAAAATATGTCTACTTTATTCGATGACCTTGATATGTTTTTTCTAGTGTAACACAAATATCTCCAGATGAATTATTAATTCAAATGTTGCAAACACCAATTTCTTAGATTTCCAATTATGCTTATTCATTTATTTGTGTACATATAACATTTATTGAACCAAAATTGTTACTGAGAAGAAAACAATTTTTTAAGCAAACAAGTTTACTACGTTATTAGCCTATCTTTAATCATATCAATTTAAGAATTCCATTAGGAGAATCTTCGTACTGTTTATATAGAACAAAAGTGTGCTGCTCATTCATATGCAAGCTCCTCTAGAAACTTTTGTACAACCCAAACAAAATTTGAATTTCATGTAAGTTTAAGTTAAAAATTAATGCTTAATATGATATGCTTAGTCATCATAATGCTCTTACTATTAAAGGTTTAAAATATATTTCTATTAAAACTCATATCAGTTTGAATGGAATGTGAGAAGAGGATATCCTAAGGGAATTGTTGTTGGTTTCTTGATGACGCCGATAAAAATAAAAATAATAACAAATTTGAGTTTTTGAAATAGATTTAAATGGAGTCATTTTCGTAGAAATGAATGATAGTGTTCACGAAATATTGACAATGATTCCCAAACATATAATATTACTTAGAATTACTCATATTTTTTGCCCGTAAAAATGATTTTTTTTGTGCACATGCTAAGAATTCTACAGCTTAAAAAGAGTAGGCGAGAGCAAATTAATAAAAAAGAAAAAAAACACGGAAATCTATTCCCTGTGATCATCAAAATTAAAATCCAGTTAGCTGCTTTAGTATCTCTCTTTTGTTAAGGTACCTGCATTCACTTAACTGATTTTCCATTAAGATTACTTATACACAAAGCCATGTCAGAACGTTTAAATAAAATACTGCAGTTCAGTTACAAATGACAAATTTATTTGAACTGAATGCGCAATATCAGAAGGCTATGCGCAATATCAGAAGAGAATGTCTATGCGCAATATCAAATAACAAATTTATTTGATATTGCGCATAGCCATTCTCTGACCGCATTTCCCGGTCGACGTACATCAACTATCTAAATATTGTGCTCCCTCTAGTGGCCATTTTACATTTCTCACATTCGGCAAGACTTCTTTACAATTGTCCTCAATTGGTGTAATAATTCTCAATTACTTATTAATACAACAAATATTAACATTAAAACTTAAATTAAACACAGCAGATTAAATGAAATTATTAATTACATAACTATCATTATTTTTCATTCACGCAAACACAAATAATGTAATTGTAATTATTAATAATACACATCTTCCATTAAGAGTACAAAAATTATTCTGCTAGATTTTAAAAAAATATATAATAATAATATGCTTTTTTCTATTAGTAATTCTTAATACAATTCTAAATTCCAATAAAATTACTTACGAAAAGCGTTTACAAGAAAATAAATGAACTTAGGAGTATTGAATCATTCTCAGAATAAATTTAACTAATTTTCATATTATTTGAGGAATATTCCAGTACACAATAACTCATCTTTAAAGTTATTTATTTTTCGAATCAATAGTTTATTATAAATTCATTGTCTTTTAGTTGAAAGTTTGTCCCTAAATAAAATTGGAATGAGATTACTAAACCTGAATTAGGATCCCTCATTCAGGTTTAGTCCTTTTGTGTGGATCTATGTGGATTGCGTCTAGGGCTGTTCAGAAAATAGTCATCATCATCAGTATTGGCACTATCAATATCACTGTCTTCATCCGAATCTGGTTCATTTATCCATGGTTTCCGTTGACTAATGTGAGCTTTTGTTGCACAGAAGTGGCCTTCCTTTTTTCTTTTTTTTTCTTCCAGCTGAATCACATGATAGACAAGATTTGGCAATACCTCGGTAACAATAAGAGGGCCTCCATATTTAAATTGTGTCCTCGCAGGCTGGCCTGAAAATTGAGGAGCTCTTTTCTTCACTACAATCTATCCTTGTTCAAACATCATTGCTCTGCATCTCTTTTTATCATAATACTGCTACATTTTTTGTTCACATTCTTATATTTGTCTTCGAGATTCTTCTTGCACTCTAGATGGATCTTGCCAACTCTCTGCTTCTAACTTACTCAAAATTCCCTCGTTGAATTGTGGAGGATAACCATGGAGCAATTCAAATGGTGTCTTGTTCGTTGCCTTTTTTACAAAGTTGTTCAAGTTTATCTCAACTTCATGCATTTTAACATCCCAATCTTTATGATTCTAATCTTCCATACCAGTTGTTAAGATAGACAATATTGTCCTGTTAACTCTCTCAACCATTCCATTTGCACATGGTCACTTCGTACATTTAAGTGTATGATGAATGCAATCTTCAGCACAATATTGTTGAAATCGATGCGAAGTGAAACAAGTTCCTCGCTCTGTTATAATTTTCTCAGGTAGATCAAAAGAATTTGCAAACTTTTTAAGAGCCTTCATCACATGAGACATTGACTACTCTTTACTGGAGTCAATTGGACAAATCTTGTGAAATTATCTATCAGGACCAAAAGTTCTTTATTACCTTTGGAACTCTTAACAAAAGTTCCTAAATGATCCATATGTATAATTGCAAATCGTTTACGGCCTGCTTTATTTGGATTTAATGCGCCAGGTTGTTTTCCTGACAGCGTTTTGTTCATTAAGCATTCAAAACATTTCGAAATGTGCCTTCGTAATTAACGTTTCATATAAGGAAACCAATACAATTCTTTTCTCTTGTATACAGTTCTGTCAACCGAAAAATGTCCCATAAGATCATGGAATTCAATTACTGTATTTTTTCTCATATTCTTTGGAATAGCATAGAGAAATTTTTCTTTTCCATTTTCGTTTATGCATTTAAATAATCTGTTTCTCTTAACCACGTAATTTCTTATAAACTGTTTTTTCTTCTTTTATCCAACCCTGATCTTTTTATTCTGAATATTTCTATCAGTTTTCGTATTTCTGGGTCAGCTTGCTGTATCAATATTAGCTCATCTTCACTCAAGGTCAAACAAACCTCCATGAGGGATGTCAATGTATTTTCTAATTCCTAAACTGGAGTTCTGCTCGTAGCGTCAACATGAGTCATTTTCTTTTCCGGCCTATGTTCTATTTCAAAATCGAATTCTTGAATTAAACCACACCATCTTGCAATCTGAGGATTGTTTGTTTTTTTTGAACTCATGTACATCAGTGCTTGACAATCTGTCACTATTTTGAATATTTTGCCTAATGTTTTAATCTTTCATGAGTCCACTCAATGGCCATCAATTAGAGATTGCTTGAATGATACTTCTGTACAATTTCAATTGTTTTTTTGCTTATATAATAAACTAACCGCCAGTTATTGTCTGGTCCTTGTTGGCATGCCTGTGAAACCACTAGAGCTTTTATCACAATGTACTTCCGTTTTAGCTTGAGGGTTATAATGAGCTAAGAGAGGTTCCTCGGTTAGGCTATTTTTTTAATAATCGAAAAGACTGCTTTTGCTGCTTTTTACACTTGAGTTTTTTTTTTTTTTTTTTTTTTTTTTTTTTTGCAGGAGTCGTAATAAAGGTTTTGCCTTTTGTACATATCTTTCCACAAATGTCCGAAAATAAACAGTTAAACCTAAAAATCTACGAATAATATGAATAGTCTTAAGAGTTGGAAATTCTTTTATTGATCCAACGGTTCTTATCCCTGGTTTTATTCCTTCTCTATTATAAATAAATCCTAAAAAGTCTACTTTCTCTTTACTGAATTCACATTTTGACAATTTTAAAGTCGAATTAGCAGATCTAGGTTTGTCAAATACCTCTTTTATTCGTTCAATTATATCATTCGGATTCTTCACTGGTACAAAACATTTTATCTAAACAACACAAAATCTTCTTATTAAAGAATGGTCCTAATACTTGATGCATCAATCTCTGAAATTCTGAAGATGATTATTTGCCAAACCGAAAATCATACGTTCAAACTGACTTATTTCATCTGCGTTAATAAAAGCAGGTTTTAACTTAGCTTCCTCTGTTAATAGTATTTGGAGATAACCATGACCTAAATCTAATGTCGTGAAAATATTACATTCACTAAGACACTCAAATAAATCATCAATTCCAGGCAATGGAAATTTATGTTTGATTATTTAATTTTTTCTGTAATCTAAAACAAGTCTATCCTCACCTGCTTTTTTTTGAACTAACAATACTGGACTGGCGTTAGGTGATCTTGATTGGGAAACTATTTTGTTTTATTTCTATTTCTTGACAATATTTTAATAGAACTTCTTTCAGCTGCATTTTTATAGTAACGTAAGCAAACTGGTTTGCTTTCTGGAACTTCATTAATTTCCATTTTAGTCAATGTAGTACAACCTAACTCATTTATATTCATGGCAAAACAATCTCTATAATCATTATATATATATATATATATATATATATATATATATATATATATATATAATTTCAATATTTCCAACTTTTTATCGAAGAAATATTTTTATCAAATTTAATTTATCTACTTTAATAGCGTATTCATCCTTATTTATAGTGTATATTGTATCTTTGCTCATTACAAAGATTATTAAATGGAAGAATAAAAAAATCAGAATTTAAATTCTAATTCTGCGATATATCCGTTATCTTAGACATTGATTTTCTCTTTGAACTTAATATCAAAAGAGCCATTATATTCATAATAGAAAATACCGTTTTACAATTTTAAATTTCAAAAATAAAATCAAAATTTTTTTTCTTTTTTCGTCTAATAATGCAAAACCGTTATTCATAGTTTCTGTTTTTGTCTAAAGTTTATGCTATTTTTTTCTATTATAATAGGAGTTCTTCTGTTTTTAGTTCCATTTGTTGATGTTTCGATTCGATTTCTGCTTCAGAAAACGGAATACTATAGTATTTGTTATTGGAATCGGGCGAAAACTATTTCTGTTTTGTCTAGAAAGTATCTTCCTACAATTAGGTCAAACACGCCATACTATTAGCATTTACAACGAATATTTCAAGTATTGCTCTGACGTCGTCGATTTTTAATTCCACTTGACTTTTCCCAAGTGTAAAAGCAGATGAAACAGAAGAGCCAAATCCAAACAATTGTCTCCTTAACGAAATTATACTTAGTATTAATTTAATTGCAACCGAATTCTTAGCTGAAGAAATGCTCGATCCCCACCTATATCTATTAAGCTATTTATAGAATGCTCAGAATTATTTATTTTTGCTTCCTTCATATAAGCATTTAATGGGATAAGGCTTTCAACATTTACCATCAAACTATTTTTATCTTTGTTTATCGAACATTGCCGTTGGGTATGTACGCTCCTCACCACATTCTCTACAAATTAAACTTTTTCTTTCTTTTGGACAGTCTTTAAAAATGTGCCCATAATCATTACAGTTGAAACATTTAATGCTATTTTTATCACCACAAGAGTTAAATTTCGTTTTACGCTTTTCTTTAAAAATAAAAACAGTCATGCTTAAAGAACATTTTAAATTCACAGTTTTCTCTTACTTCACTTTTGA
Source organism: Latrodectus elegans (assembly GCA_030067965.1). Taxonomy (NCBI): domain Eukaryota; kingdom Metazoa; phylum Arthropoda; class Arachnida; order Araneae; family Theridiidae; genus Latrodectus; species Latrodectus elegans. The sequence goes on from CM057813.1 coordinate 22,946,584, forward strand.
AATTTTCATTTGTACAGCGATCATTAAATTTGCTTACATAATTATAAAATTAAGATCTCTTTTCAATAAATTTCCCGTTTTTGCTTTCAATACAAGATTTCATTCCGAATTTAACATTCTCATACTTATATAATTTTTCAGCTTATTATCTGGATAAATGACATTGGTCCATTCATATAAGAAGTGATTAGGGGAAACACTTTCCTTAAATTGGCCTGTAACAATTAAGTTATTAGGATCTTCTAAATTTGTAATTTTAAGACCATATAACTACTTATTAAAATAATTTTGTAACTCATAAGTAAAAATCTTTCCATGTATTCTTAATTGTACTAGAATGTTCATTAAATTTCTGCCGAAATCTCTTTCTGGACTTAATTTAAATCTTTTTAATAATAGTTCCTTCCCATATTAGTAATTATTTGTGCTTTATCGTCCAGTTCGCGGGCGATACACCAAGTTATTTCACATGGTAGAAATCCGAAAAGATGGAAAACCCAATGAGCTACATCTAAACACATTCACCGCGCTTATTTTTCAAATTATATAAGATAAAAACTTATATCACCTTCATTAACATTCTTTTATTCATACATTAAGAAACCTAAGATTTCAAATCTCTATTAGGAGTTATAAAATTTAATTTGACATGGATAAATACGTTGCTAGAAGTTTCGATTGTTTAGTCTACAGAAACTGAACAAGCATTAATGGATTTCCTTTCACTTTGAAAATGACCAGAGATTTCAATTTAATTGCATGAGTTATTTAAATTTAAAAGTATATTATTTATTTTGATGAATCTTAAACTTATATTTGTATATGGAAAAATTAAGTTTAAAATAACAATACCATATATATTGAAATATCTATAGCTTTATAAAACACTGGATTAATTTTGTGCTTATAAATTTTTGTATTTAATCATTATTTAATTGCTACAATTTAAAGTTTTAAGAAATATCTTCATCTGGAAATTCTGTGTTTTCTAGTCATTATATTATATGATTCTTCCTCTAGCGACTTTTAGTAATTTTGTCTACATATCAAAATATTTATTTAAATGTGTATATAAGCGTTTTTATTTAAATTATGCCAGTAAAAAACTTTAAATAAGCAATAAATAATAGTTTATCTTTGTTTTTATGTTTAATCATATAAACGGTCACCCACAAGTTACAATGCCGAATGAGGACTGGTATTTGGAAGTTACTGCCAAAATAAACAGACGGAGCACAACATCAGACCAGTTTCGTCAGCTCTTTTCAACTACCGGTAATACAGTTTCAAGATTGACCATGTACAGATGCTTAGGGTACATTGGTCTATATGTTCGTAGGCCTGTCAAATGTGTTCACTAAACGCAACTCTCTGTCGCCTGCGGTTAGCCTGGAGTAGAGAGCATACAATGTGGTCATCGCAACAGTTGTCTGGTGTGACGTTTTTCGATGAGTCCAGGTTTAGTTTTCAGTGTGAATATCGCAGGACTTTCATATGGAGAAGACCGGGTACCCGTTACCACTAAGAGAACACCAATGAACGACACAGTTATGGTGGTGCAGGTTTGCTCGTTTGGAGAGGAAACATACTGGGTTCCAGAACTAACCTGCCTGTTCAGAACGTAACCATGACAGTCCACATCTATTGGGATGTCATTCTGGAACAACTTGTACGTTTGTTTCGGGGTGCCTTGGGTGTAAAATTTCTGTTTATGGATGACAACGCCCGTCCTCACCTTGTAAACATTGTAGACGAATACCTTCAATCGGGGGATATCACCCGTATGAACTGGCCAACATACTCATCGGATTTGAATCCAATAGACCATGTGTGGGACATGCTTAACGGAATACTTGCAGCCCGTCAAACCCCTCCCACATGTCTACCAGAACTTTGGAGAGTACTGCTTGGTAATATTCCCTAAGATCAGATCGATCAAGACTAAAGACAGTCGTGAAAGGGAGGACTGTGGCTCTCCCTGCAAAGGCAGTAGTGTTGCTAGTTTTCTAGGTTTTCCTCTAGCTGCACGCAAATGCGGCCCATCTTCTCACAAGTCCCCCTATAGCTCACTTCACCCCAGTCCTCCCATGTAAAAGTGGCACCCACTGCGTGGACCTCACCTCGTGCTTGCGCTTAGTGTTGTGAATAAAAATTTAAATTAAACTTGGGAAGTGTTACATACATTGGGCTAAAAGAAGGATTCATCTGATTTGTTCATCGAACCCACCGTCTTCAGGAGGAGATGCCAGAACAGCGGCCAGACATTGTAATGATGGGCCTGAAAACTGGCGGCTGCTGGAGTGGTACTGTTTTTCCTGCCCGGCGAGGATCCTTTTGTGATGGGTTTATTTCACTCAGAAAGGCATTCAATGGCTTACACTCGCTTCGCGAGTGGGCGGTCCACCGCCTGTGCCGAAGAAGGCCAGCATACTTACTGGTCTTAAATCCAATGCAGCATACGTGGGACATGCTTGGCCGACATATGCTCGACGAATTGCAGCCCGTCAACTCCCTCTCAAATGTCTACCGGAACTTTGGAAAGCATTGGTTCATGAGTGATGTAATATTCTCCAAGATTAGATCAATAATTTGATACTCAACATGACTAAGCGTTGTACAGCCTGTATTGCACCGTCTGGAGAGCATAATATGTATTAACCATCATACCAACCATGCTACATTGGTTTTTGTAAATAGGTTTTTTTAAATTTGTTCCAGGGAGTAAAAATCCCAATTTTCATTAATGATGTCAAACATATAGCATCTTTTCTGCTCTTTACCTTTTGTTCAATAAATGGACATTACAAATAAGTCACATTTGTTTTGCTTCAGTCTCTTTCTTTGCCTAAATTTGCATTACCCTTAATTTATGGACATGAGTGTATATAACTTATCTCGTTTTTATATATAAGTTTTATTAACCACGATAAGCCGTATTTAATGTATTATTTAGGCAGTGTCTCATTCTCTTTTAAAGTCAGATCTTCTGTATGGATCAAGTAAAGTGTTAAGAAACACTGTGGTGATTTTTGCTTTACAAGTGTTTGTGTACTTTAGAATTCTTCCGGACAATGAATGAGTACCATCAGTTAAAATTTTCAAAGCACTGTTTCTATTCTATTTGTCTTCTTTAGATCGCAAATTGTATTGCTTTAATTTCTATTAGTTTGCAGAAATGTATTTATTCTCTTACTAACGCAATTGTTTCTTCGTTAATTTTACCTAAAATATTGAGTTATTAAGTTTTATATATACTAGTACACTTTCAGTTTGAGCTTTTCACTAAAAAAATTAATGTTTGAAGTTGCCTTCTCCATTTTGATATTTAAAAAAGATTTTGCTCAAAAACATTCCATACCAAATTACGTCCGTTTTTCAGCTTGTATCTTAGTGAAATTACAGCTGATTTGTTAACTATCCTGTTTCAGTCTACTAACTCCTGAATTTATTTACACCCTCGAGATTGAACATTTCTCTACATTCAGAGTTTATTCAGTATGTAGTTTCCTATTAAATAATCTTTCGCAAGCAAAGAATGACCTTAAAGGGTAAACAAGCTACACCATAAATATCAGTGAAAAATATATCATTGATGAGAATATGGTTAACTGAACTTATTACATATTTTTCTAATATTACATTTACTAGAAAAAACGTTCCTTGGTTCTAAAATTTTGAAAGTTGATTAAAAATCCTATTTATCTTTTAGAACTCTGTAATCTGAAGATAGGAAAAGTTTCAAAAAAAGAATAAAATTCGCATCGAGAATGATATAAATACCTAAATGCCCTCGTTTAGTAAAAAATTTTATTTCATTGTAAAACTGCCACTTATTATTTCTCAACTGACTTATTGCTTGAGCATAAGCTAAAAATTGTTAATTTTAATATAAAAAATCAAGATTATAAATTCGTGTATTATTTTATAATTAAATATTTTTCTTTATCTTTACATCTCCTATCTGGATTAGACTTGCTAAAATTTTTATTTGTTTGGTTAACATTTTACGACTGCACACAATTTTTTTCAGCAGTTTCACCGATTTTATATGATGCCCAGATTTTTAATTTTTCAAATGAATTTTTTTTCTAGTTCCCAGCAACTAAGTAATTTTCATCACCAAGAGTCGGAATTGATGGCAACTTAGACAAAGTCACGCCTAATGAGTGTGCCCTCATCGTCATGCAAAAGGTTGACTCTACTTATTTTGGTACAGCAGAAGATACCCACACATGTTTTGCCACCTCAAATGCATTATTTCTCGTGGAGGCTATTTCTATATGTGCTCTCACTGATATTTAGAGCACGTCAAATCTTCATAAGCAGGGAATATTATTCACTTAATTTATCTCTATATTCACACCATTAACCTTGAGTAAAGAGGTTAACCAATATTTCAATTACCACTAGGTAAGGAACTTCACCCGGATAATTAGAAGGTCAAATTTGCTGGTAGTAATCTGATAGAAAAATAACTGAATCAATAGTAATTCAACACAATATAAAATCTGATTGCTCACTGGTCAAATAAATCACATGATTAAATACTAACATAAATGTCATGCAAAATAGAGCCAAATTACTTTCGCAATTGGTTTCTATTTTTTTCTCATTAATATATATTTCACACATTAAAGGTATTATATATATGAATTACAAATTTATTACTCTTTTTTTACAAAATTATTCAAATCTCTAAGACCTCATTAAATTGATTTATTTTTATTTATAGTGCTTTAACTTTTTTTTATGTATTTTATTAAATATTATTGTTTACAAGAATTATTTTTCTAATATCATTAAGTTTCACATGTGTTTTATAAATATATAGTTATTCATTCCTTTGCTATATATTATTTCACTTTTTATACACATTTTTTTACTGAAAATAATTCTGAATATGCTTCTAATTTTGCTTCAATGAACATCAAAATACAGCATCTTCTAAAATTATATGTAGGAATTATTTTAAATCAACTTTATGTAACTATGAACATATATAATTTTAAACAGTTTGTAACGCAATAAATCAAACTCAAAAAACATTAATTTTTATTATAATTTTTAATAATATTATACAGGGAATATATATATATATATTATATCATAGACTATAATAATTCAATTAACTCTAGTTTTTGCTAATTTCTCTTTCAACAATAAAATAATAGAAAATCTAAGCTAACATATTTTTAGAAGATGTGAAACATGTGATTTAAATTAATCTTTGCTCCATTTTTATGAATAACAGCGCCAAATACCTACTTCAAGGAATGACTTTAAAATGACTAAAACAGCAAATTAATAGAAATAAGGCATTTCGTTAAATTAGAAAAATTAACTTGGTTATATCTAATAAAATTCGTAAATTATTCATTATTGCATTACGCATTTATTTCTGCTAGTATCGATAATATAGAAAAGGAATAATTTCTCTCCTTATTTAATACAATGTAATTACTCTTACTTATATAAGATAAATCTCCAGATAATGTAAGATAAAATTAGCAAGAGTAATTTTAGTATGCACATACTTGAAAAAATGTATAAGTAAGTGTTAAAATCCGTAATTCAAAGTAAATATAAAGAGATATTAGCTCAGAAATAAAGAAAAATTAATATTTTATTTTCTTAAGAAAATTTAGAATATTTTGTCGTACTTAAAATTTTGTAATAATTATTAGAGATATGGAATATAATTGCATATTCATTAGTATATGCTAAATATGCATAGATACTGCATCTGCAAAAAATATAGCAGAGTCAATATATATTCCTAAATTCAGAAAACTCTGACAAAAAAACAATTAGGAATTAACTAATAAAGAACAATTTTTTTAAAAAAAATGAGTAATGAAAATATTTTGAAAATGTTTTTGTACAAACAAAATTTCTTACACTGTTATCAATTTAATCAAATCAAATAAGTAGGTATCATTTTCAAATGAAGAAAAGGACAATCAAATAGCACAGTAAAATGCATGATTATGCATGATTCTAAAAATTATCTTTTTAAGTATGCATGATTCTAAAATATTGTAAAATCAAAGAACACATTATCACTTTAGAATTAAATCATTATATTTTTATAAATTAGCAAATTAGTTAACAGAACATGATTTGCATATTTTGTTTATGTGTAGACAAAATTTTTAAAATGTTCACTTTTCTCATGAAAATAAAAATAAGAACAATTTATTTCAACTCATAGCTAGAAATTGTAGATTTCAGTATTTTCTTATCAAAGCATTATTACTATCACAACATAACAATAAAAAATAGATGCCAGGGAATAACAAAAGGGATACAACTTTTGTATGGAAATTGGCCCTCATGATTATTTTACTACGAATATTTCTCTGTTTTACGAATACTCTACAGTTTTTCATCTTTACTTAAAACAAGTTTATTATGTTTTTCACTTTTTTTTTATCTGGCTTAATACAGTTATGTATAAAATTATGCTTTAAAAATTAAAGTTTTCTTACATTTATTGTTAAAGTATTTACATTTATTGTTCATTCATATTAGGAAGCTCTTAACAGAAATTGTTGTTACAGAACAAGATCCTATCTGTACTGCTTCCGCTCAAAAGTAAACTAAAATCAAAAAAAACAAAAACTTTCCTCTTCTCTAATCTACCCTTTTCTTCTGCAACAGTATTGAGGTAGCGGAAGTAATATCCGAATGTCATCGCAAGTCTATTTTAGAAATACGGTTAAGAAATTTTATTAATTACAAACCTTTCATGTTTTTAAGTCATAAAGCTCATAAAAGAATATAGCAATAATAGCAGAATGTAATAATAATAATAACAAAGTAGATTCCCATAGTAATAATAGCAGAATGTAATAATAATAACAAAGTAGATTCCCATAGTAATAATAGCACAGAGTCAATGGATATAATAATAGTAGAATGTAGATTACCATTTGCAAATATATGTTTGTAGAATTAGAAAAAATACCACTTTATCAAATGCTAAAAGTTTTAAGCAATTCGTTCTGAAAACTAAATAATCAACATTAAAAGTACAGAGGGTATTAACACATTTTTAGAGCGATTTCGCGGCTGTTTAATTAATGTTTAAAATGTAAAGATTATTATTTTAATTGTTCGATAGCCTTTTTTCTGGACTATAAGTCTGCTTCTTGATTTCCATAATAGAAGAGCTTTTCACAATATTTCAAGGGGTATTGCTTTCCATTCCCCTTCCACTACTATTCCAGAGTCCATATATCGTGGAGGGTTAACGTTTAAAAACAGCCTTTCTGAACAGACCAAAGGCACAATAATCTATAGGTGAAACATCAGGAGTCTTCGCACGGACACGTCGAAAATGTACACGTGGAATACCTGTATTAGTCATCATTTTTTCAAGAAATGCAGTGGTAGTTTTCGAAGTATGACATAGCTTTATCTTGATGAAGTTTCTCTCTTTGAATGTCATTGGGATAAAGAAGTGGAATTTCTTTTGTAAGTATTGGACGCGTAAAACCTTCTCCTGATAGTACGATGAGTTGATTTTAACATTTCTTTCCACTCTTTTTATTTTAAATTTCCCATTGCAGTTGAAACCCGTGACAATCAGAAACCCCTTACTGAAACTTTCTTTACATTGACGGAAAAGGGTTTATACATTTTTTCTCCTCATTTTCTATCGTAAAAATACTTTTTTTGTTACATTCATTTAGGTAAGCCCATGCTTCATCAAAGGTCACAAAGTTTTTCCATTTATCTCCTGATAAGTGGTTTTTATACAGGATTCTACAAAATGTTTTGCGTTGAGCCACATGTCTCGGCAAAAGCCCGTGAACATTACGTTATTTAGCATTTTTAAGTTGTAAATACTGGTTTATCGCTTTATTTATTGATGCTACAGATGTATCTAAAGACTTTGCAATTGATTTCTGTGCTGGCGGATTTTCTCTTGTTACCAGCGATTTCACTTTAGAAACATTTGAAACAGTACGTACCTTTTACGGATATTCGTTTGGGGTCTTCTTTCTATTTAGAAATAATGATTGACAGTTTTTACCGTTTCGATTAATAATATTGCTTATTTTGCACTTAGAAATTTTAATACCATGCATTTCACAACGTTTTTGAATTCTGAAATAAAAAAGTTTATCTTCGGAAAGCGCAAAAACATATCCTTCAGCTCACAGCATGTTTATATGTGAGAGTTTGAAAGAAGATTAAATTTAAAAGTAGCAGACGATATTTCTCATTTCAAATAATAAGTTGTTGCCAAACAATTTTATTCCAAAACATTTACTTTTTTTTAATTTCGTTATCGAAGTCGTTCTAAAAATGTATTAATACACACCGTAAAATTTAAATTTGAAATATTTTATCTCATTCATTTATTTTATGCATTAAAATTTTGTCGTATTTTTCAAAAAGAAAAATGTTTATGTGTAGTCAAAAGTTATGATTCATCACACTTATTTCAGGTAGAATAATCCCTTACACAATGTAAAAGCTTAATAAAAGGGCCATTAACATTGAATTTGATGTATATAATAAGCTAGAAAGAAAAAGAAATTATTTTTCAAGAAACACGAATTTACCTCCTAAACTCTTATAATTAAAATCTTCCGAATGTTTCTACAGCATTAAAAGGACAGTTTTAACTGGAAAAAAAATCACGCATTCTCTGAGAAAACTTTCCTTTAAATTCCTTTCCTTTTAAATTAAGAAATTGTACGTCTCTTTAGTGAAAAAAAAAAAGAAATAGGAGGACTTGTAGTTTTCCGAAATTAAAAGAAGGAAATTAATCTTTTAGTTCTTTATTTCCGTATTTTTTATGTGGAAGAAAATGACCCTGTTACCATAACACGTAAATGGAGAGAAGGAAAACTTAATTTATCTATTTTAATTTAAAAATTGTACTTAAAATAAATTCATTTGACTCAAATGTGAGGAATGTTGTATTATTACTTTGTAATTCCAAGAATGCTGCGTCAAGTTATTTTCTAGTTTTATACTGGGTGTTTATAATATGGTGTCAAAAAATAAAATAATTCCGGAAAAGTTTAATAGGACTTATTAAGACATAATTTCAATAAATGATGAATCAAAATATACAATAAAATTTATATATTTCACTTCAGAAAAATATAATTAGCATAGAAATTATACTTATATTTTACTTACAGTAATACAAGTAGTATAAAAAATTTAATTAATTTATTGAAATAACAGAGGATTTAGACATCTATGTGCATGCATTGTATATAGCAGACAACATTTGGAAAATTCGTATTTTATTTTTACATATCTGTGCGTTGTATATGTTACGGTGACACACAGAAATCTGGAGAATGTTGACATTCACCGGTGAATGTCAACATTCACATAGTTGCTTGGTGCATGTCCGAAATATTTGGCAACTACCCTTATTTCTGACTTTCACTAGTGAATGTCAACATTCACCATGCACTAATGGTGAATGCTGAACATGTCGGAGATAATATTTTTTTTTCCATAATTCAATCGTGATAAATTTTTCGCCTCTCTTTCTGAGAGGAATAACTAAGAACTTAAAACAGACTGTACATTTAGAATGAGAAAGGAAAATTATAGAAGTTAAAAACTCACTTACTTATACAGTACATTTAAAATGAGATTTTTTAAGGTGCTACAGGTGGGGAGAAATCCTCATAGAGACCTTCGTGTTTGAACTGCGGTTCAATCCCACTCCAGAACTGTGAGATTCAAAATGAGAAAGGAAAAGAATAGAAGTAAAAAACTTAATTATACTGTACGTTCTAAATGAGAAAATAAAATAATAAAGTAATAAAAAACTTACTAAATTGAATCAAATCTTATTAATTGCAACAACTTAAACTATTATGACACTTTGAATTGCACAAGAGGCCCCTTGCTTTTACAACTGCATTTATTTGTGGAACACTTCCTTTTGCAATGACAGCGTGTACAGCCTTGCCCACCGCTTCTCGAATCACCTACAGCTGCTTCTCTCAGCGGAATTTCTTGAAAAGAAATCTTATCTATGGAGCATTTCTTTACAAATTTTGAACTGATTACGTGTGTAAATCTGCTTGAGAGTACCATTTACATTCACAAGTTTATAGAAATCGGAGTCTTCTATTCCAACAACTATCGCTAAACACATTTCGGTTCGGTTAACTGCACGACCACGAACGACATCAGAGACTTGTATTCGTATAGTATTACCAATTTCAGCAGAAGGAAATTGATTTTGTGATGTTCGCAACATTTTTATTGCTTGCAGTAGAATATTCTCTTTCGTGGCCGCTCTCTTTTTATAGAAATTAACTCGTGTTTTTTATTCAGTACTTGCGAAGACGTGGAAGATTGCAAGTCCTTTTCAATATTTTTCTTTGGAATTTGGTTTTCGATTAGACCACCGCTTAAATGCTTTTCAAAAGTATTACCAGTTTCTTCAAGCTGTTCTGCAATTTCAAAAGTAATGTCGATTTCTACAAGCTGTTCCTCAGTTTCGATACTTGCGATTTGTTCGCTAGTTAAAAAAACGATGCTATGCCTCTTTCCACTTTAATGCCAAACAGGGCTTCATAAGGACTTTGGCGTATTCCTTCGTGGTATGTAATGTTCTTGGCAAATTGAAAAAAGGGTAAACCTTTTGAACATTTATTTGTTTTGTTATCGTTCATCCCTGCAGTTAGCATATTCTGTATACCCTGATTCGCCCGTTCAACTAAACCTTGTGTTTGACTGTGACGAGGCTTTCCATGAACTGTCTTAACATCTTTCCACGTAGCATATATTTCGGATGTGACTTGATTACCGAATTCTCTACCATTAAGCACAAAATGTTAAAAATTTTGGAAGAACATGATACACTACTTCTTCAGCCCTCTTAGTTTTCAAAGGTTGTAGCGGTACAAAATTATTTAAATGTAATTTTGATACACCATTATGAACTTATATTCACCATCTGAATTTGACTGCAAATCTATCAGATCAACTTGTCATCTTGAGTTTAACTCAGAACTGATCATTGGTTTCACAACAATACCTTTTTTAGGTTCACTGTATTTCATTTGATACTGTTTGCATAGATTTAAATACATTACAACTTTATATGTAATATTTTTGTATTTATTTTGCAACTCTTTAAGCATACGTGTTCTTCCTCCATGGCCTATCCTGGTGTGAGTTTCATATAGTATACTGAACAATTCCTCATTGGTAACGTAATTCTGTATATTCGTTTCTCCTGATTTTAATGGTACAATTAACTTCTCTTCATCATTAATTTTTAAAATGTCAAAACGTTTTAATCGTCTGTAATCCAAAGGTGTGTTGCATTTAATTTTAGCCGAAACCACTTCAGAAAGTATTTTAAATTACTTTTTAGTGAAAAATAAAAGCAATTGTCTTCTCGTTTATCCGCAATCATCACATTTAACTTTTTAAGAAAAAGATCACGATTTACTGCAGTATCCATTCTGTATAAAACAGGAAATCAGAAAAAAAATAAGAAAACTTTGCTTTCACCATCGAACTTTGCATATGCATAAGACTGACAAAGCTGACTCCACCAACAGAATGGAATTGCTTGGAAACAGCGAGTCGCCAGGATTTGGCGAGAGATTCCACCAGAACAAATGATTTGGCGAGAAACAGCCAGTCACCTCTTTGTCGGCTCCTCTCTTTTCGACATCCACCAGAGCATATCTGTGATTGTCGACATACACCGGTGAGGCTGTGAATCTACAAAAATGTAATGGAATATTCGATATTTCTCCGACATATTTGGTGTCTGTTGACATTCACCTGTGAATGTCGACATTCCCTGATTTCGGTCTTTCACAGTAACATATATATTAATTTAATTTGTTCTTTCATTTATTTATTTTAAAAGATTGGCATCCCTTTTTTTATCGTATATGGTCACCAAATTTTATTATGCTTTCACAATCACCCATTAAAAGAATCTTAATAATTTCATTATATTTCATAATAACACTAAAGATTATTTTGGTACAATAAAAGAAAAAAGATGCTTTTGAAGCTCCTGAATTTGCACTTCCACTTATAAATTGTATATGAGATTTATTGTCAGAACGAAATGCTTATTTGAAGTGGTATTTTGTAGTTATTTTTTGCCATTCATGTATATAGCTGTCAACAATGCCTATAAACAAATATATCGTAATGATATTAGTAAAAAAACTGACATACTGCAATTTGAGAAATGAATGTACTTTTCATGCTCATTTTCATGGATATTCCATTCACATTTCCATAAAAACATAATCAGGTAATAACCTTTTTTCAATTTTAGCCAAATCACCTGGTTAATTCGATTACGATGCTCATTTTTACCAAAAATTACAGGGGAAAATAGGAATTTCTTAGTTTAAAATTTACACTTTTATTCTAAGAAAATTTAAGTTGATTTTTCTTAAATAAAAACGTTCCATGTTAAATTTTGCATTAAAAACATCGTACTAATTCGGTATAGATGTTTTAAAATTTGCAGAATATAAATTGTAAATCACATGAAATATTTATGTAAAATAACTTCTCTTAAAAATAAATTCATTTTTATTTATTAAAATTCTGATGAATATTAAATATGTGATTCAAAAATTGATAATCTTAATTGAATCCAAACTTAACATTTTACCAGAAAATTTATGTATCTAACCTCAAAAGGCAAAATGTACTGCCCACCATTTTTATAAATGTACTCAAAAAAATTAAAAACAAAATTTAAGAACCACGCATTAAAATATGAAAATTGTGCTTCATAAAAACATGCCTCCGCCTCCATAGCTGCGTTGAAGTAAAGCATATAATTTGATAGTCAATAGTCGTCTTATAATGTCGCCTGCATACGAAACAGTGCCATGCTGACAATTCGAGGCGAACTTATTAACAAGCAAAATACCTTTTAACTTTTAATACAATTCTTGGTTGGAGTCATCAACATATAAATTCTTTGATTTTTTTTTTTAAAAAAATGCACTTCGACACACTTTTCAAATAAATTAATTTAGTACTTTTTTTCATTTTTTTGTCAAAAGAGGAAGGACTTAATATCTAATCAAGAAAATAAACTATCTCTTTAATTCTTTCACTTCATTCCAGTAAAACATATACAAAATTTAGAGCCTGCTAAGTTTATTAAAATAACTGAGTAACAAATTAAATAAATGTGATTTTATATTTTCCGTATAATTTTTTTATAAAATGTTTTTTAACAATAACATTGGAAAAAAGAAAATTTTGATCTACATCCATTAATTTCTACAGATCATGTGATAAATGACTTTACCAAGTACTGGGAATACACTAGTATCTTGAATCAGAATCATTTTCCTTACATTATTTTTCGAAAATGAATTCTTCCGATAAGCCAACAAAACGAACTCTCCTTGAGAAGTGTTAGTAAAATCTTCGATTCACTTGGACTTACAACTCCTGTCCCCATTCGTTCCACATTCTTGCACAAATACTGTAGCAACTGAAACTACCACGGGAATATGCCTTACCAACCGAGGTTGAAAGAATATGGTTACAGTGTTCTTTTGAGATTCTTTATCTGAATGTTCCATGACTGATCCTGGATACTGCTGAGGTCAGCAGTGATGTCACTGAAATCCATGTCTTTTGCGATACCAGCAAAGAGCTTATGTAGCTGCAGTCTACCTGAGGGTAAAGTCACCAGACAAGACATCCATGCACCTGATAACTTCGAAATGCAGAGTTGCTCCAATCGAAAAGGTAACCCTTCCTAGATTAGAACTTTAAGAGCAATATTAGTGGCCCGCTTATTGAACAAAATTGAGAATATAATTTAATTTAAACAAAACAGTAAAATTGTACTTCGGACTGATTCAAAAATTGTTTTTTACTTGATTAAGGGATCTGAAAAATGCTGGAAAACGTTTGTTCAAAACAGAGTTAATGAAATCTTAACTATTAATGATATCTTTATTATAACCTTGCTATCGATATCACAGCCCAGGCACGGAAAATCTCGCGTATTATCTCTCACGAAGTTGTAACATTGAAACTTTATTTAGTACTTCCTTAAGGATGAACGGTTCAGATTTTTTACATTGAAATGACAGTATAAAAAGTGATAAAATACATATTGTAAATAAAGATTATGTTACTGAAATTGAGTCTCAATAATGTTAGATTTAACTTCAAAAATTCTTGAAACATTTTTTTCTTATTTGTTAACTATTGTTAGTATATATATATATATATATATATATATATATATATATATATATATATTATATTATATTATATTATATTACGCATTCTTACTTTCGTTCTTAGATCTATTAAGAATTGTAAATCTTCTGTCTATATAACATTAGAGAATTTTTAAAATCTATAAAAATCAAAGCAGCTGAATTATAACTTTTAAGAAAAATTCACTTTAGAGTTTGACTCCCTTAAAAAGACAAGTGTGATATGTCACAAAAGTAAATGCGTTTCTTTACATCCTTCATAGATTATCAGGGTTTATTAAAGTTGGAGGTCGTTTACGAGATTCAAATGTAGTTTACTCAAGTAAGCATCCCATATTGCTACCTTCTGAGCATAAATTAACTTCTTTAATTATTGATCACTATCAAAAAATACTTAGACATGGCTAATAAGGCTCTTTGTATCACATACACCAAAAATATTGACCACTTAATGGCAGAAATGCGCGCAGGATGAGAGTACATAAATGTTTCATATGTGTAAAATGTAATCCTAAACAAAATCAGAATTTAATGCATGATTTGCCTTCTGACAGAGAATTAATCCTTATTATTTCTTTAATGCAGTTTGAATTAATCTATGTGGCTCCTTTTATATTAAAAATAAAGGTCAAAGAACAATACAGAAAACTTATATTTCGTTATTTATAAACTAGTTACGGATCTGACATCAGAAACAATGATTTTTTGTCTGAAGCGGATTATTCCCCGTAGAGGTAAATGCTACTTAATCATTTCCGACAAAACTTCACACTTTGTCAGAGCCAAAGAAAAAGTTATAGTATAGGCTATTTGAGGTACACGAAAGGGTTAACAAATATTTCACAGAATGAATTGAAGTGAAGCAAATCCAACCTTCTTCGCACCTTTTTCTAAATCCCACATTCTTCGCAAATCTTCGGACAACGATGAACTTGGTGCATTAATATCAACTCGTTTTCTCAGTGATCAACTTGTAATAGCGCTAATTGAGCGAATTTATTTGAATTCAAATAAAATCTATGTAAACAAATGGGAAAGAACTGTAAAGGCAACGCAATTAAATTGGAAACATTAGAATCTTTGTTAGTTAAATAACTTCCAACAACGAAAAAAATGGAATTTTGAAAAGGAAAACCAACTAGGTGATATCGGTCTAGTTTGAGAAATGAATATGCAAACAAATAAATGGCATTTGGGTAGTATAAATAAAATATATCCTGAAGTACCTCAAGGGTTTCACTTCACATCGTGGACCACCTGGAATAAAGCTCAACTATTGTTTCATGAGTTCACGGGTTTGAATACAGCAGGGGCCCCTTGGAATGAAGCTCAAGAATCAATTCCTGAGCCTCAAGTGTCGTTGCATGAGCTCACGGGTTTGATTTCACATCAGGGACCCCGTGGAGTGATGCTCAAGTGTCGTTGCATGAGCTCACGGGTTTGGTTTCACATCAGGGACCCCGTGGAGTGATGCTCAATTGTCGCTGCATGAGCTCACGGGTTTGATTTCACATCAGGGACCCCGTGGAGTGATGCTCAAGTGTCGCTGCATGAGCTCACGGGTTTGATTTCACATCAGGGACCCCGTGGAGTGATGCTCAAGTGTCGCTGCATGAGCTCACAGGTTTGATTTCACATCAAGAACCCCGTAGAGTGATGCTCAAGTGTCGCTGCATGAGCTCACGGGTTTGATTTCACATCAGGGACCCCGTGGAGTGATGCTCAAGTGTCGCTGCATGAGCTCACGGGTTTGATTTCACATCAGGAACCCCGTGGAGTGATGCTCAAGTGTCGCTGCATGAGCTCACGGGTTTGATTTCACATCAGGGACCCCGTGGAGTGATGCTCAAGTGTCGTTGCATGAGCTCACGGGTTTGATTTCACATCAGGGATCCTGTGGAGTGACGTTCAAGGTGCTGTAATATAACTTTTAGATTTTATTAAATAGCACACGTAAATAGGATTAGCTATAATTTCATTTGAAAATTGATATGAATTAAATATCGCGATTCTTAACCAATAACACTGGTCAAAAATTGTTACGATTATAGTTATGTATAACTCATCATTGCATTGACTGCATAATTATAAATAATTTCAGAATTTATTTTAATAGTGTTTGAAATGCTTATTTAAAAAATAAAATATTATAATTTTTGTAGCGGCAATTTGATGAAACTAAGAATGTTTTTCTAGTTTATGAGATAATGTAAGTTGCACAACAATAAATGAAAACATCTACATAAAAACAATATAGACATCATCATTGTACAAAATATTTTTAAGAAGAGATGCCTTATTTCAGGCAAACTCAAAATAGAAGAATATAAAGGCTATATTCTGTAGTAGAGTGCAACTGTGTAGTTACATGAACCACATATAATTATAATAAAGTAAATTATAAAGTACCAAATCAATTTTAAGAGATTTAAATATTGACAATTCGTTTTTTTCTATTACATCAGGATTATTTTTCTACTTCCCTAACACATTTATATATATATATATATATAAATGTGTAATTTATCTTTAGAATCTTTTTTACATAAAATACTACATCCAAATATGTAAGAATAAATAAATACTACATCAAAATACGTAAGAAAATCGAAATAACACACTATGGTGATTCGATCTTGGTTTACGCATGAAGTTTTACACCAATTACATTATTTTGTTAACATGAAAATTAACTCATTTTGTAAGCGAATACAAAAAGTAAACTTATAAATGACTGGCAATCATTTATTTTATTTTGCGTCAAAACTAAACATGCGTAAAACTTTTCACTCAATTAATTCCTTTTATGTTTGATTTAGTAATTACCCAGAAAAATGCTTAATTAATTCGTATGCACAATTATACAGGATAAAGCAATCACATACATTATTTCCAAACGTGACAGAAAAATATTCTTAACTTTCTAAATCTAGGTTAAATTAAATAAGATAAAATAATATATATATATATATATATATATATATATATATATATAATATATATAATTCTGAGTTATTTTTCTCAGAAAAATCTAGAATACCAGAAACTCCTAACATGTGTCTAGATATCATACAGGAAAGAGTTACTATTTTTAATAAAAATTCTTATAAAAATTTGTTTCATTATTTATTCTTGTATTTGAAAATTTCAACAAAGATACAAAAAATCAAAATTGCAATTCTAAATTTAACAAAGGGGTTATGAAATAAAATTTGAAATCTTAGATTGCAATTGTTTATTAACTAAAAATGTTTCAAATTATTTGAAAAATTCTGTAACACAATATAAAAATCATCATTCCACTATATCTAATAATCATTTAGATCTTAATCAGAAATTTCCAGTGACACATTCGAACTTTCTAGATTAAAATTAGCTTTTCGTAATTGAATATTTTCATCGAAGTTTGGTTTTAATTTATAACAAATGAGGTTATCTTCGACAAAGAATTTCACTATAAGTATATATATATGTATATATACAGCAAGGATTTTTTTTAAGTTTTTTTTTATCTCTTCATGATCATTTTATATACCCAATGACTAATGAATCCAATTCAATTTAAAGTAGATTCTGAACCACTACAAATAACCATGCACAGGTGGGATTCGAAACCATGATCAGTTGAATCGAAGGCAAAAGCTAACCATTCGATTACCTTCTCGGCTTATAAAACAAGAGACTTTTTTCTTCACAATATCCCGCCAATGGATTTATTTAATGATTGAAATTGTATTCTCTAACACTAAGAAAAAATGGTATATATATATATATATATATATATATATATATATATACACGACTATTAAAATATACCTTACAAAATTTAGAATTTATATTCAAAATAAGAATCTTGGATTATTGGATCAAGGAACATAATGAAAAATATGAAGTTAAAAATTTGTATTTTTCGCTTCATATTTCTCATTATGTTAAAATCTGATCAAGGAATTAGCTAAATTACTATTGCACAACGAAATACTCAAAGGATTGCACTTTTAGGTTCACTTCTTAAAAATGAAGTTGTATTAAAATTGCCTATTTCCTACTAATTTTCCTATTAGTAAAATTTTCATAATAAACTTACTTTAGGTTTTAAATAATAGTAAATATTTAATGTGACATACTTATGCAAATAATGAAAAAATTAAGTATAAATTCATAGTTAAAACAATTTTTTTTATTTTTCAAATCAATTTTATATTATAAAGAATGGTATTCAAACTAAATAATTAATTCCTAAGTATACAGTGCTTAACGTTTAATGATTAAAATTGATCGCTTTAACTACTTACACGCCTAAATTTAACCCTTTTTTAATTCAACAACATTATATATATATATATATATATATATATATATATATATATATATATAATTTAGCTTGTGATCATTCTGATAAATTCCCATTATTAAAAAATTAAGCCATTCCATGATGTTTTTTATGACAAAATCTCAAAGATATTCAAAGCATTAACCATGCATTTACAGCAATCTTACTATTTTCAAGGAAATATCTAAATGAAAACATGCAAAATGATTTATAAAGTTTAATTTTGAAACAGAAGTTGTAATAATGTTGCATAGTAAATTGTACAAGAAAAGTTTCACGAAATTTCAAAATATAAATTAATTTTTAATACACCTTAAGCAGATTATTATGAGGCAAACAGCGAAAAAAAGCATTTTATTTTTTCGCTGTTATTCAAACGCTGTAATTCAAACGAATATAGTTTCTATTCGTTTGAATTTCAATTTTTTGCTTTCGTATAAGACATTTAATGTATAACTGTGAATTAGTATTTAATAATAAAAAAACCGTAAAGAAAATAAATGGACGGCTAACTTATTTCTTACTCTACATTAATCATCTATATAGAATTGGTGTCAATGGCAGGTTATTTTTCTTTTATAGCTCCATGTCACTTTTTAAGGATATAAGTTTGATAAGCAAAAAATTGTTAACTAAAGAGATGTTTAATAATTAAAATATGAAATTTATACACTTTCAAATACATTTTTAATCATCTAATTAAATTAATAAGAAAATTAATAGCGATGAACTTTTCTCATAATCTTTAACTATTAGTTTAATGTATTATTCTCAGAATTTCAATTTAAATTTTTAGGACGAAAATTGTAATAAAATTGATAATTATAATGAAGAATTAAATGTTCAGAACCATAAAAATATTGTTTTAAATTAATAATTGATCCATTTATTTATTCTTATGTCTATTATTTGTTTCACTCATTATAGTAATTAATGGCGAATTCTATCAACTACAAAAGTGGAATAATAACAAAATAAACATAACTATATGGCAACGTAAACTGGACGGCATTATGTAGTGCGTGAGAACATTAAAAATTTTTAAATACTCTTCGCACGGTACGTACTTTATTATCCAATAATTATCATTAAAATAAAAATAATGGTCATTACTAAAAGTTAAGAAAAGAAGTTTAGAATATGTTACAAATTATATAAAAAGTATATTATTGGAAGGAAAATTTCAGCATTATCAGAAAATATGACTCAATAATTATCAATGAACAGTACAACAATTAGTAAAGAAAGAAATCTAACAAAAATTTTGTAATAAACTTTAAAAGATTAAGAACAAAAAATTTATAATTTCATATTAGGGAACGGCGTTCTTACTTACGAAGTTCAGTTTGACGAAACAACATTCGACAGAGTAGCTCATTTTAGTTGTCCAGGGAAGAAATGCAGAAAAACCTTCAGACGCACACAGTTCTTCCTTGCACAATTTCAGCGCATCAATGCAGTTTCTTCTTTGTTCTTAAATCAGTACCGTCCATGCCTTAGTAAAAGGCAAAAAAATAAACTTTAAAAGTTTATTTTTTTTCCTTTTACTAAAAAAGATTAAAATAATTATCATTAAAATATGTTGAGAATTTCCTATAGAAAAACAATGAAACTTTTTACAGGAAATAATGAGTCATTTGTAAAACTAATCCTGAAAAAATTACTAAAAATACACCATTTTCATTCAAAATGTAAAAAGAATATCTTAAAAATAAGAATACCTAAAATACAGAATGGATACAAGAAGAATGAATTAAAAACCGATATTTGAAAAATTTTAATTTTCTGTAATAAAATGATTTGGTTCAAATTTTGCATTTAGATTTAGAAATTTGACTGTTTTTAATAACTGACAATTTATTGGGATCGTTTCCAAATGGGGAATATCTTCGCCATCTCATACTCTATTTAATAGAAAGTTTGTATTTTAAACTTTCAGCAAAATGAATACAATTCTTTCTTAACAAGTTGATATGATTTATGTCAAAAATTAAAACATTTAAGAATAGAAAAATAAATTTTTTCATCATAAAATATTTTAATTCGAATTATTTAAAACATTATTTCTGAAAACAAACTTATAGTTCCTATGAAGATAGTTTTCGTCTGACATTTTAAATAAACATAATTTTTAATATTTGGATTTTTTAAGATTAAATTCATTTTCAAATTTGTAGTACAAATGTGTATTTTAGAATAGTTTATCAATTCTATAGTAAGAATAAAATTTTCATTCATAATATCAGTTTTTGGAAACAATGCAAAATACTTGAATAAGTTGTATTTGAAATAGAAATTATGTTAATTGAAATGATTACAATAAATAAATTGTTACAGTGACAGTTTCATAAATTGAAAATTAAAAGTTTAAAATTTAGTATTATATAATGCATCGCATCACTTATTGAATGTAATTTTGAAAACACATTAAGTATTCAATTAAAAATTTAGTTTTATTCTTTAAACATAATTTACAGAACTTTTGTTTCAAAAGATCAAAGTAACTAAAAGTTAAATAAAAATTTAGGAAGACTATTTCAAAGAAGACAATTTTCGGAAATTTTAATCTATAAAATCTGAAAACAAAAGTAATTTTTACAAAACAGAACATAGTTCATTTAAAAATACAGAAAATATTTGTTGTACAAAAATGCTGTATTTTTTCTTAAAATTTAATAACAGTGTAATTATGTAATATAGATAATAATACATTCAGAGGCTTGGCGACGGGAGTAAATGGGAGCTAAACATTGTTGCCAACTCGCAGAGGGGCGCCAAATCCTTTCAAACATAAACAAATTTTCCAGAAAATTTCGATCTTATTGTGATCATAATATAATTTTCATTCGCAGAAATAAATTTTGCATTTTATAACTATGGTGTCATGTCCAGAAAAAAAGTACGCTGGGGAAGAATCAGACTTGGAAAAGAGAAGAAATTGAGGGAATAGTTGATGAAACTTGCTATATAAATGATAATCTTACTTTTATATTTCCTTGTCAATAATAATTTTGCATAGCTTAGTTCGTTTAAAAAATGTATTCTTTTAATCATGCTTTCAATTTTTGTTTCTTAATCAGTTAGATTTTCAGTCTAGTCTTCTTTATGCGTGCATCAAGTCTGCGTGGGTGCAAAATAGAAATCAGCTGTGTCCGATCACAGAGATATAGACTCGTCATTTCTGAACGTATATCCGAACATGCTAGCCAAAAAGATTTTTAATTGCCCGTGGTCACAATTGACCTTGGATGTAATCTTAAATTGACATGAAACAACAATCTTTGAAATCTTTTTTCACTAAATTGCACATTTTCACTTATTGATGTATAAAAAAATTGTATAATTTTTTTCGAATATTTCCTATAATTTGTCTTGTTAGTTTAAAAGAATTTATATATATGTCAAAAATATTGTAATGAAAATATACACTAATGTTTTTATTTACTCTTTGTTTACAGTGTTTCAGATAAAAGAATAAAAATAATACATAGTGTAACCACCTTGTACTGATCTGTTTCCAAGGCAAGGTAGGGCTTGATGTTGGCGCACAAGCTGAGAAACTGGAACAGCAGCGCCTTCCTTGTAAACAATTCATTTCACCTCTTACTACTGAGGAGAATGGAATTTGACTGACTGTCAGATCATGCATATTTATACTCATACTTACTTACTATTTACTACTTTTTAATTGTTATTGTTATTAAATAAAATTAATAAAAAATTCTATATGAGGTCCGCTATTTATACACATTTTAATGCACCTACAAACATTTGAATTTATGGACTAACAATGGCCGTTTGATCCTATCTGTCACTCTCGAATTCTAATGCGCACTGAGGGGTCTTCCTGCTGAACCAGGGATCGATGCGAAGTGTGAGCTAGATTTGCCTGTCTTAATTCTTTATAGAGAAAATTTCTTTAGAAGTTAGTATGTAGTCTAATGGGAAACTTGGAACAACATCTTTTACTCAAAATATCTGCAGCTTCGCTTCCTTAGATGTTAACAAGGGAGAGAATCTCCTGAAAGTGGATATCCCTATCCTTGGCAAGATTTTTAGGATTGATGATAATCTGTATGCCCACAAATTTGCACACACTACTCCAGTTCTTTAGGTGTTGAATCGAGCTACAGCTATCAGTAAGGATCCAAATGTCATTAGATCCAGCGCCATGGAGGATAATCCTTAATCTTTTATTTATGGGGATTAATTCGCTTCTAAATATCTTGTAGTTTTCGTGGTTGCGTCTAGAAAACCAGGCAGAAAGATAACTAATTTCCATGAATGATTCATCGTATCAATAGAAAGTTTTCATAATATCCGACAAATAAGAAACAAATCCTTAAGTTTTGAGTGTATAAATCCATCAAAGAATTCGGGCTCATCAATACTAAACGTCCTTTTTTGCTAACTTTGAAAGGAAATCTAAAATATAGGATATCAACGCAAGTATGGGTTTCCTTTACGCACCACACTAAATATTTCATGTGCATACACATTTTCAGCAATGTAGTCTTTGTTCATGGCATAAATTCTAGTATGAAAAAAATAAATGCTTTATTTTATATATAATTAATCTCAAATCACTTATATTAAAGAAAAAGGACAAATTAGTTGAATATTGGGCTAACCAGTGTTTAGTAGTAGGGTTCTACATTTCGGAGTGAAATGGCTTAGGTTTGATATTAAATGATTTTGAGTAATGGAAGATATCTGTTGAGTTTCTGCAGCTGAATACCTGCTTGTTAATGTGGATGCTTGGGAGTTTCCCTGAATTTTCTTGGGACTCGAGAGAATACGGTGAGCAATCTATGAAAACTCCTCCCAAAAATTAATCTGAGAGTTAAAAATGAAAATTCCTTATTGCAACCTCACCTTGTAAGACTATTCATTACACAATGTCAAGCAAACTAAGACTTAATTACTTTTTAAAATGAATTTTTTTCTTAAAAATTGGATAAATTAAATTTTTAGACAAAAAAAGAATATATATATATTTACATTTCTCTTCTGATAAATTATAGAATACAAGTGAATCACTACAAGGACTTAAGAAGTGTCGTTGCTGTTCCTTGTCTTCAATTCAGTCTGTCAGTGTCAGACCAGATCCATGAATTTACTGAACCTTTCTAAAGAAAGGCGAAGACAAGAAAAGGAGAAAATGAATTTCTACCCAAAGAAGACCCAAAAATTCCAAGATATATTTAGCAGAGGCCTGGTTAGGACAAAGTATGTGTGTTTGTTGGATAGGTAGGTGGGTAAGTAACAGGAAGACTGGTAGATAGATTTCGCGAAATTGTTAAAAAAAGCCTTTATGACATACGCTGCTCAGTTAATTTTCCTTAAAATAAATTAAAAGGAATACAAAATATAGGAGATATAGTGCGATCGCTAACCAACCTTTCTTCTGTTTTCCAGAGGCAAGAATCTAAGCAACAGTGTCTAAGTACAATAGCATGGTTGTAAAAATAGCCCTCTTGGATTTAGTATGCTTGATTTAAGAATTATATCGAGCCTTCAATAAAGTGAATTAAGAAATGTGATGCAATGGAAACACACAAATATAATTTAAAAAGCTAATTTGCAGTACAAATATCTATATAAATTTAAAATTAAGGTCGTCTTTTTATTTTTCAAAGTTTAAAACGGTTATGGCTAATTTTTCATTTTTATGTATAATTAAGTGTAATTTACGTGCACATTAGGTTTAAAATAATCAATTATAGTATTTTAGTGTTTTATACTGTCTGCTTTTATGATATTTAATTAAACATTTTATGTAAGATAAAAAAAAAACATTTATTGTGGTTTGAACAATAAAGAGGAGCTTTCACATAAAATGAATCATGTATAAAAGAAATCTCTTTCTTCAAAGAATTCTTTTATTTAATTCCAACATATTTCTTACATAAAACATTTTTTATGGTTTATAATATATTTTTTTATCAACATACACTATTATGAAATACGAGCTTAACTATTGTTGCAATTCCTTAAGAAATACATTAAAGTTTTTTTTTCATTTTTGATATATCAGATTTCTATATACGTGGTTATATCATATTTTTTCTGTTATTTTATTTAAGTTAGAATGTTATTCAATAAAAATTAACATTTACTAGGATTTCTGATTTGAAATGTACTACTCAAATTTTCAAATATCCAATTTTAAAGTTTAATGAGTTTGCAGTAAAATCAATTTAATTTTGTTTGGAATTATATTAGAAAAGAAGTAGTATAGTTAAACCAATTTACTATCGCTATCTAAATATATACTATAAAATAAATATATATATATATTTATTTATTTACTTTTACAAAATAGTTAAGAAATTTTTCTCAATAACAAAATTACCAGACTAAGAGCAATAAAATGTTACGAGAAACTTTATCAGAACAATTTTAAGTAATCATTTGCGATTCAATAAAAGGTACATTATGCTTTTATCTTGAAAAAATAAAATTTAATTTAAAACGACAAACTAAGTAAAATTTAAATTAAAAAGTTTTGCATGAAAAAATTAAATGACGTGTAATAAATGAAAACAACATGTTTTCTAGTCATGAATACCTTATCAAATGTATTGCATAATAAAATATTCCAGTGTTTATTAACATTATATTAATCAGTATATATGTGACAGATAGCTAAAATAAAGATAAAATTTAAGCCCCGTGGTCGGTCGTTCAGCAATTATTATGGGTATAACAGGCTGGAGAGCATTTCCTACCGATTCAAATCAATGTCAAAATTGAGGGAAAGGATCCTCTGGTGGTGCCATCTATCGGAGCAGTTTAGAGCAGAGTACTACTTTCCCCTTCGTCGTGCTCTAATTAAAGGAAAGGCGCACCGTACTGATTTAAATTCGCATAGCCAACGGTATAGCGAGCTTGCCTTGTCCAAGTATCGTAAATAACAACACAGCATCATATATGAAGACTAAATAATAATTTACGATTAATTATCTTAAGAAATGGCAAAGGAAAATTTATAAGCTAAATGAGATTTAATTCATATTTTCATGCAGTGAAACGTGTAATGTATGCATATTTTCTAATATCATAAAAATATTATCAAATGTAGTACACAAATCGAATTCCATTATTTGTTCCTATTATTCTTGATTACATATATAACGCACAACCAAAATAAAGATGAATTGTCCGTTGAAAACTAAATTGCAATTTTAATTGTCTTTAGACATGAGTGATAATAGACATGAAATTGGTGACGATGGGAGATATAAGTAAACAACGGTGTATTTTCCAATACCAAGCCATCAAATTAGAGATGAAATCTGTCAGGGGTGGGTCAGGTTATAATTTAGCAATGACCAAACAGAACACTCCCAATATTCCACTTGCCTGTCATAAAGGTACTATTTCACTTGGAGGATATTGAAACAATGACCAATTTAACGTGCCTCAGTTGCTTTAGAAAAGACAATGATCCTTTTCTTTATGTCAAGATTCGAATTTATTATTCCGACTATAAGAATGACCAACTTACCAAACCAACCGACAAGGCTGCAGTTGGGGACGTATAACCCCAATAAAATTGATAACTTTGAATATATAAAATTTATTTATATTTCTACTCCTTTTTAACTAGGCACATTTTATGACTACAAATAGTCCATTCTCGGAGAAAAAATAAAAAAAGAATGTTTCAAAGGAAAAGAAATTGCGACAACAAACCTTTAGAATAGTAGGTTTTAGTAGATTAAAAACTCAATTAATTTCACAACTAAAGTGTCTTAATGCCTAAAATTAATTTTAAATTATTATTTAAAAGCGTTATAGTAATCACTTTCCCTAATTTTGTATTACTTAATGTTTTACTAGCATAAATCTCTAAACATTTCTCCAGGGTTATTTTAATGTTAGCTGCCTCTCTCAGAAATAATCAAACACTCTGAATTCATGATATTTAATAAAATTGTTTCCCTTTGAAAAAAAGCAAACATGCCTTCTTTTTCTAAGCTTTAATTTCTGTTTAAATCTTTTTTTTATCTTCATTTGTTTCTTTAAATGCGCTGGCTTAAAAACGTTATAAAGCATATACAGCTAGTTGCTATCATACCAAATCTTTAATATGTAGCTCAAACGTTTATGGGGATATTATCATCTTTGGTGGAATTTTCGGAAGTGGTTCCTATACGGAAATAAATCTTAGAAATTGAGTAAATTGTAAGTACACAATAATATTATATAGAGAGTAGTTGCAATAACACTCGTTTACAGAGAGAGTTAGATTAGACGGTTTACTGCCTTCAAGCCATTACATACATTCGAAATCATACACTTCGAACCAATACAAGTATTTACATGTGAGGTGAGAAAAGTAACCACGAACTTTAAATCAGAACATGAACTATTCATCTGCCAGTCTATTGGTCTACGCAAATGACAAGACTATGAAGAAAATTATCAACAGATTATTTTCTTCATAGTCTTGCTGTAATGTTGATTCATATCATTCTGTAAGAAATTAATATGCTTATCTCATTAGGGTCTATTCAACCACCAATCATCGAAAAACAGTGATAAAAAAGTAATGAAGAGAAGATCAACTGTAATAATTGTATACACAGAAATTAAAAAAAACTATCACTGTTTTCTGAGCTGCCTGGGAAATTTTTGATGTTAGAAAACTGCTTAATATTATAAATTTACAAAGGATTAAGAAATCCCCAAAAAGGAGTCATCGATATGAAATATTGATCAATCAAATTTATAATAAATCAATAGTACCCGCTAAGAAGGTAATACTCATTAAAAACATGATGAAATCTGGCATATAAAAGGTCTTGTTAAGTGTCAAAATTGTTTTGTTGAATTCTCTAATGAGATTAAAATTAATTTCTTTAGACAAGATAGAATTCTATGAATGAAGAGCAAAACTAGAATATCCTTTATTGGAAATTACATCAATGGAATATTCTTTGTGTACTATTATATAAAGCTCTTTAACGAAATGTTATTTTATCCCTCAAATATTTCAAAATTCGTCCTACCCAGTTGTAAAATGTTTAGTATCCATCGTGTTTTTAATTTCACATTAAGCTAGATATCTGTGTCAATTTAAATCAGAAGAAAATTGTTGGCTATCGTATCGTTTAAAACAGTTTTATAAAAGGCAAATAACGTATCATAAACACGATTTAAATTTTACTATGACAATGAGAGGATTTCTTTTTATTTATTAGCTTATTTGAAGTATCTTTTATCTTAAACATATATAAATATATAAAATAAATTTTAACTTCAACAATGTGGAATTATTGATTTCTATTGAATATATGGCCCCGAATCAAAGGACAATAAAATATGAAATAAAAAAGTCTTCATTAATTTTCACTCCGTAAATTTTTATAGCCTAATCTATAATATATCATACAGTGAATATATATATCTAAATATCTTCTAGTTCTTAATAAATATGAATATAAGGATGTTACTAAAGTATATCTTCTAATTCATGTACTAGTTATTTCGAAAGATTCTATTACAGTACCAATTTTGTACTTTAACAATTCTCTTACATTTTTTTAACGTGTTTTGTGTGTAAGTAAGGAAGTTAACGCGTATGTTTAAGTAGACCGTTTGAGGGGTGATTTGCGAGATTTTGAATTCGAATTAGCGGGTCCCAGGTTCAAATTCTAATTTGGGCATGGATATTTCTTTTTATCTCTGGGTGTATGTATTTTTTTGTTTTCACTTTCGGTGCAATGATGGTATACCCAGTGAGTGCCTAACTGTAAAATTATGCTTAAATATCTTCATTGAAATTTACCTATTACAGACTACCAGATAATTCAGAATTTTATTTCTTACTCACTACAGCTAAAATAAAATTGACATTTCATTATCTTTAGTGATAAATGTTTCACTTGACTTAAATTATTTTCATAATATATCTCTAGATTTTCATACCTTACCCATTAGTTTTAAACTAATTTTCCTTTAATTACCCTTGTATTATACATCAACAATTACTTCCTATTTTTTATTATGTTAAATAGAATGAATAAAATTAGTAAATGAAACTCAGCAGAAAAATATAAATGTTCATATATAGCATACATAGCATATCACAATTCAATATTATCGTCTTATTTCATGAAATCAGCATTTCTTTTTATTTTAAAATAATGTTCATCACACTATTTTTGATCTGAACAGCGTTATGCATTCTACTGCATTTTTTGGAATAAATGTTTATTTAAAGTGTTTAAAATTTACGTTTCAAGTCACTGATTCAGTAGAAAATATAACAAAAAGTTTCACGCTAAATTTTTAAAATCTACATTTTTCTGAAAATAATCCAAATTTTTTTTGAAGGAAATTTTTCTAAATTATTTGCTTGACAAGTTCTTGTAAACAAATTTTTCTAATGTATCCTAAGTTTTTTAGAAAATAATAAAAATTAAAGAACGGTGAATTCCACGTGCTCTTTAAAGAAAAAAAAAACAAGAATGTTTTGAAATTTTGACTTTAAAAGAATGTGAAATAAAGCCTCAAACAACAATAAACTATTTTAAAAAATTTCACTCTTAAAAGGAAAAGAGAAACTATCCATTCCCCTTTAGGTATAAAGTCTTTCTTAGGAAATGTAGGAATCTATAAAAAAATTGACAATAAATAAACGTGTTAATTAAAAAATAAACAACAGACTGTAAATTAAATGAATAAAGATGTAAGATTTGGCTTGAAATTTTAATTCTTCTTTTTTATTCTTGATGTAGAAGCTTGCGTTTTAATACAGAAATAAAAATTTATGTAATGTTCTGCTGTAGAAATATAAAAACTTTTTTCTGTATACATTTATCATAGTATCTTGTAAGAAAGAGAATTTTGTTAAAATTTAAATTTTAAAAACTATTTTAGCATCACAAATTTATTTACTCTCGCATTCTAAATTTAAATTACTCAAGTGCTTCAATTTTTTTTTCAATTGAAAAATATCTTCTGGTAAATTAAGTGTTCCTTTAAAAAAATTGTCAAGTTAAACTTTTCAAAGCAAATGGGAATCAAAATTTTCTACTAAGATTAAATTGTGTGAATAAGAAGCATGTCTTTCTTTATCCTGTTAATAAGTGACTGTAATTAAATAATTTAATTTATTAAAATAATTATAAAATGATCAAAATGACAGCTATGAAAATAACAGAATTACATCACTGAATCTTACACCACCGATAATTAACTTAGTAATATTATTAAGAGAGTTTTAATTTCAAAAATGCAAATGAAGTGAACAATTTTTTTCTTTTAAAGTTTCTCAACCGTAAAGTAAGCTCAATAATACAAGTTGATAAAAAGAAAACATGAGCACATACACTTTGAAAATTAAAAAAAAAATGAAACAAAATTATCGCACGCACGATTTTTTATAATATCGATATAAAATAATATCATCGATTGCTTATAATACGACAAAAACATCAATTAGGCTTTCAATATCATTTTTATAGTGCTGTACAGAAAATAATTAATTTTGTAAATTTTGATATTATTTAAAATCATAGTATAAGTAATCTAGTTGTTTGAATAAATAAAAAATCCGACTTTTAAAAAAATATTCTAAATCATAGAATGTGATGGTATAAGTGTAAGGTATTTATTTCTTACAAATTCAATCAAATTTCATTGCGAATTTTGAAGAAAATTGCATTTAATTTTAGTTGTTACTTATGACACTTGGGCAAACCAAGCTCTCTATCTCTTGGCTATGGAAATTTAAGTCAGTAATAGGTGTCTTTCGTTTTAATTGGAGCATCACGAAGGTGAAATTACGACTTTTCTCTTCAAATCTGCGATTGATGTCACCACCAGATTAGATCAATTTTTGCTTAGAGCTGAAGGGGCAAGAAATTTTCTCCAGACAATTGTACCCATGGTAACTGCTCAACGACCGACCACAAGACTTTCGATTGCACGGATTTAACGAGTGCGTATATCGCATGTACTCCATGCGTCTTTGGCGGCATTAGGAATCGAACCCCACCCTTCCGGACAAAGACCAATAACCCAACCACTAGGCTACCGTGGCCCTCATTTAATTTATAATAAGAGATATCAAGCTTAAGCAAATTTTTATTTATCACTGTATAAGGAGTATCCCATTATAACTTAATGTGATCCTTTTTATTTTAAATAAATAATTACAAAAGGCTTACATAAAACTGCATGCACAACTGGATTATAGCAAAACATATTTTCCTATCAATTGTGGTTCCTAGGTTCGAAATCAACCTTGGGCTTACATGCTATCAGTGGTTCGGTATCGACTTAACACTCTGTAGATCCTGGTCTAAGCTCACGTGTAAAAAAAGACCTTTGGAAAGCAAACAAAAAAAACAAGCAAACCAGTCAATATTCTTCATAATCTCAGCAGTACTTTAGATGATATCCTTAATATCATCATGTTTTTAATAATCAGTGCAATGTATTCATCTGTATAAATTAAAATAAATTACCATAAAACCATGCCATTTTAAAAGTAGATGATCATGTAATCGCAGGATTTTTAGCGTGTATAATTGTACCATCTTTTTTACTTACTTTTTATGTTAATATCCCACACTATTCCCTCAACGAAAGGTTATTCAATTTTAAATTAAAGTTATATATTTAAAACTCTCATTTTACTCTTAATCAAATATACTATTTTAAATTATTAAATTTATTAAATAACGCATTTAAATACTAAACAATGATAAGGTATTTTTATTTAATAATTTCTTATATTTCATTCCACATTTCAGATGTTTATAACTACAATTTATGAAGTTTATTTACTTATCTTGTAATTTTTGGGGGTGTTTTAGTATTCATTGTTATTAAAATATATTTTATTTTATATTTGATTTTTTTAAGCACTTTTTATTCATAAAACTGAAATTCTTAATATGCTACCCACTGTTTAGTTAATTGTATAAAAAATAAACGCGCGCGAATCAAATATTCAATAATCATCTATAAATCAATAGTCATCATTGTGTCGATTATCCATTTACTTCAGAATAAACATTTACGCATCATTTCGCTAGTTCCTTTACAAAAAAATTCACTAGTATTTTAAAGACTTAAAATACCAATACATTGCACACATAATCGCACAATATGTGTGTGTGTAATCCTTCTCTGCCAACATTTATCAATATATTTACACAAAAAGTTTTGTCTTCATTAGAGTAGAAGAAAATGCTTATTATTTATTAAGTTTTATTATTCTCTTGTGGTATTCATAATTTGTGTTTTTCATAAGTTGTGTTATTCTCATAATTTATAAATTTATGTTCCAAATTGTCAATTTATTAAACGTTATAACTTTTTTAATGCCAACTTCCATTAGCTTAATGCAAACATTTTTAAAAGATAAAAAATAACTTCTATCAACTAAATTATGATTGTTACAATGTGACGAGATATTTTAGCTGAAGTATATTGCATCGTTCAAAAATTCAAAATCTAGTTGTAGTTACTTGGGTTCTTCTCCAAGTCGCATTCTTACTACACTTTCATTTAAGCTCTTCATCCTCATGTTTGAAAAGCAAGTATTTTGATTGTACAATTCATAATAAATATTTCATATTGTTTGCTTGATTTCTTCTTATGCAATCTATCAAAAGAAAAGAGATCAATGAAAATATTCGCTTTAAATCTTCCTCAAAAAATAACGAAAATCGGTCTTCTCATTTTCGAATCTCAGTTCATAACTATCGTTGTTGTCTTGTTCAAGAAAAAAATATTTAATATTAGAAAAAGTCTAGATGACAAGCTTTGCTAGGTTTGAAAATCTCATAAGAATTAAATAATATCCACTGTTGATGAGTGGAGTTCATTCCTCTCAATCAAAGCAAATAAAAATATTTTCATTGAAATTAACAGGAAAAAATTACAAGCATAAGAATTACAAATAATTTAAAGGTAAATTAAACATCCTCTCTCATAATCATTCTCATTAAAACGCATAATCAGTATTATTAATAACATGCAAAAATATGAAAATCGGTATTAAAAACATTAATATTCAAAAGTCAAAATGTCATTAATATAAAATCCAGAAAAAGAAAAATTTAAACTCGTATCGAAATTCAACTTAATTTTTGGTTCTAAAATATGTAACGTTTGTTTCAGATGAATAAATATGTATCGGAGAATATTAATTATTGTTGTAAATTCAATTGAAACAAATGTAGTTTAAATGTTTTTAGATAAAAATAAATCCTATATTTTTAGTGAAAACAAAGAGCTAATTTGATTGAACATTGAATTTTGAGTTTTTTTTAAATTTTTGCATATATATATATATATATATATATATATATATATATATATATATATAAGTTAATTGCTAATAAAATTTTAAAATAACTTTACTTTATAAAAATTATCCTTTTTCCAAGGAAAAGTCCATATAAATGGTATTTACCCAAGAAATAAATGAAAATTAATAATAATTTTTCCTTGTCATAGAGGCAAAGCTAAGCAGAGAGAACTCTGAAGAATTAAAGCATTTATCTACCTTTGTGTGGGTGTGACGGCACAGAATTAAATCATTTCAATAAAACATGAGATATATCATGTTGAACTTTATGACGAAGGTCTCTATCCTGGTCCAAAGGTCTGCAGCTTAAGAACAGGACCTAAGTGAAAAGAACGCGGGCAGTGATTCGTTGCTGCTAATGGAAAAATCCCTGCAATTTGTCTCGAGGGATTTTAAGGGATTTTAACTCCCTTCTTATTCTTTACCATTACTTAAAGGATTTTCTCTTTTCACGAGACATTTATAATTAATTATATCCTTTGTTTCAACGGTATTGCATCTGCTTTTGGCGAATTGATCCGATTTTTCTCTTAGATTAGTTTAGAATCGACTGCATTTTTAATTCATTTCACTTCTTTTATTCTGTTTCGAACGGTGTGTGCTATAATTAAATTAGTGATTTATGGATTTGTTGAAATGAATCTGCAAATTATTTCCGAAGTTCTATTTCCTAAATCGATTTTTTCTCATTTCTAAAATAGAAAAAAATTTATCAAAACTAAAATTCTTAAATTCAGTTTAACTCTTTTAATAAAGGGAACTTTCATTTTAATTTTCACTTTATAGAGATAATTTCTTAATATTGAAAACTCTAATTAATGATTTACAAATCGACTATTCTAAGTTCATCAAACTGAAATAACAAATAATATTTTTCTATAAATGAATATGAATATATATATATAATTTTCTTAAAATAAATTTCACTTTGATAAATACGATAAAAAAATCAATGAATAAACTTATGTATAAATATCTTGAGCTTCATTTTAAATCAGTTAACTGAGATAACGATCTTGTGACACTCCGTTGTCCATATCGCTCTAATCCGTCACCATTCCAAAAGTTAGCTTCTATGTTGTGGGGTCAATGTCAATCATCTTAACGGGTGCCATGATTGCAGTGCACTAACAACCAATCGGTGACAAATGATTCTGATTAATATGGAAGCATCCAGGGTGTCTTACACATGCTGCAGAATTTTTGTGGGCGTGCTTTCTCAGGCATCAACACAGGTTCCCGTTCGACGAGTCGATCCATGTGTGCTGACATCACTCTATCTCATGACACCTTGCAAATGTTCCACAGCTCCTTGTTCCGATAATTTTCACGATAGCCCGTGTATTGTGGACGCGTCCAAGTGTCTATCAACTACGATTTGCAGCAATGACCAACCTGACCATCTCAGTCCAATCAACATAACCCTTGTAAACTTGTAGCTCTACTTGATCTGACTCCCCCAACAATGGCCTGGCATCCTCCTCTAAAAGCGTTTTTTGAGACAAGAATAACTTTTCAACGATTATTTTGAAAACAGCAATAACGGCACGAATATTGCCCATTCTGCCTGATCCTAGCCTTATATCTTATCCAACTTGCGTTTAAGAGTTTTGAAATTCTCATCATTTGCATAACTCGGTAAGCTGCATCTACACTGAATTAGCATCATTTTCTTGCCACTCCTTCTTGGTGTTACATTTTCAATGACGAAAAGTGTAAAATATCAAAGAAATATTCTAACCAGGGTAAAGTTAATACCAGGGCTGATGATGGACAATATCAACTATTCGTTAAATAAAATCTGTGTTTCATAATGCCAAATCATTTCAAATGCTGGCATATAACAAGCGAAACTGATTTTAAGTTTAGCATTGATATAGAATAGTTTCCACGCATATAAAACTATAATTTGTCATGAAGATCGACCATTATATATACCAATGAAATTTCTTTTCAAAATCATATTAAAAGGCATAGATCATGTAAAATAAAAAGAATCAAATTTTTGATATAGACTTTGCAAAGTCCTGAACAAAATGTTTTAAAACAAAGAATGTTAAATATGTTAAAGCACATTCATAGATTTTTCTCTACTCCTAGAATTTATTAATCATGCATTTTACATCCAAAATGAACAGATATGAATGCACTTATTTTTAAAAAGCAACATAAATAAGTATAATAACTGATTTTAAATTTGATAAATAAGTATAATAACTGATTTCTGAAGGCATGATTTATTTGCTAAAATAAGACTGGTGAGGAAATAAAAAAATGTAAATTAACTGTCAAAGTATGTCTTGTTCAACGCTTCTATCATAAAACAAAATAAAGTTGCGATTTTCTCACAACAGGAATTATTTTTGAATTAAGGATTGTAAAATGCTCAAGTGAAATCCCCAAAGCTGCAAAATTTATTAACATTATGAATTAACGACGAGTCTCTTTTAGTCATAATCTTTACTAAAATAAAAAAAAACATAACAAAGCTCAATTTTTAGTTTAAATTTTAAAATATAAATATATGTAAAACTAAAAACACAATTTCTTACAACCAATATTTTTTTACTTTTTTGCATAAGTTATGCAACATAAGTAAAAGAACATAGTTCGTCTGTAATATTTATTTTATGTTTTGCATAAGGAATACATAAATCTCTATATCAAAAAATTACGATAAATTCGATGAAAAATGGTTTATTCATCTCTCTGATTTACATTGAAATGCAATAATAAAGTCACATTAAAAAAGTAATTGTAATAATGTAATAATTCCTAATTATTTTAGATGTAACATTACGTACTTTAAAACCAAAATATTGAATAAATATATGGTATAATTTTGAAGAGTGTTTTGTATACTTAGAGTACTATAAACTTAAAATTAAAATATTAACAGTTTAAAATATTGATATTCTGAATTCTTCAAAGGAACATTTCTTAAAGAAATTAATGTATTGCATAAATTTTAGAAAATGTTCGCATTGCTATTTTCAGTAAAATTTTGCAAACAAAACTTTTTATCTATTAAAACTCTGAATTATGACATTTTCAAACAAGTTTTTTTTCTTTTTTACGACCCACTGTGATCCAGTGAGAAGACTTCGCTCTTCTAAAGGAAAATTCCCGGGTTCAATACAAATCATAGTCAGAAAAGAAATGCCTCACATGCAGATCTGCTTGGGTTGGTACTAGGGTTTGATTTGTCATTTAAGGACCATTCATGGGTTAATTAGACCGGTACCTAAGGCTTAAAAAGGATTTCAAACCAATAAAACATTCTATCCCAAGGTGGGATTTTTAAACACAAACTTTTGATTCGAAAGCAAGAGTACTCACCAATCGGCCATTAGCTCGACGGCTGGTGCCATAGAATTCCTTTATTAGGATTCTTGAATGCATCACACTATTGAAAATCTTCCCTGAAGGTAACTTACGAAATGAATTCTAAAAGGTCTTACATTAAGAGTTTAGACTGTCCATTAAGATATGTCAAAGTAAGAAGATAACAATAATTTGCTTAATGATGCAATATTACATCAGCATTTCTCATATAATTTACAATTGAATTGGAATATTTCAATGGTAATTGATGTCTCAGAATATAAGAGGCTTGTTAAGCATTTACCACAATTTTTTCACAACTTTCTTTTTTTTACATATATAATACATTTTTGCCCCGAATGACAGTTAAAATAAATAATGAATATGAAAATTAAAAGAATATTTTATAAATTAATTTTCATGGCACTTTTTTTTAGAAACTGTGAATTAACATTAAAATAACAACAAACAGAGATTGGTGGAATGGAAGATACAGTTTGCTCTGATTTAGTTACTACTTAAAGCCGTCCAGTGACTTTTACTTACACATTAAATTCCAAACTCCTCATGGGAGTATGAAGTTCTAACTATTTTTATGAAATTTTAGATAAATTATAAAGTAGTTTAAAATAGCATTTAATCAATATTTACGCAAATTTAAAAGATTATATCCGTTAATCGTAGTCCATTTTTTGAGACAGTTGCCACAGTTGGTATGATTCTGGAGCATTTTTTTCAGATGCTTAATTATCCATGATATTTGAACAAAATAAAAGTACACGTTCGAATCTTTCTTTGAACATAATTTAATATTTCACTGAATATAAATTAATGTAAATTTTAATTATCATAACTAATAATTATTAGTACATATTACATATTTCCAATAACAATATTTCTATAAAGATGTACAGCTGAGAGTAAAAGTTTTTCACTTGAAATTGTTTATATTTAGACTAATACCCCAAAACTTTGCAGTTGAATCATCTCTTTTATTTATTACTATATCTAACTGTATCTTTAATCCAAAAATATTAATACCAAATACTTTGAATTGATAATTAATCAATGAAAATATTACTTTAATTGACAAAACCTTTCTGTTTATCCAATACAAAAGTCATCATGATAAATAAAATAAATAATTGATAAGATTTATTAAGATTCAATGAGATTAATTAATTTTTAAATTTATTTTTAATATTTTTAAATCTAAATAACAAGTAAAAAATAATTGTTCTTATAATATATTGCATTTACGGATTAATTTCATTAGTGAATTACACTAATGAATATACAGAAAATTAATGTGTTTAAATATATATATATATATATATATATATATATATATATATATATATATATATATATATATATTAAAGTGATATATATATGAAATAATTAATTTAAACATTATCCTATTAATTTAAATATTATCCTCTAAAAAAATATTGAAAATATATTAACGATTTATGACGAATATTACTGTATCTGCAATGAATTTATCTTCGCATAAAGTAATTTTATTCCACCAATAAAAGGAATAATTTGTAAATACAATTTTTCCTTTCAATTACTTTTTTAAAACAAATTAAATATAATTTGCAATTTTAACATTTAAATATCGACTGCAGTTAAAAATCTCACTATTTTTTCAAAATTGCTTTACTTTTATTCATTCTGTTTTATACAAAATTTGATATTCAGACTAAGATTCATATTTAATTAAATTTTCGAAATATTTCAAACTTTTTGAAACTTTCTCGAGAATTTTTTTTCTTGAAATTTGAGTAGTCTAATCAATAAACAGATAATAGATGTTTCAAATAATATTCAAGAAAATCAAAAAATATTACAAAGAATAAAAAAATTTTCTCGTTACTTTTTTTTCTGAGTAAACTAGGATTTTATATGTACTTATAACTTTTGCAAAATACCTTCTTCACAATATCACTCACATGAATTAAATTATGATATAAGTGCTCTAAAACTTTAATTAAAAAAATTACTTAGCATTATATAGTAGATTAACTTT
Organism: Latrodectus elegans; assembly: GCA_030067965.1. Taxonomy (NCBI): domain Eukaryota; kingdom Metazoa; phylum Arthropoda; class Arachnida; order Araneae; family Theridiidae; genus Latrodectus; species Latrodectus elegans. Next base: position 22,984,839 of record CM057813.1, read on the forward strand.
TTTTTTGAAAACAGAAAACGATTATTCCAATTATACGTATTATGATTGATTTGGCGAAATTAGTGAAATTTGGCAACATTTGGGAAAAGCAAATATTTGTATATTTAGAAAGATCCACGAATATTTGTCTTTTAGCTATTTTGCATTAAGAAATGGTATCGTGATTTTACGAGTGATCTTGAGATTTGCTAATTCGTCAAAGCCTGATTTCACAATTGGCGACATTTCTCAAAACCCCGCCAAGCATGTTACGCATACTAGGATTTTACCACAGAAATTTATTTCTTCCTATTAAAATATCTTTTTCAGGAAAGCGAATCAAAATACTGATTTATGAAACACACACACACACAATGCATAGAATGACACTATAGAATATGAGATATTTCCTTAACAATGCACATCCAATCTAATTCATTTAATTATTTTGTCAAGCTCAACAAATTACATAAATATGTATTTCTAAACTTTAAAATAGGTTCTTTATCAGAGGATGAATATAATCCCTCCATTTACTTAACTTAATATTTTTTAAATGTTTACAATAAATAAATTAATACTTTAGCTCTAAGAACATCAATTTTACGAATGCTTATGATAGAAAAATTCAATTATTTCATATAATGCCGATCAGAGATTTTATAAAATAAAAACTCTACGAAAATATTTCACTATATTTCCCTCAACAAATACTTTAAACATTTGATTAAAAATTATATACCGTGTTTTTGGTGGTTTAAAAGAAGAGAACTACAATAAAACCAATTTATTGTTGTTATCAAAATGGCTTATCCCACAAAGTTGCTAAAAAATCGCTACTCTCGAAAGATATAGGATAAGTTTTGTGACTATCGGAACATCGTTATTTGAGAAAAAGCCATAAACTTTCAGGGGAGACTTTTTCTCAAGAATGGCATTATGCCGCAATTTCGTTGAAGTCCAGCGTTTTTACGAGGAAAACATAAAATATTCGGAAGAATCATACTTTTGTGTTCGGAGAGAAAAGCATCCGGCTCAAAATGGTCATTTCTGGCAACAGTATTAAAAAAAAGATTGATATGAAACACTCAAAAACTATCGGATGCATTCTTTAACCACCGCTCTGGATTTTGTTATTTTGCAGACCAAAAAAGAAAGCTCATGTGATATCTATTTCATAAAGGTATATAATATCATCTAAATGATATCGAACATAGAAATTTTAGTCATGTTGTTTAAGAAAGTCTGACAAACAAATCGAAGAATTCCAAAGAAATATTTTGTATTTCCAGATTTTGAGATATTTTGATCACGAAAAAACTATGAACATATTCCATTCTTTGGAAGTTTATTCCGAATTTTCTTGTATTCTATTTCTTACAGTCTTAAACATACTTTAGTATTATCTTACCTTTACCCATTATCACATTTTATGAAACAGTACACAATCACTTTTTGGATAGCTCATTTTTGGAATTACATTTTATACTATGTCTTATAGTGTAGAATTTATTATACAATTATTTTACTTATAATCATATTTTATGATACACATTACAGTCATTTATTAAAAAGTTATTTTTAATAAAAGTAGTTTATTTGAGGAAATCCGCAAAAGAGAGTTCGACAAGATTTATACCAGTCAAATTAATCACGTATGTGGTACCACATATAATAAAAAAAATTATTTTCGAATTTAAAACTTATTTTATTTATTTTTGGAATAAAATTTTAAGCATATTTCGCATGTGATACATGCATACATAATAAATACATCTGAGAGAAATAATGCTTCATGCATTATTCATATCTTTAATGTTATATTTAGCGTGAAAAACTAATAACACACTTTCAATTTTTGCAATATAAATTATTTCAATTTATTTTTTTACTGCTGTTGAGATATTTGCCCTTTAATAACATATTTGCTTATTTCATCACCATATAAGCCCAGAATAAGAAACATACTGTGTTTTGGCTATTGATTTTAATTCTTAAAATATCATTCAGGAATAAATTAGCATTATTTATTAAAACACCAGCCAGATTTTTTTTAATTTCTTCCAACATTTTTTATAATTTAAATCATATGTAACGCATAAAATCACCTGATATTAAAATTTTGTATCTAAATATTACTTTGTTTCTAAAATATCCAAAGATATTCAAGATTTTAGATCTAATAATAGATCCATTAAAATTATACCTATTTCCAAAACATCTTTTAAAGAAATAATAATCATAATTATATTTATTTCAATATCTTATCGAAGAAAACTACATTATTATGATTAAAAAACTGCATATATTTTGAGAAAATAAATGATTTACAATCAGCTTAAAATTTCTTAGTAAAACATAAGAAGGAATCTTCAGGAATTTCCATTCCCAATGCTAAATATTCTATTCAATTTCAAATTATTATTTCTTTTATAAAATAATTAAAAACACACATATTTTAAATCTTTTGAGATAAGGATAAGAAAGAAATTTCACATGTAAAAAGTTTAAAATGTTACTTAAATTAAGCAAACAATTACAAATTAAATAAAGACTAAGAATACTTTGATGAATTTCAAAATTAATGTAGTCATGTAAATCCATTTCCAAATTAATTATCCTATGCAAACTATAAATTTCCCACAAAATATTTTTTAAAAGAGTCAAAAGTAAAAACGGATAAAAAGCGATGTTAGTTGGAAATTTACTTTCTATTAGGTGGCTTGCATAGTTTTATGGAAAAATTAGTGTAAATGCAGATTATACAGACATTAAAGGTAATTAAATAAAGACGAGAATCTTGAAAGAAGGTTGCAAAATCACCTTGGAAATACAACAACGAAAACATCTTTAATTTACACGAAAACCAAATTTAACCTATAATTATTTTTGTTTTATTTTTAGAACTTTCCCCTAACATTTCCTCAGTTCTGGAAATTCAAGTTTAGAATTCCTCAGTAACAAAAAAATATTTATCCAAATTTCCCAGAAAAGAATATTCTGTTATGTTACTCTCAGCTGGACCATGCTACAAATGAGATCATGATTGTCCCGTTTTCAAGACATACTTAAGTATGTCTTGAGTTAATTCCAACACAATCATGTTCACTAATGTCAGTTGGAGCATATAAAATACATCGTGATCGTTCTGTCCTCCATGCGTAATTATACCTCCAGGTATGACGGGCCAATTCTGGGTATCTCCTGTTAGGTCCCTGCTTTTAAATTATGAAGGCTACAAATCTTCGAATAAAACTTATAAAAGCAGGCAGTTGATAAAGATAGTCATAAACGCATGTGATTTCGTATTTATAATTTTTATTATGTGATTTGAATTTTGAAGAAATATTAAATCACTTAATAAAACGCACAATCCAAAATCTTACTTCGTTCTTCACAAAAATAACTCCAGTCAATGATATTTTAATTTAATGATATGATGATAGTTGGAGTAATTCTCTTTTATGTCACGGGGTTATTACTGACGCGTCTAGTCATCAGGAAAAAAATAAACACACACACACATATGTATATATAAGGTGAGGAATATGTTTGTAGCACTTTTACAAAAAACAATAATTATACCAAAAATTTATTCACTTATATATTCGCTGTTGCTGTTTACAAGCTTTACCAACCTCTCAACCCATTTGTTAATACCGTTCCTCCAATGATCACCTGGTCTGGTGTCGAAGAAGTTGTTGAGCCAGTTTTTAAGGACCTCTTGGTGTATTGGGAAATGTACTAAAAAAGAATGCCACAATCTACAAGGAGCACTATACTCCCAAGCTACACCGCGTGAATGAGGCTATTCGATTGAAAAGACCTGATCTACATGGTCAAACCATATTCCTTCACCACAGCGCCGTGCCCCATGTTGGTCAAGTCATCAAAGCCGCACTTCAAGAGCTCGAATGGGAGGTCCTTCATCATTCACCATATTTACCGAACCTTGCACCGACCGATTAACATCTTTTCCGTTCCTTGTCTAAGGAACGGAAAACCAACCAACTCTTTGTTATCGAAGGGCGTTACCTTCGATAACAAAGAGGTCCTTTAAAACTGGCTTAACAACTTCTTTGACACCAGACCAGGCTTTTTTTCGCTGAACAGCATCAACAAATGGGTCGAGAGGTAGGAAGAGATTATTAATAGCAACGGCATATAGATAATTGATTAACTAATTGATATAATTATTGTTTTTTGTTTAAATATATGTCGTTGGTAAAAATGCTACGACTTTTTCCTCAACTTAATATAATGCTAGATAATCATTTATTTTTAAAATTAAAAAATTAAAGATTCATTTGAAGTCCTTTTTGTATGAACTTCTTTTAGTCATTTATAATCTGTTCTTGAACAACAACTGGATATTTGTTTCATTACCTAACAGTATTTCCTTAACTAATAGTTATAATTCCGTTAATTTGATAATAAAAAGCAAAGTAGTGTTAAAAATCTATCATGTAATATATTCTTTCTGATAGTACACAAAAAACCAATATTAACTTCGTATAACAATTGTTTTGTAAAATAAACATCAAAAACCGACATGAATCTTGCCTTTTCTACAGCCTCCACGGAGCTTTTTTAAATAAGGACATGACACTTTTGTGAATTCAAGCACCACTTTCCCGAACATAACAAGGCCTGCCTTCCTTTTTGCATCTCCCTTTTCTCCAGTGAACAGCAATCTCTGGGAAAAAAGTCTCTGGAATATTCTGGAAAAGTGCATCTTTCGTGGCGAGAGAAGTTCTACTCCGCAATTCTAGTCTCTCGAGAGTCGTTGCCACTAACTACGCAACCAAATCCTCTTCATCAGAGAGATGCGACACATTCCTCTTCTCTCTTTTATTTCATCCTTGGAAGTGAGACGAGATATGCGTCCCCTGTGGTCCCTCTGTTTCCGATTTAAAGAAAAATTGATGCTACAAAAAGAAATCCATTTTCTATCCTGGAAACATTCATTTTTAAAATATTGAGACTCTTTAACGTTATAAAGTTACCCTCTTAAAATGACGTCACATTTGTAGTATTTTGCAAAATGAATGTATGTAGAATCAAACGATTTAAATGTACTTTCCTCTTTTAATTAATATTTCAAATTTGTATTTTTGAATTATGTGTTTCCTTTTATTACATTAAATACAACTGATTTAACTGTAATATCAATAAATCGGTTTTCAGCATAATTTTCTGGGTCATTAGTTACTTTTGATATTTTATTTGTTTCGCGATCACTTTCAATAACGAGAACCCACATTTTTGAAAATCGATAATGATTGAAAGTTAACCAAGTACATTTTTAACTCTGAGGGTCATAAAAATTAGCATAGGTGATCCCCGTGAAATCTCTTATGGGTCCACTGTTCAATAGCAATCTCTTTAATTCCTACTCCTGTATTAAATAAACAATATGAAACGATAGTAATGTGTGGTTGACCAAGTAGAAAGTTTACTGTATTTCTGCTGAACGATTCATCGATTCAACTCTCTTCACAACCTTAGATGCTTGTAGTTGTGTGATATCTATTTTAAATTTAATTCCCTGGCGAATAAAACAGTGTTTGCAAAAACAAATTTGTAGAACGTCATTCAAACTAAACTTGAACTGGTGTTCCTGTTAGAAATGTTCTATAAAACAATTTTTGTCAGTATATTTTGTTAGATCGTTCATTAGGAAGAATATGCGGTCATTTCAACTTGTTCGTGGCTGATTCTCAAGCATTTAATAATTTTTGCTTATGATATACGAAAGTTCCTTGATGTACATTACCTAATATATTTTGCACTCATTTCACCTGCCTTTTTTAATGTAATATTTTCGTTAAAAGGGTAATTTTTTTTTTCGTTACAAAGCGGGCAATTGTGAACCAAGTCACGAAGGCCAGTAGCGTTTCCCGAGCCATACCACTACAAACCCGTTTATAGTGTGAGACATAATTACACATCACCACAGAAGAAAGGATAGCGAGAACAATGGAAAAAGTTACATTCCTTCCCGAATCGATCTCAGGACTCACAGATCGGGAAGCAAGATCCTTAACCTCTCAGCCATCGGTCAGCATCGAAGTAAATACACAACACCACTTTGATGGCTCGTTTAATGATATTGACACTACTTTTCACGTGTATGATGATGATTAATTTTCAATGCTCTTTTTAAGTTGCAAATACATTTTTGTGCTCTATCAAATTATAGCGTTATTGATATTTGTTATAAAAAAATTTAATGAACAAAATCCGAAATTTCACGATGTATGTACTATAGAGAATGCTTTTTAAAAATTAACATATACATTTTTAAACACATTTATTTAGAATAACTTTCATGTTTATAATGAAATGTTTATATAGAATAACTTATACGTCTTAAATGTTTATTAATATTTAAAGTTGCGAAAAATCATAGTCAATATATTTTTACATTATTCTACCATTTTAGTCAATCTAACCATATTTTCAGGTGTTAAAAATCAAAACATTTTCATGATTCTTGATATATTTTAGTCAAATGGTATTTGTAATTATAGTACTATGAATTATAGCGTTCCTATTGCGTAAAGCTTAAGTTCAGTCAATCCTTATTTTAAGAAATAATCCATTATTTAAAATAACAGATCAATTGAAATCATAAAGTGCACATTAAAGACTTTCAGTCATTAATCACAATTCTGATATGTCATCATTTCATGCTGTTTAACAAATTTAAAATCAATATCAATATTTATAATTTATTAAATTTAGACCCAATATACATAATTTTAAAATTATAAGTTGTTGACATTTACTAAATCAATGAGTAATGAGGAATTATAAAACCACTCTAGCTACTGTAGTTCATTTGATTTCAATAATTTAACTAAATTTCAAAATTTATTTGTATCCGCACTTTTTTTCTCTCTCTAAAATGAAAAATATTGATTTTGAAAACATACGATAACAAATGAATTCAGAATTTAATTTTCTAAAAATCCATAGAACAGGAATTTTATTGCTCTAAACGATCGAAATAAGACCCAAAGAAGTGAAGTGAATTAAAATTAACTGCTTTTAAAAAAAAAGAATATAAGAGAAAAACCAGGTTAGTTCTTCTACTGCTGATGCAATACAATTAAAACAAAAAATATTAATTATAGAAGTGTCATGAAAACTGCAAATCCTTCGTTTTCCAAAGAAGTCAATCCCTTAAGTAATGGTAAAGAATAAGGAGGGAATTAAAATCCCTTAAAGTCTCTCCAGACAAATTGCAGGGATTTTTCTATTAACAGTAACGAATCACTGATCCCATTCTTCGCTTTGCTGATGTTGTCGTCAAAAAGCAACAACAGAAGCAAAGCGGAGGACAGAGAAATTCACCATAAAGTTAAATATGGTGTATGTTATATTTTAATTGAAAAGTTTTAATTTTCTCGGAAACAAAAAAGCGGTTCAATCCCTTAATTCATCATTTGCTTTTTTTTTCCCTTTTTGTTATTTTAGTGGCAACTGAAACTTAATAATTACACCCACTTACTTCATAGGAGAGTATCATACTGACTTCTACTTTAAAGAAAGAAAAAATATTTTAAAATAGGTTTTACAGAATTTAATTGTAGTTTATCATGTTTTTCTAATAAATCTTCATTTAATTAAATTTTTAATGGCTCAAAATGGCGATTTATAACAATAAGAGTTTTGTTACGAGACTACTTTTTTAAATTAATTTAATTCATTAAAAAACATGTTCTTAAATTAATTATACGATTCTAATTTTTGTTTAAGAAGAAAGAAAACAGCAAAAAATAAATATATAAATATACTATTTTATTCCTATACGGTAAATTACTTTGAGATTATATTTCCCAACGAAATTATTTACTATTACTTCATTAACAGGAGAGATAATATTTTAGCAAACTACTTGAAAATATACAAAGTATATAAAGTAAAATATCTTATTTTTGAATTTTTTTTTTTTAAATAGTTTTGACATGAAAGAAATATTGCCGCTAGAAGTTCTTAATTGTTATACTTTCTAAAAAGTTAAGTATATTAGAACATTGTTGTGCAAGCTATATTAAGACTTAAATGACCAATAACTGTTTCACAATTATGAAGCATGCAATATCTAGAATGATAGTAAATTTTCCCTAAGCAAATATATTGTATTTATATATAAGACATAAGGATCGAAATAGTTTTTTCAAAAAATAAGAAAAGCCTGTAAAATATTGTTTAGTAAATTAGTTACAAACTTAGTAAATGAGTTACACTGCATTGCTTTATCTTTATTTCTCTAATTTGGTCAATAAATAGACCAAATTAGTGTGGTTAACAAGCAGAGGTTCTATGTGTGAATTATGTATTCTTAAAATTAGTGTAGATATTACCTAAGCAAACAAAGATATTTAGCCCAAAAAATTATCTCCATAGTTAGAAATTCTATAAGTGTAAAGAGAAAAACGGTAAAAAATATATATTATATAAAAACATAAGCAAATGTGATAAATGTATATAGTTATATAAAATGTAAATTTTATTTATTTTTTATCTATTTCAAAATATACTTTTGCTTTATGCACACCACAAACATTCCAGAAAGTTGGAAATTTGAATATTATTGACACATTCCTAAATTTTTAATGATAACTCAATAGAGTTCAAGACTATTTTTAAATTAATATGTCTATTTAATATAAAATACGAGCCAATGAACATGCAAATATTTATTTTATTGGGTTGTTCAGAAAGTAATTTCCTTTTTTGTGAAAATTAAAAAGCATGACGTTTAAATATTTTATTGAATTGTATATTGTCAATTCTAGTCAAATACTTCTCGCCATTTTTCTGGTAGTAGCATGATTTTTACTGTTAAGAATTATACGCATGTCCATAAATTAGGGATTATTCCTGATCAGGAACCGAAGGTACAAAAACAAAACAATTGCAATTTATTCATAAAGCTCGTGTATTAAATAAATGAAAAATAATTGAAGAAATTTTATACATCTATAAAATTTATAATATCTAAAATCAAAAGATGGCTCGTGAAAGTAAACGGAGATCATATATTATAAACAAAAACAAATTTAATAAACACAAATGGTACACACAATATTAACAACTACATATAAGTTCAAAACAATCAATTATATTCAAGAAATCTAAAGAAACTTAATGTTCCGGCGAAAAGTTGGGAGAGCTTCCTCCCTCAATCGAAACAAAAGCTAAAGTGTGAAAACTTCATACGTAAAAGTACGCGTGACAGCGCCATCTATTCAAACCTTTTTCTTCACACTCCCCACCTGAACTCTTTATAGAGTTCACTAATTAAAATTTTTTAAGACTAACACTGACAAACATGTAACACAATTATTAAAAATATCAATTATAAAATTTTAAACTAAAATTATTAGCTCATAAACGACAACATCAATAAATTCAAAAAACACATAAAATTGTATTAAATCGATAGGCAAATTCTTAATCATTCATTTAAAATACAAAAGACAGATTAATTTTTCTGAACTTTGATATCATTAAAAGGTAAAGTTTTGAATTAGAGTCTCTAAAATTGTAAAAATATTTACAATAGTCCAAATGTTGTTTACTTCTTTTCGAAGTGAAATTTGCGGTAATAAAGAAGAAATGAAATATAAATTAAAAGTTCAAATAATTCAGATTTAAAGTTCCACATAAAGTTCAAGAAAAGTTAAAAATACTCAAAGTTCCAATGGATAGAGATGTTGTGCTGTTCTTTTTAACAGAGTCCGTTAGCAGTTTTCACTTCGTAGGAACGAACTTTGTTATCCCTGACAAAATAATTCTATCTGTTCTGCCTTGCTTCCAAAGTAACTTATTTTTGACATTATCTTCAATAAGCACAACATCCCCGACTTTTAGCTCACTTTGAGAATGAGGATTTTTTATTGAATGAGCAGTTTTCAGGTTTAGGAGGTATTGCTGCTTCCATTTATGCCACAATTGCTTCAGAAGCAAAATTTCATATTTTTTTCTTTTCAGCAATGATGATCTATTTGATTCATTTTCTATAAGTTCTGCAAATGTTACTGGATAAATATGTTACTGGTTTTTCCATGACTAAAATTCAAAAAATGCATAGGTGTCAGTTGGATGTGGTTCATTGTTTTCATTACACACAGAGGTCAAAGGACGCAGGTTCAGTACGGCTTCTACTTCAACAAGGAGAGTCGCAAGTTCTTCATAGCTTAGTAGAGCTTTACCGATGATTTTCCTTAAGCATTATTTTACAGATTTCACCAATCGTTCATAAAAGCATCCCCACCAAGCAGCCTGTTCTACTATATTTCTCCAAATTATTCTTCCTTTAGCGATAAAATTTAGGAATTTGTCACTGAAAGTTACATTGCAACAATTTTTCAAACAGTTACTAAATCAATAGGCAGGTCGTCATCCCGTTTAATATATGAAGACCAAGCATCTTGCATGAGACACATAATTCGCAAAATAAATAGTCCCAGAAATCCCAATGGGTCAAATATTCGACCAAAGATCTGTAGTATAAATCTCTTAGTGTCTATTCTCTAAGACACAAACTCAATTAATCCACGTATGCTAAAATAAATCAAGTCTTTACAATTATCCCATGCTATACCCAAAACTTTATAAAGAAGATTTTCTTCTCCTATGGTTGCAGAATCATCATTTGAAATTATATTGTTCGCTTTCCATAATTTCTGTGAATCTTTGGAACTGGTTCGCCATTTATGCAACTGCAAACTTGCTTGACTAAAAATTTCTTTCGATTCTAATGAAATGGATAAAGCTTGTTCTACAGTCTCATGACTTCCGATTATATCTTCCACGTACTTATTATTTTTTTAGAAAGAAACAGTTTCAGGATTCTTTTCAAAATACTTTTCTAAGTGATGTTTAATTGTCGCTGCTAATAAGAAAGGGCTACTGTTTATTCCGAACAAAACTCTAGTGAATCTGTATACTATAAGTGGTTCAGAATTGTTTGTTGCGTCCTCAGTAAAGAGAAATCGTGTAACGTCTCTTTTTCATGGACTAAAATATTCAAAACGGCTTGTCGCATGTCAGTTGTAAAAGCTATAGGTTTAAGTCTAAATCTCAAAAGAATATCAAAAATTTCTGGATACAAATTTGGACCAACATGCAAACAGTCAATTAAGGAAAGAGAATTCGAAAATTTAGCAGAAGCATCAAGGACCAAACGCAATTTACTGGTCACACGATCATCCATGAGGATCTCTCTATATGGCAGATAAAACGTAACGTTTTCCATTTCATTCGGGTTGGGCACTTAACTCAATAATTCCCTGCTTTCTGTGATCATCTAACACTTCTTTGTATTCTTCAAATAATTTGGGATTTCTATATAATTTTCTTCGTAACCTGTCAAATCTTGTTTCAGAGATTTCTCTATTATTATTTAAATTTGTTTATCTAGTTCCCAGGACAATTGAATTATGTATCTTTGATATTCATATATAAAATTTGACTCAAAACCGGACAAAATCTTATTTTCGAAAGATCTATCTTCGTTACTTTTATCAATTAAACCAGAGTTTTCCAAATCCCAAAATTTTTCTGTTTGTTTCGAAGTCAAATTTTTCTCTATCGCTACATTAAATATGAGAGAAGTGTGACTATCAGTTTTCTTGCCTTGTAGGCACCAACCAAAAATACTTTAAACCGCTGCAAGACTTTTATTTAAATGTTTTATTTTACCAGTCACAATGCTGTAATAATAATCTATCCCTATCAAAATAGTTGCCGATTCAGCACAATTAGGAGAGTCAGCAAGGGTATAATTTCTCAATTCTATATTTTCATATATTACTTTTGATTCAGGGGGAAGTATGTCTGATCCTGATATTTCATCGATAACTAAAGTTTCTATTTCTATTTTTGAACTAGGAAAGAATCTGTGTTCTAATGTTAGACGAACTACATCATAAATTTTGTTTATAGCCTTTTTGCTACCGAAAGTAAAAACTGATAATTTTTATTTTCTTATTTTCACGAGTTTTAATTTATCAACTAGTTTTTGAGAAATAAATGAGCACATTGAGCCATTATCTTACCATAAACGAGTAATTGATTCCCTACCTTTTGATTTTACTTTTACACAACATGTTAGTAATAATATTTTATTCCTTTCATTATGTGAAACCGCAGAAATGATTGATGACACAACTTCTGATTCCCGAGCCTTGGCATTTTTATCCTTCGACGACTTAAAACAAATAGTTTGGTGGTATTTCCCTCCACGCATGTTACAAATCAGTCTGGATTTATAGTCTTTAATTCTACGTTTTACACCAAGGCACAAAAAACATCTGCCGAAAGCTTTTAGTTAGTTTCTTTTTTCTTCGATACTCAAGTTGAAGTTTTCCGGCGGGTGATGTTTTTTACACAAAACAGGCAAGATTTATTAGTTTGAGAAACTATGGAAAAGCCGTTAGTGGATGACTCAGACTTTTTCTCCTTCAAGAGTGTGGGGTCGCACTGACCTGTTTTTCAAATGGTTTTTACGAATATAGAAAGGTTTCTCTGCTTTTTATTTCGAGTTCGAATTATAAATATCGTTATATTATATTTATAGTTCGAATTATAACAATTTATAAATATCGGGAGCTGAAGGATCTTTTATATTTTTCTGTTATATTCTAATGTTAAATCACTTGGTAATTTTTTTAATATAACAGTAATAAGCATTGAGCTATAAGATTGAGGTTAAACTCCTAAAGACAGTAAACTTCTCATATTCATTTCAATTTCATCTTGCATTCTTTTTTAATCTCAAAATATCATGCTCTTTGTATACGGGGAAGATATTTAACAATTTGTTCATATGATGATTTGTCATTAGGTCTTTACGGCTAAATTGTTCTTTTAAAATCTTCACAATTGAATCATAAATATCATCCGATATTTCGGGACTTTCAATGTAATTCAACACTGATCCACCTAAATATGACTTTAAATGGTTGAATTTATGAATTTTTGTTAACCCATTATTGTCATCAATGGAAACTTTGAATGTATTCCAGAAACTAATAAAATATGCTATATCACCGAAGAATTTTTGAATGTTTAATTTAGGGAGCTTTGCTTGTTTACTTTCGTAATAAGAGTTTTGGTTTGAATTCAAGTTCTCTGTTTCAGAGGAGTTAACATTTGCAAAGTTATTTTGCTTTAATCGTTTTTGAGCACGGAAAATAGTTAGCGATATTTATCGACATAGTCATGAATATCAAGCAAATCAGCTTCAAATTCTTCTAATTTGAATAAATTTTCAATTTGCTCATCTAATTGTTTCAACATTTCCCTTTTATGAGTTAGTTGATTTACACATTCTTCTAACAGATCAAATTCTTCCGTTTTTATTAAATTTTCGATCTGATTTACTAATTTAGTAACAGCACTCCTCGCAAAGAATTTGTTTTTCTTAAAATTTTCGATTTCCATTTTCAATTTCAACCAATCTTGCATGCAAAGAATAAAAATAACAATCCTACCTTGGCTGTCTTCACAAACTGCATAGCTGGTGCAAAGGCAATAATCCAAATTTTAAGATGATCCAACCAAATTCATAAATTCGAAATTTGAACCTAATAATCTATCATGTGTATCAAAATTAATATATGATCCTTTCTCGGCCGATGCACCATGAAGTTGTTTTTATATATCTATAAAATCTATAATCCAAAATCGAAAGGCTGCATTCCAAACACAGCTCAAGAAAGTAAACAAGAGATCATATATTATGAACAAAAACAAATTTAATAAACACAAATGGTACACACAATATTAACAGTTAAATATAAATTGAAAACAATGAATTATGTTCAAGAAATCTAAAGGAATCTTCCTCCCTCAACCGAAACAAAATCTAAAGTGAGAAGTTATCATGCATAATAGTACGCGACAGCGCCATCTATACAAAACTTTTTCTTCAATAACAAAAGCGATGGTGCATGTATGATACCAGGCATGAAAATCTCGATTGTACACTCAAATCCATAAATTGAGGATAATCCAATTTCTGGCAAACAAAGACACAGAAGTAAAACAAATTATATTTATTTGTAAAGTCTATTTAACACAAAAGGTAAAAAGGAAAAAAAGATGTTATATGTTTGATAACAATAATAAATATTGTGATTTTCACTCCCTGGAGCTGATTTCAAAAAAGAATCTATTTACAAAAACCAATATAACATGGTTGGTATGATGGTTAATACATAGTATGCTCTCCAGACGGTGCAATACAGGCTGTACAACGCCTAGTCATGTTGAGTTACAAATTATTGATCTAATCTTGGAGAATATTACATCACTCATGAAGCAATGCTCTCTGAAGTTCCGGTAGACATGTGGGAAGGGGTTGACAGGCTGCAATTCGTCGGCCAAACATGTCCCCCATACTTTCTATTGGATTCAAATCCGGTGAGTATGCTGGCCACTCAATATGGGTGATATCCTCTGATTGAAGGCATTCGTCTATAATGTTTGCACATAGCAGGACGAGCGTTGTCATCCATAAACAGAACTTCTCCACCCATAGCGTGAAGATAAAAACGTACATGTAGTTCCAGAATGGCATTTCGATAGATGTGGCCAGTCATGTTTCAAATCTGAACACGCAGGTTCGTTCTGGAACACAAAATAATTCCTCCCCAAACGAGAAATTCTGCACCACCGTATCGGTGTCGTTCAATGGGTTTCCTTTTGGTGGTAACGGGTACCTGGCCCTCTCCATATGAATGTCTTGCTAGAATCAGACTGAAAGCTAAACCTAGACTCGTCGGAAAACATCACACAAGATCACTGTTGTGGTGTCCACAATGCATGCTCTCTACTGCAGGGTAACCGCATGCGACAGTGAATTGGAGTAAGTGGAACACATCTGACAGGCTTATGAGCATATAGACCAATGTGTCCTAAGCGTCTGCCCACGCTCTGTCTTGAAATTGTCGTACCGGTAGCTGAAAAGAGCTGACGAGACAAGCCTTATACTGTGCTCCGTCTGTTACTTTTGGCAGTAACTGCTAAATACCGGTCCTCATTCGACGTTGTAAGTTGTTGGCGACCTGTGTTGCAACGTCTATTCACATTACCATCATCTTGGAACCGTTGCCAAAGCCTGGAGATGACACTCAGGGTGATTCCAAGTTCCTCGGATACTACCAGTTGGATACATCTACATTTCAAACTACCGATAATTCTACCACGTAAAACATCATCCAAACACTCTCTTTGTGCCCTAACTATGCAGTTATTTTATTAAGTATTTTAAGACGCTTATAAGCAATTTAACTTCTTTGCAAACATTCCTTACATACCCTTCTCTTGCATTATCGCCCTTCTCTACTGTCGGCGTTATCTGGAGGTTTATTGTAATTTGCATATTATTCTTCAAGAAGTATGTGATAATTCTACATGTGAAATTTTTATTATAGAGTTCAATTTCTGTATAATTCTGAATTATCCTTAATTTATTGACATGGGTGTAACTCCCTAAAGCATTTACACCACATATTGACCGTACATGAGTTGACTAGTGTGTTTTTGATATGATCCTTAATACATCATATGTCTGCCGTACTATGAAATGCACTCCGTGCAGTGCCGAGGGATGGTAAGGATCATATTATCTGTACTTGGAGAAAAGAGCTCCACTTAGTAAGCAATGCACTCCGAAGGTAGATACAGATGTTGGAAGTGGTTAACAAGTTGTGATTCGTCGGCCAAATATGTCCCTGACATGTTCAATCAAATTCTATTCCGAAGAAAATTAATGCCATTCCAAGCGGATGATATGCTTCGATTGAAGACAATCCTTGATGATGTTCGGGTGATGAAAAGGGCAATGTCCTCTATAAACCCAAATTCAACTTTCACGGCACTCCTAAATAAATAAATATGTTCCAGAATAATTCCAATAAACATAGCCTACCATAGTACCTATTGTAATCCGCATCTCTGTTCTGGAATCAACTACAATGCCTCCTTAAATGAGCAGTTCTGCACTAACTTAATGTCGTCTTTCAGTGATGTTGTCATGGTGGAAATGGGTACCTGGCCTTTTCATATAAACTACCGAGCAAGCTGATTACGCCACATTTTATGATGTCCACTCTAGGGTAAACGTTAGCGAAAACGAGCTACCATGATCGCTACACATCTGACAGGCATGCGAACATATATACGATACTGTTCCAAATGTCAGTACATGATTTGCCTCGAAACAATAGTGCTCTTAACTGACGATAAGTGACACTACAGATCTGTTTTTGTATTCCGTCTGTTTATTTTGCCAGTTACTGCTAATTATCGCCCGTCATTCAACGTTGTCATTCTTTGTATTATAACGTCAGTTGGCATTTTCTTCATTTTAGAATCCTTGTCACAGCCCAGAGATGGCATTTTGTGTGATTTCGAGTTCTTTGGCTATTGTCATCTTCGTACGCCCACATGCCAGGCGACCGATAACTCTATCAGTAAAACAGCATCCACATACGTCTTCTGTGTCATACCTATAAAATCGTGATACTGAGTGCGTATGGACTGATTATAAGCACGTTTCCTTTTTCGCCACAAATTTTAATGTATCCCTCTTTTACGCTCTCGTTAAGTGGTTACGTTATCATGTGCTTTCCAGTAATTTCAAAACAATTTTTGACCACATATGAAATATTTCTTTTGTTGGCATTTTCCCTTTGCTGTTCGACTTTCGTGTGCTTCTAGATTACCTTTAATTTATAGATATGTGTGCAAATTTTAGTTATCTGCCATGAACATACGAAACCAGTGAAGAGTGTATTGCTGCTCATGATATTTAATAAAGAGCCATCAACAAAAAACTCGATAACTTTAAACATAAACTGGTTGCTTTTTTTCGTTCCTGTTGAGATCATGATTACGTCATTTTATTACAATTCTCTTTGGTTTAAAATATCCATGACGTCAGATAACCTTTTATTTACGTCATATCAGCGTCATAAATCCGACTTGACGAATTTAATGACTGCCTTCAAATCGCATTCTTTGATCTGAGGAAACAAAGCGAAGTTCACCATCAAATCTCCGAGTGTCATCAGCGATGAGAAAACATCCATTCATGATTTTTAACCATAATAAAGAAGTGTTTTTTAATTATAATTTTTTCCGTTTGTAAAAGTTTTCAAAATCATGATAATTATCTGCTGTTCTAAATAATTTGTTTTCAAATTTTTAAATGTTTAGCAATGGCTTCCAAAATTGAATAAGTTGAAAATAAAACAGAAGAAATAGCAAAATGAAGAAGACAAGATAAGACATTCACTTCATAGTTAGCTTAAATTGGCAAGGGCGAATTAATATTCTTAACAATAAAACTAAATGCAATAGAAAAAAGATGATATATCTTTGAATACTTTTGTTGCAATTTGTTGCAGTTTTTTTTATTTAGTATAATTGAACAAGGGAATAAATCTCATAACAGTTACATAAATCATGTACATATTTTAAAAAAGCGTACTAACATAAATAATTTTAAAAGTAAAAAAAATAATTACAATAAAAATAAAAATTTACTTTGTTTATTAGAAAAAGTAATAAACACGATAATCTAAGAAAATAATAGATATATATATGTATGTATGTGTGTGTGTGTGTTTGTGTGTGTGTGTTTGTGTGTGTGTGTTTGTGTGTGTGTGTTTGTGTGTGTGTGTGTGTTTGTGTGTGTGTGTTTGTGTGTGTGTGTGTTTGTGTGTGTGTGTGTTTGTGTGTGTGTGTGTTTGTGTGTGTGTGTTTGTGTGTGTGTGTGTTTGTGTGTGTGTGTGTGTGTTTGCGCCAACGTGCAATATGTTGTGAGGGCGGAAACCAGGACACTTTCCAATATTCATCTTGAAATGTGCATACAGTAGGTTAAAAAGCAACATTGTGTTTAACGGTAACCAGAATTAAATTTGAGACCTTCTGAATATTTTACAAGATCTCACTAAAAATCAGGGTGGCCTGGTTAGTTATAGGTCTTTTCTTTATCCGAAGGTAAAGAAATAAACACGATAATTGTATTCTGAGCCTAACTTAACAAAAACTCGTCTTTTTTTCACTAAAGGATCTAAAGGGCTCTTAATATGTCAAGGTCGCCATGTTTTCCAAGTGAAATGATACTTCCGTGGTTGGCAAATCAAGTATTTCAGAATCTTCGTGTGAACTCTGCTTTTTAAATTATAAAGATCACCACATTTTCTCAGCAGTTTATCCTACGTGATTGTGAGCAATGTACTAGGAAGTTTTCTAGTGCTTACACTCTCACTTTTAGGTCTCATGAGACTTAAATAAAAAATCAGCATCATGAATTTTAGATTCATGATCAATTATTATGTTTCTAAAACAAACACATTTATTTTAGAAATATACGTTTTTGTTTCAACATATTTACTGTAAAATTCATACCCATCTCTCCCCTTAAAATTTCATTTTCTTTTATAAAAATTATTTACAGCTAAGCATCCAGCAGCAACTAATCAATCCGGGTTGAAGATCTAAGAACCTCTGAAACTCCCATCCATCCACCATTTCCTACTTTCAACGGTAGATGTTCATTATCAACAATAAGTGACAAACAAGTTTCTTTTCCATGAAATATCATTCATGTAAGATTAAAAAATAGTGTATCTAAACTTTAGTGTATTCGAATTATAATTCAATATTTTGAATAGTAGAAGTCTTCATGTTAATAAGATTAGTTCACAATGCTAAGTTAGTGTAAATATTTATTCAATTTGTTTTCGCTTCTGTTAGGAGCACTTTAAATGAAACTAAATTTTCAAATTCAGTAAATGATATTTTTTTTAGATTTCACATAAAAGACTTTCAATTTATCTTCAAATTAAATTATTTTCATTATTTGCTTACTTTTCACGAATTTTTTCTTCCTTTCAAATCTTTGTAAATCATGGATATTGAATTCTCAAACAGAATCGACGAGAAGATTTACATTCGACCCCTTAACTTTGTTATTGAGATTTCGACTGCTATGAAATAACTTGGAGAAGTGGGGGGGGTTAAGAAGATGTATTCAAATTTGCGTGATTCGGATGATGACCGAATTCTTTTTAAGGGATTGCGCGTTATCCTTGCAATAGATTCCAGAACATAAATCCGTAAATTCTCTTAAGCTTTTAAATCCCAGATTCTGAAATTGCAGACACTATTCAACTTAAATCCCTGAGGTGCTTATACGGATCTTTCGACCTTCGGCTTTTTGGGAGAAGAAAAATTTATGTGCCCCACCCCCCTCTCGCTTTCAACAAATGACACGGAAATATTTTACGACTGGATTTAGAAAAACGATCCCGTATTTTATATTTGTTTGCTTATTTAAAAAAAAAAGATAAAGAAAGAAAGCATTCAGCACTTTTTAGTTTCGAGAGGGAGGCTTCATTTTTGGGTGATGTGGGTTTTCACTTTTTCTTGTTTTATTGTCGTTTGAAATAGTGAAAAAGGGAAATTGGAAAACGAGAGCTCCTAAAAGAGAAAGTCCACGGAGTCTACTTAAAAAAAATCACCAAATCAGCGATTTGGAAGAAAAAGAACCGCCTATCCAAACGTTCTGCCCGGAGTTTTCCTCATTATTGAAGTTGATATGTGAGCGAACGTCGTTGAAACGTGAAAACAAAAATGTTGGAAGAGCGATTTATGCAAGCTTTATTTTATATTTTTCCCAAAAAATTACTTCGACGCCTTAAATATTCTAAGAAGTTCTGGCTTTCGACTTAGAATGTCAATCATAGTTTCTGGTATAATTTAAGGCATATGTGATTCGAAAAATGTAAATTATTCAACTAAAAACTTATGTTTTGTGTAATCATAAAGACATATATTCATTCTTTTTTCCTTATAAATTACAAAAGTAAAAGAGCATTATCTACCATTTCCATAGATTTTTTCCTTTTTTAAAAATTACCAAACTATTTATAAATATATATATGTAATATATTTTTGGTAACAACAAAATCTTATTTAAAATTAAAGGGCATTTTTTAAAAAGCATCAATACATACACTTTACTAGAAGGCTTTATAACATAAATATATGAGCTATTTTATTAGATCGCTCATGTTTCCAGTTAATTTTTTTTACAGATTTCTAATTTAATATTTTTAAAACTTTTATTTTCTCAGAATAAATTTTAGCATATATTATTTGTTCAAATAATGTCGTAAATCGATCTATATACGTGCGTGTGTTTGTAAATAAAAACATAAACCAGTGTTCTTGGGGAGGGAGGCTCTCTTCTTCTTATATAAATTAAAATAAAATTAAAACGTTTATATGATTTTAATGAATGTTCATAATTTTATAGGATTATAAAAGTATTTAATTAGTAAGAAACACGGTTCAATATATAATGAAAATTTATATATGTATATAAATTTCCATTATATATTGAACCGTGCTTTAGGGTTCATGTCGATTGAGAGTTGAATAAAGCAACCACTTAATGAACACAAGACTTTCATTCGTAAAAATTCCACTAGATATAAGAAATCCCAGCTGTAACAATCAGAGTTATACAACTACAATTCGTCAGAAACAATAACAAACAGCTTCCAATCACAGGTCACAAATACCTAGGACAGAGAACAGCTTCTCTAGACTAGCTGTCAGGACTAATCGTCTTCAATCACTGACTGTCTTCACAAAAACTCCTCACTTCTATGTCAGGCTGCGGTATTTATACCCGACTTGGCGGAGAAGTCTGCTAGTTTCGCCAACTTTCTGGATGCTTCTAGGCTATCTCTCTAAATATTAGTCCTAGAGCTTAGGTGATGGATGCTTCCAAAAGTATCTATTTCTCTCCAAATCACCAAAAATCTCGCCAACTGTTGCCAAATTTTCTAGCCAAAACATCGCCAAGTCCCCAAATTATTATAAAACCCGCTTTTAACGTATAACACGTTTAAATACAACATAATTTGCCAAAATGTGAGTATTTCCAAACTGTCTGAGATATTTTATGACAAATACAATAATTATTTATAAATTTGTAACATTTCCCTCCTCTCAAGAACTGCGCGTCCCGGGCAGTATAATCGCCTGATAGGAAGCCAAATTTAATATAAAAGAATTTACATTTTAAGAGGATACAGAACACATTACATACACAAACAATTAAAAATACAAATACAAAAAAATAGAAAATATTAAAATTATCTATACTATTTACAAAGAGACTATGGTCTACTAAATTTTACTTCACATTACAATAAGGAGCTAATCTATCATAAGTACTACCTTTGGTTTTGAAGATGATTTCCTTATACGAACCACGACTTCATTCAGTCTTTTTAGGACTGTGTAGGGACCTTCTCAGTTGGCTTGCAACTTTTGGGAAAGTCCTTTGCGTCGAATCGGTTTCCACAACCAAACCTTATCACCTTCCTGAAATCCATGTCCTGTCGCTCTTGTGTCATGCTTTGTCTTCATTCTTTCGATCGTCAGGTTGATTGGATCTCGAGCGAAGTTCTGAATATCTTCAAGACATGCCTGAAGGTCCCGAATGTATTCCTCTGGGGATGAAGATGTATCTGATTGACGATCAAACTGAAGATTACAAAGGCGACGAAGTTCGCTACCAAAGAGCATTTGTGATGGAGTATATCCGGTAATCTCATGGACAGCGCTGCGATATGCAAGCAGAAAAAGCGGTAGCTTCAAATCCCAATCTTGCTCATTTCTGGAAATCTTAAGTGAGAAATTGTTCAAGATGGTTCGGATAAACCTCTCTACCATGCCATCCGATTGCGGGTGTAATGGTGTGGTCTGCGTCTTGTCTATTCTAAGAATTTGACACATTCCTTTAAACACAGCTGAGGTGAAATTTATTCGTTGATCTGAAGGAATCTTTAAGAGTGTGCCGAATCTGAAACCTATTGCTCCACTAGAACCTCGGCTACTGTAGTCGATTCTTCATCGGGGAATGAAAAGAATAATAATAAGAATCCCAGCTGTAACAATCACAATTATACAGCTGCAATCCATCAGATACAAAAAGAAACAGCTTAAAATCACAGGTCTCAAATATGTCTGACAGAGAAAAACTTCTCTAGACTAGCAGTCACGTCTAATCGTTTTCACTTACTGAATGTCTTAAGAAAAAACTCCTTACTTCATGTCGGGCTGTGGTATTTATACCTGACTTGGCGGAGAAATCTACTAGTTTCGTCAAGTTTATGAAAGCTTCTAGGCTATCTAGCTAAATATTGGTCCTAGACCTTAGGTGATGGATGTTTCCAGAAGTATCTATTTCTCGGCAAGTCGCCAAGAATCTCGCCAGCTGTCACCAAGTCACCAAATGATTAGAAAGCCCGCTTTTAACATATAACACGTCTAAATACCGCAATGTTTGCCCAAAATGTGAGTATTTCCGATCTGTCTGAGATATTTTAAGACAAATACAATAACTATTTATAAATTTGTAAATATGTACATAGGTTACATGAATATGAATTAACAAGTAATAAATTTCAAAACACAGAAATCCTATTAAATTGCAATAATATTTCATTACTTAACTTTGAAGCATAAATTCATAAATTATTTACTTTACTATATGCCACTTTCCTAAATATTTCTTTTTTATTTTCCAGATTGGTAACATCAATTACATCTTAAACTTTCATTAGTTCAGAACAAGGCATATAATCCTAGCTGTTGCACAGTGCCCGGTTAATATGATTTCTTCTGTTCAGCATAAAAAAGTGTAGAATAAAATGCATGTAATGGGGCAGCCAGTGAGTTTTCCACCATAACCCCAAAAGAAGTTCTTAGTGATTTAGAGGCAGAGACTAAGCAGAAGATCCACAAGAGGCATCATGTCACATGGATGACGCTACCAGCGTAACATTTTTAATCTGTCCTAGTCACCCTTAGTGAACTCAATGGATCTTTGATTGGGTCAGTATTTGAACTCCCTATTTTCCTATAATAAGAATGGATGCACTAAGCAAATACTGTAGCTACCCCTGCACAAAATATTTAGTTTAATGCAATATGTTGTGTGTTTGTAAAACATACAAAACTTTACAAGGGGCTTAATGGATAGACAACAATTATTTTTCACAAATTTTAATTATTCATTTTCCATTCATGTGTAATCAATATAATGTGACTATTGAGTACACGCACCACGTACTATTGAGATCGATGGTAAATCATCAATCACAGAAGGCAGTTGCCAACAAAGTACAATTGGGCTCATATAAATAGAATGTGCCGACATCAGAAAATATTGAGGTCTTTAGCATAATGCAAGAAACGGAATGATTTATCCGGTGTTCAAAAGGGTATAGTCATTAGAATTTTGGCAAATGATGGAAGCCTTTCTAGAACAGAAACTGAGAACTGTTCGTATGCCGCTTTGGTAAGAGTTTACCATGCCTGGCAATATGGAACTGCCCAAAATCAGTGACGTGGCAAATATAGTGCAATATGGGCCACAGATGACAGAAATGAACGACAGCTGTGGAGGTGCGTCAGGCGGATAGACGTGATACCACTGAGCAATTGACTGACTAGATGAACCAAGTGATTACCAACAATGTAGCCGAAACTACTGTTCTACGAGCATTACTGCGTCTGAAATTACGAAGTAGATTCCTGATTCGTGCACCTATGCTGATTGCAGTTCATCTGTGACAGAGGCTGGAATTTACACACGAGTACATCAACTGGACGTCTACTGAGTGGCAACAGGTTGCGTTTTCCGATGAATCACGTTTTATACCCCACCGGACCGATGGACTTTGACTTGTACGACAAGAGATCACTGATATCAAGCACCAGGCAACCGTTCCCATAGCAGTCCAGGTCAGAGATGGAAGCACGATCTATGGAATGTTTTTCAGGCATTCTTTGCGTTCACTATCATTGTGGAAGGCACGATAGATCAATACAAGACCACATATGACCTTGCGGACCATGCCCACCCCTTACGCATTGTTTTTCCTCGGGAAGATGTCATTTATCAGCAGTACAATATGAGGTGTTATAAATTAGGCAGTGTACGTGTGTGGTTTGAAGAGAACCAAGATCAGTTTACCTTTGTCCTCTGTTTTTCAAACTCACCTCAATTAAGCATAATCAAGAATCTGTGAGACCATCTCAATCGGGATGTTCATGGTATGGATCCTCACCCATGTTATTTAGCGCAGTTTGACATAGCACTGAAGTCGACGATGCTCAACATCCCACTGAATATTTATTAAGAACCTTGATGATCGCTTCCTATTTGTCTCCCTTCCAGTAATATATATATATATATATATATATATATATATATATATATATATATATATATATATATATATATATATATATATATATATATATATATATATATATGCCCAAATAGGCAATGCAATTATAGAAAATGTTACGTTTCGCAAAATACAAACTTGTATACATCATTTTAAAGAGAATTTATTACTGAATTCAATACAAAACACAAAATTCAATTATTGGCAGCAATACAAAAAAAGTTAAACGATAATAGTTATCGATATACATTAGATACTGATGATTGCAGTGAGTTATCAGTACTTAGAGTACCCTTTATCATTGATTACAGCTTCCCACATCAACGTTTCATTGAACTGATAAGAGTTTTAATCTCTTCTTTCGTTTTTACATGATGCCAGGAAACAATTTATAGCGTCAATTAGTTCCCTTTTATTTGATGGGCACCTCATTCAGATAAGAGTTTTCAAACCTGTTTCTTATACACAGAAATTACAAGTAGGAATTTTTGTAAAAATGTTTAATATTTAGTGAAACAGCAATGACATCAAATAAAAGAGTAGATTGGGCACCTAGAAAGAGATGTAATATTATTTTGTTACGAGAAAGTGGTCTTTCCTATACTGAAATTGCAAGACTGGTGGGTGGTTCAGTGACTACATCTGGAGTCCGAAAGTTTTGTTTACGATATCAGGAGACAAATTCAATAAAAAACAAAGAAGGGAAAGGCCGAAAAAGGTACACCAGATCTATTGATGACACATAAATAAAATGACTATGCCTCCAAGATAGAAAAATGTCATCCGCGGCCATCAGAAGTTATCTGAATGATGCTGATGATTCTGTCAGTTCAAGAATAATCAGGAGAAGATTCACAGATGTTGGACTGAGAGGTAGTATTCCACGAAAAAAGCTTTATCTTAATTTTCAGCAATGAAAAAAAAAAGACTACAGTGGGCAAAGGAACACATTAACTGGTCAGATGATCAGTGGTCACAAGTTATATGGAGTGATGAAACTAAGCTATCGTTATTCGGTAGTGTGATGGACGAAAATATATAAGACGTAGAATAGGAGAAGAGCTACTGCTTGACTGAATTCAAGCAACTATGAAGAACCCAGTTAGTGTTATGATTTGGTCATGCATGCCAGTAGATAGTATTGGTCGCCTTCATGTCATCGATGGGACACTCAATTCCAGAAAGTACATTTACACTATTCTAGAACCAAAACTTCTACCTTCCATCAGAGATCTCTTCAAACAATATTTCGTTTATTTTTCAGTAGGATTCTGCTCCTTGTCACACGGCCAAAATATCGAAAGACTGGTTTTGTACAAGGAGCATTAAATTGTTGTCAAGGCCAGGAAACAGTACTGGCGCACATCAAATAAAAGGGAACTAATTGACGCTATAATTGTTTCCTGGCATCATGTAATAACGAAAGAAGAGCTTAAAACTTTTGTCAGCTCAATGAAATGTGTATGTGCAGCTGCAATCAAAAATAAAGGGTACTCTACCAAATACTGATAACTCACTGCAATCATCACTATCTGATGTATATTGATAACAATTATCGTTTAACTTTTTTGTGTTTTTTAATGAATTAAGTAATAAATTCTCTTTAAAATGATATATACGAGTTTGTATTTTGTGAAACGTAACGCTTTCTATAAGAATACAAATTTCAAAAATATAAAAATTTTCAAAAGTGCCCATAATTTTGGCCACCACTGTACATATATATATATATATAGA
Organism: Latrodectus elegans; assembly: GCA_030067965.1. Lineage (NCBI taxonomy): Eukaryota > Metazoa > Arthropoda > Arachnida > Araneae > Theridiidae > Latrodectus > Latrodectus elegans. Next base: position 23,010,860 of record CM057813.1, read on the forward strand.
TAGATAGATAGATAGATAGATAGATATCTTAAAGTTACTCATTATGCCGTTAGTCCTACAAAACTGGAGTCATTTATTTTAAAACAGATTCTTAAGCATAGGGCATAAAGTTTTGTGAATAAGAAAAATTTTTCTAATATCTTATGTTAATAAAAAAGAAACTTGAAGAAAGTGTTACCTTGTGACTTCTTCGAACGGCGAGCTAACAATTTTTTATTAATAATTAAAAAAAATGTAAAATATGATTTTTTTATTTATTACTTTAAATGCATTTTAAATTTGATCATAAAAACAATTTTCATTTGTTTTATTTTTATCAAATGCGTTTTATTTATCTTTGATACTTTTAATTTTGTGATATGCATTTTTGTGCTCAGTAAATTTTTTATTTAATTTATTTTTTAAGAATGCCAAAAAAATGTTTTAAATTTTTAACTGATATCAAAAAATTACAGTTGTTTTATTCTCCAGAATTTTTTATTCCAAAATTTATACGAAAAATGATAATTCTCTTATCAAGGAATAAATACATTTCATTCAAATTTTAAATATATTATTATTTTACATTATTAATTATTTATATAATTAAATATATATCATTATTATATTTAAATGTTATTTAAATAATAATATTAATTATATAATATACTGATTTTTTAAGTTCATCTCAGCCTTTCAACCGTTCAGTGGACCGATAAAATGAAAAATAAGCATGGTTGGGAACTAAACATTGTTGTTTAGTGTTAGGCCCAGTGGTGTAAAGGTAGCGTTTCGTTCGGTTGATAAAACTGAGTACCAAGCATGCTGGGCCCTCGGTCAGGAAAACAAATATAGGCACTAGGTACCCTTGGCATACATTAGGTATTCGGGCAACAAATTTAATTTTTTAGGTAATAATAGATTCATGTGTTCAGTTGGTAGATTGAGTTTTACAGCGCAAGGTTCAAAAAGGACAAGCTGTTCCATTTATGTGTTCAGATTTTGAGTCAGAGTAGAGTAAATAACAACTCAAAAGAATTATTTAAGCTTTTCTAACAAATGATTGTTTTTAAAATTTTTCTATCATTGTCTATGTGTGTATTCGATATAATATTGTATAAACATCAATATAAACTTAACGGACTCTAATACATTTACTTAAAATATAATACTTAAAATATAAATGTTAGATTTAAGAAAATCTCTCTTCACCAAAATTTTCTGTTTTACCTATTGTCGACAATTCAAAACGGATTTATTTTCCATTTCAACGCAATGACGCTCTTTATGTATTGTGTGGTAAGCATAGAGAGGTTAAAGGGAAAATAATTTCCATTATTGTATCATTCAAAGCTTTTACCCTCCAAAACAAAAATTCATCATTTTATAAAAAAAATAAGAAAAAATTATCCAAAAGCGAAATTGAGGCATCTACCAATCTTGTTTTTTTATGAAAAAACGCATAATAAAATGAAAAAAAAAAGAAACTGAACAAAAATTACATGAACAATTCATTTTATTAACAGGTTTGAGAGCAAGCAGCTTCACTTTATCACTTTGCGGGCCTGCTCCAGACGTTTCTTATCTCTCTCCCTATAAAAAGAGCGTTTCAACTGAATAATTCATAAACATAATTTACATTTCTCTTTCATAAGCTTATTGTATATACGTCTATACGTCATTTTTGGCTGAATAGCCGGAAATTGCTCATACCCGAGACAGAAGCAAAGAAAATGTGTTTCTAAATTCGTGAGATTAAAGATAAAATAAAACGAATGATTTTTGGATGAGCTTTTCTTTCCCCAGCATCCATTAAATACATTTGTAAGATGTATGCGCACAATTATTCCTAACTTTAACTCAATTGGGTGTGTTTTTTTCAGTAAAAAAAGTCACCGAATGATGTTCTATACCTCAAAATTAAGAATAATTGCTTGTGGGGATGCAAATATATTGTTAAAAGAAGTCAAATGTAAGAATAAGAACTCCTTTTCGGTAGAATTATAGAAAATTTGCCATTTTTCGAATTAGATATACGTCACAATCAAGTTGAATTAACATATGTTTTCAGTTTCTCAATTTTTTGCTTTTAAGTTTTCAATTTCTTTTTTGAGTAGGCATACCTTTTATCTGAAATGGTTAAGCGTATTTTTTTATAACATGCAAAAATATTTGTGATTAATTGCTTACAGTATTGAAAATTCTTATGGTAAAATGAGTCAGAATATAATTCATATATAACACGTACACAAATCCTATTTCTTAAGTGTTAGCTTTGATAATTTATTTTGTTCAATAATCGATTGAATATTTCAAAATGCACTACTCCATTTGTAAAACATTAAAATCTAATGCTGTGAATAAGCATCACTTTGTTTTTGGTGATTTATATCACTATTTAAGAAACATTTTAGCTTTTGATAACTGTATATTAAACCGGAAATATCAATTTTATTGCAATATTTCTAAGAAGGATAATGACTAATATGATGAGGATTTGATGTTTTATGATAAAACCATCAAATTGCTCTTCTAAAAAATCATAATATCGACATTTAGTATTACACATATGATTATGATCGCACATTTTTTGCACTATTTGGTTTTCCTAGTTTTTTTGCTACTGCTTGTTATTTTCTTCGTAAGAAATTTTTTCCCTCTGTTGAGAGAATCTTTATTTACTCTCTTTCTAAAATTGGGTATTGCAAAGAGTGAGTAGACTTACTTTTATATTCAATTTTTATCATGTTTTCTTCATGAGGACTTTATTTATTTATTTATTTTTCATGAAAAACATATATTTTATCATCCGTTATCTTATGTTTCCAATAACTTATGATTAAAATAATATCCTAATGCAAAAACTTAAAATAATCTTTTTCCTAGTGATTTTTGTTTTTTGAAACAGAATCATCAATTTATTTAGTAAGAGTCTATTTTAAATTATTTTTAAAATAACTATAACAAGAGAAGCTACTATTTGATATTACACTTGTTTTTTTAATCAGTATCTATTTTCAATTTGTTTTCTTATTAAAATTGATTTTTCTGATAAATGTAAGCATGGTATCTTTATTCGCAATTATGACGAATAACAAATGAAATGTGTGTGTGTGTTTGTGTGTAATGAGACATTAACAAAATTTAAATCCATTATATTGGTCCTTATAGGTACAACTTAACTTTAATGCATCAGATAGATATCTTCAGATTTTGCTACTTGAAACTGAACCCAAACAAGCTAGAATGACTCATATACCTGTGTATAAGTAAATTATAATGGAAACAAACAAGTTATATTTATTTCATTAGATATTTACTTATAAATATTTAGAATAGATTAAGGATTAGAAGATTTTAACATTTATAAGAAAAGAATTCCTTATTTGGGATATTATACATTGTTATATATCAAAACTAGATAATCAATTATCCAAAAAACGTTTTTCCCATTTCAATATTTTAAGCAGCTTATTATAATGCAATTCTCAGCGTGAAGAAGTTATTAATGTCTTGAAATTTTTTAGATTAAAAAGAATTCTTCAGAACACATTCAACAGTGTATCTAAAATTCCATTACACCGAAATTACTATATAATGGAAAACAAAGAGGTCATTAAAGGTATTCTGATTTAACATCATTCCACTAGAGTATCACAGAGTCTATAATGGCTTAAAAAGCATTGAGGAAAATCTGAGTTTTGAGATCCAGTTTAAGTTTTCATTTTGTAAACAGCAAACAAATTTCTCTTTTATGTTAGAAATAAAACTGAATTGGTGACAGAAATAAAATATTTTCCATTTTAAGTTTTCATTTCGTAAGAGCAGACAAATTATTTTTATGTTACAAGTGAAAGTGAATTGGAGATGGAAGTAAATACAAGATAAGCAAGAAAGTTCTTGGTATTTTTAATTGCACAAAAGTACATGACCTACAAAACCTATAGCATTGTTAGTCCTCGAAGTAATCACCATCGACACTTAGCTTCTTTTGTCAAAGACTCTCCAGTTGTAGAATCCCGTTGCGGTAAAATCGGGGTATTTGAATCCAAAGAAGTTCATGATTAATTGGTTCAAGTCTGCTTCATTGATGAGGGATTTTTCTTGAAGATTATGATCTGGAGAATGGAAGAGGTAGCAATTTAATGGTGCAAGGTCAGATGAGTAAGGTGGGTGGTACAAATTCTCTCATGCAAGTGGCTGTATAGTATACTTTTCCACGCAAGCAACACAAGCTCGTTATCGGTCAAGAACGGTACATCCTGGTAATTAACCAGTGCTTGCTTCTTCTGTTGCATACGTCTGAATAACAGCGAGTACAGGTCGGTAGTAATCGTTTGGCCCATTGCTAGCAGCTCGTAGTGAACCACTTGAGGACTAATCCTCCATACCAGATTCATCACAGAGGTACAAATCTCCCGACCGAAATTGATGAAACCACTACCTTGCTATACTTTTATTCATAGCACTATTTCCAAACACTTGAAATATTCAGCGACTTGATCAGCTGCTCATAAGCCCGCTTTGAAGCTCTAAAGCAAACATCACCAAACGAGTTCCTTAGATTTTTCTTCACTACTACTGTAAGAGTTTTGCTGAATGAGTGTGGGTGGTAGATCTACTTTTATAACTGATATTCCCAATCCCGACTGACAGGTGTCTCAATTAGACATACACTAATTTGCCTACTTATTCTTACTTCGTGCAATGGCAATGGGAAAAGGACAAGAACTTTCTTGTTTACATTATACTTTCTGCTTTGAATTTTCATTTCAGGAACAGCAACAAATTTGCTCTACGTAACACGTGCAACTGAATTGGAGACAGAAGTAACTTTCCGCTTTGTGTTTTCATTTCGTGAACTGCAATCAAATAATTCTTGTTACAAATGAAAGGGAATTGGTGACATATTTTGATAATTTCTCACCTGTCGGGAAAAATATTTTTATCCTAATACATTGGCACTATTGCCTTGCTAAATTCTGCTTCTTAAAGTATTTTTTAATCTCTTTTCACAAATTTTTTTTAACTAGTGATTTTTTATGAGGACAGTTCGACATTAGTTACATGATTTTAGTTATTACTTTATGAATATGCTCTGTTTTCACAACAGAAGCTGCCATTTTAATTAGTTGATTGAATAGAAAACAGATTTGTAAGTCTGGTGCTCTTTCACTAAATGGAAATTCAAAACAAACAAAATTAGAATGCACATGATAACATTAAGTACGCTTAACCATTTCCTAACGGAAATGGTGCTAAACTTAAATTTTCCTAAATGTTGACAAGAATTTGAATGCTAAAATCATCCAATTCTCTGAATCTGTAAGAGTAAGGAGTAAAAATTAAATATTGTGATACCATTTAAATAGTAAAACTTGTATATTGAAATTTTTATATTTATAATTTAAATATGAAAATTACTATTTAACTATTAAAACTTTTAGATTTAAATTCAAAAGTAATGCATTTTTAAAATTATAAATTGTAAAACGTGCTAATTTAAGAACATAATAGGGAAGCCCTGAGAATGCCCTTTTTATCACTAATCCAGAAGCTTCCACCGGAACTTACTTCTTCTCTAAATCACAGATATTTCAAAGTGGTATGAATTTTAAAAAAAATTTCAGAATTTTTTACAGAAAAGAAACTAGCATTTGCGGAGCCAATGTGCTTAAATGAAATAACACCCTCATATTTAAGCCAATAGATATTTCAATGATAAAATTATCACTCCCAATTTGAAACTGAATGCGAGCCATCCAAGTCAGTCCTTCCTTTATAAAATATATATTATAAAATGTTCAAAAATAACAGTTATTAGTAATATTAGTTACTAAATATTAGTTATTGAAATATCAGTTATCAGCTTTAAGAGCCCCTGAGTGTTTAATAACTAATATTTTGGATTAAGTATATTTCAAGAAAAGCCACATATTCCTACATAAAATGTGCTTATTAATTATTTATATTTACTTTAGAAACTGAAACTCTTTTTTACAATAGCATTTAAATGGCATACATAGCCAAAAAAAACTCCTGATCACTGATATTTATGAAAATAATAGATATTTTCATACATACCAGTGATCATTTATAAATGATATCATAAATATCTGCGCAAATGAAATAATAGAATTTTAATTTTGCTACATAGTTTTCGATCAAATTTTCGTTAAAAATTGTGCGAAATAACAGAAATCTGTTGCTATGCAAGAAATTTTCCAGAATTATTTCAAACTAATCATTTTGTGCCAAAACATATTTTATTATTATCTACGCTTTTAAATAGTTAATACATACAAACTTAAAATGCTTATAAAATATATATAAACTCTAAACTCAGTGACATGACAACCCATTTTAGAGTTCAAGATCTACATTGTCTTGATCTGTTTTCATGATCGAAAGTCATCCTAACGTGAAACCCCCAGTGCTTAGTTCCCAAGTATGCTTGCTACTCAAAAATGCTTACAATAATTAATTATAATATACACATATAATGTGTAATATCTTATACTACTATTTACATTATAGAATTTCGATTCATTTTGATTAAAATACATTTGCAACTTAATCGTATCACAATATAATTTTTGCGCCAAAAAAAGTTTTACAGAATTTAATTCTTTGTTCTAGAGAAAATAATTTCCCTTTATTTATTTATTAAATTTTCTCCGACGATTCTCACAATTGAAACAGTCAATATTTACATTGCGTCACAATGAAAAATAGCTGCATTTCATTTTCCACCGGAGCTTCAGCAGAAGAATTAGAGAAAGAGTGATTGCGATGGAAAAAACTGAGTTGAAATCAAAAGATAATCCCTACGGTCCTGTTAGATGGGGAAAACCGATCGCTGAACTCGTGGGAATCGTTTAGTTTTCTTCTTATTTATCCCTCTTCTTATACCAATTTTCCTTTCAGACTATAATTTTATCAAAGGAGGAAATTCAATTAAAGAAACAATGAACTTGTTTCAAGATTCCGCTAATGCATTAGTCGGAGCCTCCTACGGGAGTGAGATTTCAAGCAATAACATCGTTTTTACCAAAGGCAGAAAAAGAATTCCTCACATGGCAGGTTAACATCCCTTGATTGCAACGTTAAGCATCCATTTCATTTCAAAAGTTGTTTGAATGTGCTTCTTTTATTTTTTTAATCCTTTTTAATTTACTTTAAGAATTAACGACAATGTGTTTTTGATGATCTTTACTTTGAATAAAAGAGCTTCCGCTTATAAAATTTGAGACTTTCCTTAGAAAGGAGTTTTTGATATTTTTTTTTAAATTCTTTTTATAACTTATAAAACGTATTCATATTTTCGTTGTGAAATAGACTTTAAAGAAAAATTATGTTTATGAAATTTTAATCCCTCAGTAGAAATTTGAATAATTTCAAAATAGTTACCAGGAAATTTCCTAAGAATGTCTTAAAAAACTTAAAAGCAGAACATCTTACAGCCAACGTTTCTAATTTCAAAACTACTTGAATCACCAACATTGAACTTTCAAACATCAGATTATTATTTTGTAATTGATTGACCAATTATTTACATTATAATCAGTAATTAATTCCTATGTGAAAAATTCAATTTATTATTGTTTTTAATAATTTCATTACATATTACTAAATTGCATTTTATATTCGCTGGGTAATTTATTTTCATTGAGATAGTACCTCTAGGATCCTGTACATGATCATTCTGATATTTCTAAATTCCTTTACCCCTCAGTTAATAAGCATTGCAAAGTTTTGTTAATTGTTTATAAGGTAAACATACACATATGCATATAATTAATTAGTTTATGTATCATCATGAGCGCTCTTTTCATTTATCCTATGTTCATTATCTTCTATTTTTTTATCTCAAATATCTCAAATATAGCTTTTATTATTTTTTTTAGTTTTTATCAAGCATAGTTATAAATATATAATGTAAAGTTGCCCTTAATTTGTACATCATTTTATAGACACTTTTGCATCTAAAAAAGTTTTTCAAAATTTATAGTTTAAATCAAAATCCAAACCATTTTGAACATCTGTTTTCGAAGTGAGAATCAAACTCACAAACTATTGAGTCTAAGGCCAAAGAACAAACCGTCCTATTTCTAGAGTATTATATATTTATATGACACTGATTAAGTGTCTCTCTAACTCTATCTCTCTCTCTCTCTCTCTCTCTCTCTCCCACAATGATATATAAATAATATAATATTCTACATAGAGTTATCTACGATATACATTACGATATGAGTAATTTATGTGTGCGTGAGTAAGTGTGTACATACATATAATTTTGTTTTATATCTATAACATAACTATTATTCTTAAAAAGATAATATATGTTACATTGTCTATTAAATCACTTATAATATTTATATATATCTAGTAAATTTTGAACTGTGATTATTATATATGCTGATATATAACATTTGATTGCTTATTATCTGTATGAATAGCTTTCACCATATTGCTATTTAATATGTCATCCATTTACACCAAACTCAGTATTTTTGTAAATCCATCTTGATATTCTTATATAATTCTCATCTATATTTTGTTCTTATTACTAAAAGTAATCTATATACTATTTTTATGCACACGGGAAATTTTCCAAAAATAAGATTTTTTTTTATGTTCATATTTAAGTAACTGCAATATTTATATGTACACGTGAGTTAACCATTACAGTACTCAAGTGGAAATAATAGATAAAGTACACAAATTAAAAATGTATGTACAAGGAATACACATTAGAAAAATAATTAAAAAAAATTTTTTTAATTTATTTCTTTTAATTTTTTTACGAAACGATAGAATTATAATGACCTACGAAATTAATTAATTATCAAGTTTCAAACAACACTTGTTTAATATAGTTTTCTGATTTAGCGTCGAAAATGTTTCTTTTTTGAAAAATAATGTAATAATAAAAATAATAATAATAATGATAAAACTTTCATGTTTGAAAAACATTTTTTTTTGTATCTATTATGATTTTTATGTCTTTTTATGGGTACCATCAGATGATATGACAGGAATTTTTTGACAGTTTAAGATAAAATATTTGATTTTTGCTAAAATAAAAATGGGAAAACATTTATTGTTCATGATTTCTTCGCTTAGAAAATACTTTTTCTGTGAAACATTCTCTAAGGGTATTTTATATCTCAAAATAATTCTACTGTTTGCAGTTAACACGAAAAAGATAAATCTCTTACAACAATTACTTCTTTTTGAAGTATATTCCTTATAGTTTTAGGTACATTTGATTTTTTAATTTACATTGCACAAATATCATTTTTGCTTTGTTCTAATAAAATGATCTATTAGTTATTGTTTTTTTATCATATTTAAAACCCTAAATATTACATTACGCTTATTGTAGACTTCGGTTAATAAAGTCAAAAATAGAAACTTTTTAATATCATGATTAATTATACTTGCTAAAATAACTGTACTTAATGAAAACATTTCCTGATTTTGGACATGCTTTGTTTGTACTATATTTATTATTATTATTACCTTTGAAAACATCAGGTCCATGAGCCATTCATCCTCAGGATGTCCATTACTAGTAGGGGATTTTGAACCAGGTTCTTCCTGTTGGTCCCCAGACAAGGTAAAATGTAACCAGGTAATGCCTGCGCAGAAAAACATTTACAGCAAATTTTCAAGGGTTTATTACCACCAACAAAAGTTATTGATGAAAGAGGACCACTAAGGAATGTGGTGAGGTTCTTGTCTACAGCAACCCCGAATTAAGGAGCTACCATGGCACTTACGCTGATAGCATGGGTGTTCAGGAGTCAGCAGGGTATCTTAGGAGATTAGTAGGATCCAGTTGGGGATCATCCCTATGGCCTTATTCTTTGCCATATATTTAGAAAATAGCTCCATATAAATAAAAGGAGATTGTCCGTATTATTGATTTGTTGATTGATACAGATTGCCTGTAATATCCGTTATCTCATAAATTGTACATTAATGATCTTGCTTTCGTCGCGACCTAAGTAATGTGATCAAAATGGCTGGATAGAATGATGATAATCATACAGAACTAGATCTGAATGCATCCATTAAAAGTAGCCAAGAAGCTATCTTTATTCCTTTAAAGTATTGTATGCTCATGAAAAGAATCCTAAGTTCAGAAATATTGCTTTTCCCCAATAGATAGTTGATCTAAGAGCACTAGGAATCGTAAACAAACAGACCATGGATTTTAAGCCCTTGACATTCTATGTCTAACGAAAGAGCTTAAAATGTGATCAACAATGAATCTGGACAGAGGTATAGTATCCCGTGCATTTTTTGTATAAACCATCGCTCCCCATGCAATAATATGGTGACCATTGATACTCATGATGGTATCATGGGTAAGTTACATTGGCAGCAATCATTTCATATAGTTCATGTAAATACATAATTTCGTGCAGAAAACTACAAAACTAAATATTACCTGTACTATTGTAACTTTCACTAATACATCATGTCATCATCTGATCAAGAGACTCTACCTGGCATTCATTAAACTGTGCCATTTTTTTTTTTTTTTTTTTTTTTTTTTTTTTTTTTGAAGCTGCAAGGTCAGCTGTAAACTTTTATGAAGTTATGCATGTGGTACCGAGATGATTTGATTGGTTAAGGCTTCGTTCTCATTATCGAAAGGAAGTGAATTCTAATTCCAGATTAACCGAAAGATGGTCGTACTCACTAAATGTGAATGGCGAATGTTGAATATGTCGTGGTCACAATGTCCCCCAAGTGAAATGATACCTGTATAAAGGGGTGCAGGTCAAGTACATGGGGTTCTTTTGCTTGGCTCAAGTTTCTAAATTATGAAAACTCCTACCCAGCTACTTCCATCAGATTGGTATTGCGCAACTTAGGGATAAGTACAGAGAAGCAGTCAGGAGCAGCAACAGCAACGTTTTATATGTTCAAATTCCTATCTAGCAGCTAGATGTTTCTTAATGTAATTTACTAGCATAAAATGTTCCACTGCCTAGTTATTTACACAAAATTGTAGGGTAAACTTACAGCTGAAATTTTGGCAGTTTTAACGGTTATTATAATTTTAGCATTACGAGAGGTATCATTTAAAATTTATTTTAATACAATTACAGAAACTGAATTCATTTTCATATTCACTCTTGCACTAGCTTCGATCTGAGATAAATATATATTGAAGTCTATTCCCCTTTACTTTTAAAGTTTTACTTTGAAATGCTTTATGCATCAGGCTTATAGCTGCACCCTATGATTACTTATTGCTATATTTTCCTCTGTAACATTATATGTTTGTGAATGCATCAATATTCATCATCAATCAACTTATGTAGAAAGAAATCAACCTTCATACGTAAAGCCTAAAAATGAAAACTATTTTAAAAGTAAAAGTTTGATGATAAAATCAAGTTCCAATTGTCCTAAAAGTTCAATAAATTATCATCCCACTTATAAATGTAAAAAATTTCATGAAATGTCTATTAATGATCGCTATAACGAAATAAAAAGGAAACATCTTTGTTTCAACTGTTTCGAATCTCATAAGCTTTCGGAATGTAAAAATCAAATGAATTGCCAAATATGTGAAAAGAAAAATTTACACCGGAAACACCACATCCTCATATGCAGAGATGGTGAAACCATAAAAGAAGACCCTTTGGCCTTGAGGCTACGCGACACTACTGAGGTTCCAAGTTCACTAACGATGACTAACCGCTGTCTCTCCCATTCTCTTGCACCCAAATACGTTATACTTTCAACAACCAAAATACAAATAAAAGGAAAAAACAGAACTTTATTTTCGTATCGCTCCTTACTATACTCTTTCTGGCAATCGTTTTTTTTTTGTACGAATGAAGTTGCTGACTTGTTAGCAATAAAGAAAAAATACGTAAACGCACCCATTGAAGGGATTAACGGATCTACTTATACAATTAAAAGAATGACATCAACAACAATTTCTAATCCTAATAAAGATTTCGAAACAGACATTGAATTTCTAATAATGCCAAAAATTACAGATCTCACTCCTTCAAAACAAATAGATATATCAAAATTAGATTTACCCGAGAATATAAATTATGCTGATCTTGAATTTAATAAGCCAGGAAAAATCGATTGTTTAATTGGAGGCGAACTTTTTTTTATCACGTGTTAAAATCAAATGAAATTAAATTAAAATATAAAATATTATTTTACACGAAACTGTATTCGGTTGTATAGTAGCAGGTTCAATAAACGAAACAGAAATTCCAAATAAATTGCAGTGCTGTTTAGCAATAAATGATCATGATTCTTTGAAAGGTGATTTAGAAAAGTTTTGGGATCTAGAATCCTTAGGTATAAGAGATGATCCAAAGCTAGATTCTCATGATGCTGTTTTACAAAAATTTAATGAAACAATAACTTATAAGGATAATCTCTATACCAAGTGTGTTTACCATGGATCTCTAACTCATTTGATTTAAGTAATAACTATCTAGTTGCAGAAAAGAGATTTAATACCTTTTAAAACAACTTAATAAATACCCCACTTTACATGAACAGTATAATGAAATAATAGAAGATTATTTGAAAACAGATGTCACAAGGAAAAAGTTGTCTACCCGAGAAATACTCTTTAGGTAATCACATATTTTATCTTCCTCATCAACCCGTTTGCAAAAATGATAAACTCACTACCAAAGTTCGCATTGTGTTTGATGATCTTATGTTCATGGTCAGATACCTTTAAATGATTGTTTGTTACCCGCCCAAATCTTAGTCCAAATTTGATGGACCTTTTAATTCAATTTTGCTTCAATAAAGTAGCATTTACAGCCGACATCAAAAAGGCGTTTTTGCAAATATTCTTGTCGAGTGACGATAGAGATGCAACAAGATTCCTTTGGAAAAATTGTAAAGCTCTTCAAAACGATAACGAATTTGAAATTTGCAGATTTAAGCGTGTTCTCTTCGGAATTAATTCCAGTCCTTTCCTGTTAACTGCCACGATGAAGCATCATATCGAAAGATATCGTGATAAATATCCCACCACAGTTCACCCATTAAACACTTGTTTCTACGTTGATGATTTGATTTCTGGAGCAAATGATGTTGAAGATGCCTTTCAAATTTCTTCTAACGCTAAGGAAATAATGCAGTAAGCTGGTATGAAGTTAAGAAAACGGAATTCCAACAAGTCAAGCTTAATGAACAGATGGAAGAACGAAAACTTTGATACTCACCCACCAGCCTCTTCTGTGGAATTGAATGCCAATTCAGTGAAGATATTAGGTATTGCTTGCAATACTGCAGAAGACTGTTTGACAGTGGAAGTGAGAAATCTAATAGAATTCCCTAAAACGAAAAATAATACGAAACGATTCATTTTACGAGCTGCTGGAAGATATTCGATCCTACAGGACTTATAGCTGCATTTACTATAAGAAATAAGCGTATCTTACTAGAATTATGGCGGGTAAATCTGTTGGAAGCTTTTTATCCTGGGATGAAAAGCTTCCAACAGATTTAGATAAACAGTGGACTAAGTAAAGCACGGCACTTCCTCAACTTGCAGAATTGAAAGTTCCAAGATTTATCCTGGACAATATCTTCAATAAACAAGTGGAAATACACTGCTTTCCCGATGCCAGCAACAAAGCTTATAGTTCATCAATTTACCTTAAAGTCTATAAGCATAATGGAAATTTTTTTTCAAACAACAAGTAAATCTTGTTGTTTCGAAAAGTTGAGTTTCACTTGCCAAGAAACTGACATTGCCTAGATGAGAGCTAATGGGAGCTCTTCTCGCAACACGCTTACTGACCAAATAAAAAGGAACATTTAAGAAAAGACTACAACCAAAGTTTACCTCTGGACCAACTCGCAGATTGTGTTACACTACTGGATGAAAGACTCACCAAAAAAATGGAAACCATTTGTAGGCAACAGAGTGAAAGAGATTCAAGTCCTGACTGATGTCAACTCATAGTATCACTGCCCTGGAAAGAACAATCCAGCAGATCTGGTTACTCGAGGAGAAAATGCTAATTCCTTGATCCAGAATACTACTTGGTTTCCTGGACCAATATTTCTGTTACATGATGACTTTTTCAAATAAATCCATTGCTCCATTGAATGAAGAAGAATTTGGAAATGAACTAAGAAAAACACAGTTTTTCTAATAAGAACTCTAATTTTTTAAATACAATATCATAAAATTCATTTATATCCGATTTGTTGAAAATTTCTAACAATTACACAAAATTAATCCATGTATTAAGTTTTAGTTTCAGATTTCTACACAATCTGAAATCTCCATCCGAGAAAAAATCAGATAAAAGAGTCTTCAGAAGTTGAGAGAGCAGAAAAGTTTATGGTAAAAGCTATGCAACATGAAGACTTTTCTGAAGAAATAAATAAAATTGTCAAAGATGAGCCTATTTCAGGTAACAGTAAATTAAAATCTTTAAATCCATATACAGATGAAGAAAATATTCTTAGAGATGGAGGTAGATTAAATAATTCAAATTTTGTTAAAGATAAGAAAAATCCAATCATTCTTCCCTAGTCTAATAAACTAACTATAATTATCGTAAAATTTCATCATGCGAAATATTTGCATGTCAATCCACAGTCCTTATTGTATTTGTGTAAGACAAAAATTTTGACCACTTAATTGCAGAAATTCGTCTAGGAAAATAGTGCATGAAAGCCTGATATGTTTTAAAAAGAAGCCGAAAATGCAGAATCAAATAATGGGCAATTTGCCTAAAGAAAGATTTGAACAAAGTTATCCCTTTAATGTAACAGGTATTGATTTCTGCGGTATATTCTATGTTAGATTTAAAAATCAAAAAATGGGAACACTTATAAAGTATATGTAGCAATTTTTATTTGTTTAGTTACTCGTGCAGCTCATTTTGAAATCGTAACTGATTTGTCGTCAGAAGCCTTTATAGCTTCTTTCAAGCGATTCATCGCTGGAAGAGGCAAATGTCCTAGAATATTCCCTGATAATGCAAGAACATTTATTGGGGCAAATAAAGAATTGAAAAAATTTAATGATATTTTTTCTGAAAAATCCTGATAATAAATTAGATAATTTTTTCTTGGGTGAAAATATTGATTGGAAATTTATACCCAATAGATCACCTAATTTTGGAGATCTTTATGAATCAGGAGTAAATTCCTTTAAATATCACTTAAAGCGCATAGTAGGAAACAACAACTTCAATCTAGAAGAATTTTTAACTATAATTATTCAAATCGAAGGAATGTTAAACTCTAGACCCCTTACTCCATTAAATTCGGATTTCGATGATTTCGAAGCACTTAGTCCAGGTCATTTTATAATTGGCAGACAGTTAAAAAGCATTAACGAACTCAATTTAACTAATATAAAGTAAAGTACTCTTAATAGATGGAAAAAAAAACAACAAAGTCCACACAACAAATATGGGATCTCTGGAGAAGAGATTATTTAAGCAATTTGGAAGAAAGAACAAAATGGCAGTTTGAAAAGATCAATGTAGTGATAGTCTCTTTAGTTTTAATTAAAGAAGATAATCTTCCTATTAATAAATATTTAATTGGTAGAATGAAACAGGTTTTTCCAGGTAATGACTCTTAAATAAGAGTTGTAAACGTAAGTTTACCAAATGGTACAATTGTAAAACGTAACGTCAGAATCTTAAGCATTTCACCTAGAAATTAAAAAATATTGATCATTGTTAAAAATGCAACAAAATGATCTGTTTATTCTTCATATATATTATACATTTCATATATTTTTTATATATATTGTAATGCGTGTTTATTGTATTGTATAATGTTTATGTAGTTAAGTGTTAAATATTTAACATTATTAATTGCATAATTTTAATTATATTTCGATGTAAATTCATGATATTTTGTTTAAATTAACATTTTAACCCGGGGGAGTATGTTAAGACCTCCCTTATGATATAGATGGCGCTCCTACTCACCCAACTGAGGCAGCAGTTTACGTAATTTTGTAAGAGAGTAGCTGTAACACTGGAAGGTTTCAGGCGGGTTTGCCGTCGGTCTTTCACTATTAATTTTTAATGTTTTGTTATGTTTGAATAAATGTAGTTTTTATTAAAGAATACAGTCCGATTGAATTCATTAGTTAGTAGGACGGCTCCTACGCTTAATTTTGGGTCTATGTGATTTTATTGTGGTATTATGATGTGACGTCATCTCTCACTAGTCTGCTATCGCAATTTTAACAAATTTTTCAACATTTCTTGAGCAAATCATTTTTACATGTTTCATAAAAAATATTATACGAGAGTTACTCTGAAATTTTGAGATACGCCGCAGACGAGAATTTACAACATAAAACTAAAGGCTTAATTTTAAATTACAAAATATATTAACGCAGGAGACGATTTTTTACTGACTTACTTCAACTTGTTTAGCGTAGAATAAATTGTAAACAGAAAAGAAAATGGAGTTGACCAATAACATTTTCGCACTATGATTTTCTACGATTTTAAAGCAGGATTAAATCAAGAAGAATGCGTTCAACGGTTGCAATTAGCAACCGTTGAACGCATTCTTCTTGATTTAGTTCAACGGTATTGAATGTACTACTGTATTCAGATGGTTTAGAGAATTTAGAAGAGGTCGCAATTTTCTTCAGAATGATGAACACACAGGAAGGCCGCCATCGGCATAATCCCGGATAATGTGTCTGCCATATGAAAAATGTTAATGAATGATAATCGCTGTACCTATTAAATGATACAGAAGGAACTTAACATTGGATCCGCAGCCATACGCAAGACCCCATTCATGAAGAATTACATATGAAAAAAAAGTAGTTTGCCGTTGGGTTCCCCATAATCTAATTGAGCACCAAAAAATGGAGCGTGTCAGAATCAGTAAAGAAACTTTTAAATTGCTAAATGATGGGGGCCACCGCATCATTTTTAAAATTGTAACAGGTGATGAAACTTACATACCGTTTTTCGACGTTCCAACATGTCAAGAAAGCAAAGTATGGGTTTTTGAAGATGTTCCCACGCCGACAGTGGTGAAAAAACAGCGCGCACTGAAAAAAGTGATGTATGCCGTTTTCTTCAGAAGTACGGGATTGGTCAAAGCCATCAAGTTGGAAGGACAGAAGACAGTAACAGCAAACTGGTATACTACTAAATGTCTTCCGGAAATTCTACAAGAACTGAATGTTAGGGGACTAATGCTTCACAATGACAATACATCTTCATATACAGCCGGATTAACAGTTGAGTTTCTTAAACAAAAACAAATTAAAGTGATCGAACATCCGCCGTATTCACCTGATCTAGGTATGTGCGACTTTTGGTTATTCTTTAATCTAAAAAAGAACTTGCGTAGACGTTGTTTTTATTCAGAAGAAGAGATTGATGTGGCTATAAATTCATTTTTTTCATCTGTTCCAAGAAATGAATGTCTTGAGGCATTTAATCTGTGGAAAATTCGTCTACAAAAGTGCATTGATGCTGGAGGAGACTACTTTGAACACACCTAAAATTTTGTAAGTATAACTTTAAAACCTAGTTGTATCTCAAAAATTTCTGAGTTACCCTCGTAAATCTTTCAATCCGTTATCCTAAGTGTATATAAAAAATTTATTTTATGCAAAAAAACATGTTTTTGATTTTTAAAAAATCATTTATCTTTTCCTTGTTTTAATATAAACTAACTTTGGGCAATGATCTGTCTTAAATGAAACACCTATGATCACTCATTTATTCTCTATAGTATAAAAAGCTGTAAAATATTTCTGAATACAACATAAATTAAAATAATTTAGTTATTTTTTGCATAGGAAAATAATTTCCTCAAATTGCTTGCACATTATTTCTTTACCAATAAAATTCAATTTTCTGTCATGAAAATTGTCATACAACCACAATAAAGAACTAAACTTCTTCCTTACATTACAATGGAACAAAAGTAATACTTCATCAAATATTTATCAAACACAAATCCCCTCCATTAGACTCTAAAATGATTATTTGTACCAAAAATATTTTATTTACTTTTTCCCGAAAAAGAAATTTAGATATTTATGCATTATTCACGGAAGTATTTTCTCTGACTTGGTTGGACTTTGAAAACAGCATTTTTTACACCAAGTCCTTTATGGTAAAGGGGGTTGTCCATTTATAAATATTTTGTTTACAAGCATGTTTTAATGTAGAGTTTTACTTTTTGAATGTTTATATCATAACACTCCTCAATTAATAAAATTTTACTATTTCTTTTACGGTTTCATACAATTTAAATCATTTACTTCTCAGCATAAGGTTTTTTAAATGTCTTTCATTAAATTCTTATAATTAAAAAAGATCTATATAATTTTAAAGGTATCTGTGAAATTTGACCAGATTTCTGAAGAATAATCCAAATTTGGTTCCTTATTTTAAAGTCTAATATTTCATAAAACATATTTGTGTATACTAAAAATTTAAGCAAAATGGTAATGTAAATCTTATATGTTCGTCTATATCTGGAGAAGGGAGTTTTTAATTTTTATTCACAGTTTAAAATGTTTATTTTTTACATGTTTGATAGCAAAAAAAATTTTGAAGAAATACCTATTTGGATAACTTGAAAATTTTGAATAAGTAGAAATTTAGAATGAAAGTAACATACTTAATAATTTGAAAACATATAGTGCGATGGAACATATGATTAAGAAGATTATTAAGTTTTTAATTAAACAAAAAAAGATTATTCGAGTTTTCGAGAAATTATTCGAGTTTTAATCGAATTTCATGATAAAAAAACGTCGATTTCTTAAGCACAGTTCTTTTTAAATATTTTACAGAAAATCCACTAAAATTGTTTTAAACTTTCTTTAAATATATGTTAATTGAATGAGAACAAATGGGGTCGTTACTTGAAACCCATTTCTCATGCAGTGCATCATGGGGGAGAAAAGGAAAGGCAGCCATTCCTTTGCTATCACATTTCATCTATTGGATTCGAAAATGCGGATAAAAAAATCGTGTGCACTTCTGCGGTTGCCAGTTCTCTCTTGACTACTCAAAAATATCAGTTTTATATGTAAGAAAACCTTGGATATTAGAAATATACTCTTACCAAATTCTATATTTTTTATTGAATTTGTTGGAAAAGAGCATTTGAAAATGATAAAGTGTCTTTTAGGTCCTTGGGAAACTCTTCAAAAGGGAGAAAAGAAATAAAAAAAATTTCGGAATATTAAAGAAAACTATTTTTTATGCCCAACTCAGAGAAAATGCCATTGGAAATCTTTCACTACTCAACTCAACTCCAGTTCCATTTTTCTGTCGGAATCATTTTTGCGATGCCTATTCCATTTGCCAAAAAGGGAATATGATTTGTTACATTCAGAATTTTTAGAATAAAATATTCATAAAAGACGATATTTAGATAAATATCAATCTGTGTGTCCTTGTTTTTATTGCATGAGACGTGTGATATTTTTCGACTATTTTAGCTTTAAGCATTATTTCATTCACTGCTTGTTTTCATTCCTAAACTTTAATAAAATTGATGTGAAAATCATCGTCATTCTTATGCATGAGGCTTTACGAGATTTCACAGTCTTAGTATTTACAGTAAAATACATGGATATTACTATAGCATCCTTCATAAAAATTCGTGTCTGCAAAATTTTATTTATGTAAAGTTCTCAAATATTAAGTACATTTTCTGATCAGAATAACTTCGAAAAGTATTTTATTATAAAACAAAAATATTACTTAAAAATAATTTTTATATTTATCGATATTTTTTAGCTTTATTTGTTTTAATCTGATATGTAAAATATGAATTTAATTAAAATCTTTAATAATGATTAATGTTGCATATATTGCACTAAAATGCTGAAACTTTTAGCATAAAAATTTCGAATTTTTAACCAGTTCTTATAGAGAAATTTTCGCATAAGCTTTTTAAACTAAACTGAGTCTTACGATTTTAGTTGGATTCCAAATTGTTAAAAATATCGAGATAAATATATTTTAGGATGAGACTTCAAATCTGCTGAAAGTAAATAAAATGATGATCACAGCTAATAAGCCGAATGATGTTTATACTAAAACTATTCAGTAATTAAATACAATATAAATATGAGAGAAAATAATTAAATTAACATCTTTTCCAGCAGCTAAAATAAATATGCCTCCTCTACTAACACAATTACCCTTTCTCATGTAAATTATATGCAAGAAAGGAGGAAACACAGTTGGCCAATTATTCAAAAGAAAATATTGCAATATCAAAACATTAAACAGTTTGGAAATTGATATTTCATAGAATAAAGTAACGTTATGATTATTTGCGAGTAATTATATATGTTTGGCCTTCATTAAGTCGGGGAAAAGCATTATTTAATATCATTCTAGAGAAATAACTTATTGACAATTAAATATTTTGGGCCAAAATGGAATTAATACAAAGTAGTAAGTAGAGGAAAGTTAACAATAAATATTTGCTTTTTCAATTAAATAAAAGGAAATAAGAGCGTAGAAAACTAAAAGAACACTTTTAGAACACCAACATAATTACTATAGTAATCTCTACAGAATTAAAGAAGTTGAATTAAATGATAAAGTAAAATACCTTAAAATAATTTTGAATATTTTGAAATTTTGAAGTTGTTAAAATAGTTAAATGAAGAAATTGCAATCAAAAGAATAAAGGTTACAGAGAAAATAATTTAATATGAATAAAAAAATTTTCAATTCCTTAAAAAGAAACAAAAATAGCAACTTTGGCATTTTTTAAAATATTTATAATGAATTCAATTTTATTATTCATTGTAAACTATTACTCATAACTTTAATCATGAGCTATTAGTTAAAATATCATTCATGAAATTCTAACAAAGTTATGATATATGACTGGAATTTAAAATCGATATTAAACAACAGTTACTGAAAAATAAAATTTAGAAAATTTTCAGAAAATTATTTATTTAAAATGTATATGAGCTGCAACCTTTTTAAAAGTAAATCTAAGGATTTTTTCCTAATAAGAACTAGGAATAGTTCAAACACTGAAATGTCACCAGAAAATCTAGATAAAGAATATACAGAAAGGCACAAATAAATTTTAAACTTAGAGCCAGCTAAGAAATCATGGATAAATCAAATCTAAATTTAATGGCCTGATAGGTTAAGATGTTCCTATCCGTTATCGGAAAGTAGTTAGTTCAAGACCCGACCCAGTGGATGATCATGTGTATTCACTAAATGTGGCTGAGACGACGCTCTAACCAAATGAGCTAATGAGAAATAATGCTTCGGACTTTTTACATATTTCCTTAAATGTCAGTGAATCTTAAAGTCACATTCCGGTTTCCATTCAGTAAATTAAAAATGTTTGAGAAAGAAAAGAAGAGTATAAATTTATTTAGTAAGTGTGGTACAGGCTGAAAGGAAGAAAATTTCAATAATTACACAATTATATAACACTCCGATGAGGATCGAACTCACGACCTTTGCGTTATTAGCATAACACTCGCTCTAATCAACTGAGATATTGGGCCACAATGCATCTGACATTTTACATATTTCCTTGGCGTTAGTGAAGCTTAAAGTCACATTCAGCAGATTAAAAAGATTTACGATAGAGAAGACGAGTAAAAAATTCTTTATTTAGTTGGTGTGGCGCGGGGTGACAGGAAAATAAATTTAATGATTATGAGTTCATACAATAACCCGCAGGGTTTCAAACCCACAACCTTCGCATTATTAGCAGAAATCTCTAGCCAACTGAGCTAATGAGCTACAAGTTTCGTTTTTTACATATTTCTTTGAGCGTTAGTGAATCTCAAAGTCACATTTCGGTTTCAATTCAGCATATTAAAAAGATTTAAGATAGAAAAGACGAGTAAAAATTTCTTTATTTAGTTAGTATGGTGCTGGATGAAACTTTTAATGATTACGCATTCATATTATTACAGAATGGTCCATGTGGGGATTGAACCTCGTTGAACTAGCGATATCTCCTACTCGCAATGTTCTCCACGTGAAGTGATACTTCTGGCGGTCTGCTGATCAGTCTCTGCTAGTAAATTACGATAATCACTGCATGCCTCACTGTAAAAGAAGCCTCACTGCCTCTCCTTATTTCTACTCAAAGGAGGAAATCCTAGTTGCTGGACATTATATAACATCTTCTCCTTTATTTCACATGAAATAAATGACCTACAATTGGATATATATACATGTATATATATATATATATATATATATATATATATATATATATATATATATATATATATATATATATATTCAGTGCCCCATAATATAAGGTGCCATCAGTTCTGCTCCATGTATTGCTGAAATGTGGAAATTCTTAAAAGCCTGATGTTACATTGTATACAACAATAACAAATGATTGAATAGAAATTAATGATCGATTCTTAAGGCTCAAATGTAGGATCTAAGACTGAGGGCTTTATTTTTTTTACTTTTTATTTTTGTCGTTTTCAATTTATTCTTAGAAAAGGAAAGACTATTTTTTTACTGCAAGAATAAAGCTTAGAATTATAGAAAATAATAGTTTCTTATTCTATGTTTTGTTTATTATAAAAGCGTAAGAAAACATTTTCAAGCACCAACTTACAACGATAAATAGTTTTAAAGAGCAATTTAAAAATGTGAAGAAATGGTATTATAATTTAAAGGCGCCGAGCGTAAAGATTTTTTTACGTATACCAAATAAATGTCCTAAATTTAATTTTTATATATAAACTTTCGAGCACTAAAAATAGAAAATGGTTATATAACGTTTCCAGTTTTGTACAGCAATTTCAACTTAAACTGAAAGCGATTTCAGTATTGTTGTTTCAAGATGATTTCTGTTCACTTATGAAATTAATTCTGATGTTCATAACTTAACGTTTCAATATTCCTTGCGATTAATTTAAAAGATTTTGGGAACTAAATTAATTTTCGTAATGTCATTCCATTCCTTAATTAAGCATGACTCATTAAGATTAATAAGACGTTCTTTGTCAAATTTTTGGAAAAAAATTTCAGCCTTGTACTTAATCAAGTTCAAATGAATCTAATCCGAAGAAATGTATCATTAGTGCTGCCATCTGTTATTCATTATATTAAACGGATGAAATAAAGAGAACTGATTTAATGTTATTAAATGATTAATCACTTTTATATTTTAGCTATTCTACCAATAAAGTATTTCTTGTTGAAAAAGAACAATAAAAATTTCATATGTTTTCTTCATTTAAGTGTGAATAATTGAAAAAATTCCACTTATAATATTACATTTGCCTAACATTTTTGTTCTTTGACTTAATTTTGGAATCATTAATAGCACAATTAATTGATTTGAATTACATTCATTAAAATACCAAATAGATAGTCAATTGTGCATTATCTGCTTTACGAACAAAAAAATTATCTGCCTTATTCTCAAAATTAGTTTAATAATTTAAATTGGGATTGATACTGAAAAACTTTTAAAAAATTATGTGCAAAGTATGAATAATAATACTAATTCAAAGGAAAAACTTTTCTTTTCTTTAAAAAAAAATATCAAATTTCTTCTTGTTTTTTAGTTATTATTAAATTTATAAAAACACATATCTTTGATTTAACTTTGACTGTTGTTTCTTTTTTAAAGTGCTTTACTTGAATGTTTCACATGAAATATTCACAGTTAGGGAAACACCAACAATTTTTTGACCGCGTTTTCAAAACATATGATTATATATTTATGGATTAATATTATATGGTTTAGGTATAAAAAATATAGGCATCATTCATAATCCAAAAAATTAGGTATATTATCAAAATTATAAATAAAAATGTCATTTAATATCTATTTATATCATATTACGTAATTTACATAAAATATGATGGCTCTGTATAATTAGTCAATATTCAAAGCCAAAATTTTTTATTTTCATTTAACAAATAAATATTCTTCATTTTAAACCTGGTATGCTTGTTTAAGATATATTCCCGTTATTGTAAGGTATAATCAGCTCAAAATAGATGTAAAATACTAACTTAACACATCTGAAAATCCAACAAATAACCTTTCGAATCATTCTTCCTCTAACGCAAAATGAAGTAAGAGAAAATTCGTATAATTCAATTGTTTGTTCGAAATACGAACAAAAAATAACGAAATAGTACTTCATTTATGACAGGAGTGGACAAACTTTTCTGGATTTTGAGCTAATTTTAATTTTTTATTTGTCTCGCATTCATTTTCAATTACAATTGAGGGTTAAACAAGATTTTTTTTAAGATTTCAGATAATAAGAATTAGCTTCAGGGATTACATGCAAAATCTCTGTCCGGTCCACTTGAATTAATTTTCCCTTAGTACCCATTTCTAATTTAGGGAATAAATGACGAAACATAATAATCCAAAAAGATATATATCGCTTTTACAATTTTATATCATCCTCCCTCCGTTTGGGAGTGCGGTGTTCGATTCCATTTGCCGCCAAAAACCCACCGAATTCATGCGATATACGCGCACGTTAAATCTGTGGAATCGAATGCAGTCAGTCGAGTAGTTACCATTTGTGTAATGGCCTGGAGAAAATTTCCTGCACCTCCAGATCAAAGTCAAAATTGATCGAGTGGATTCTCTGGTGGTGCCATCTATCGGAGAAGCTTAGAACGAAGTCATACCTTCTCCTTAGTAGTGATCTCGTTAAACGAAAGATGCACCCTGTTACCATAAATTCTTTGATTTAAATTTATGATATTCTGCATTAACAATCAATTCAGAATGTATTTTATAGTTTAGTCTTTGAATAAAATCCTTTTCATCTTCTAATTAAGAATAAATTTTTTATTTCAATTAATAAAATGAATTAGGTAGCATATGCTAATGTAATAGTTAATTAATAAAATGAATTAGGTAGCATATGCTAATGCAATAGTATCTACGTTTATATTGATGGAATGAGTAACAGGTTATACATACAGCAATATAATAATATTTATAACACACACAAATGATATTTATTTTAAACACTTAAGCAGAATATGAAAATTTAATGATTATCGCATACTGATAGTAACTTTTTCTTTTTTTCTCAATTCCCTTTTTATCGTTCACAACTATAAAAGCAAACTTTCATTAAATACTTTTCTATATTCATAATAAGTGCTCTTACTAGCATATTTCCCAGAATTTCTCTGACAGTAAAAAAGAAACTCATAATTTCACATTTCCCAAAGGAATAACTGATTAAATCTGGATTATATAAAAAAACAAGAATATGGAATTAAATTTTTATAACTTAAAATGACTAAAATTTTTTAACAATTCTATCTTTTAAAGTATATTTTAAAAGGAATAGGAAAAATATTTAAGCATTTTTGTGCCAAAAATTATTATTAAGCGTTTATTACTAATAAATATTTGTCAAAAAATAATAAAATTATACATTAGAAAATGATTTAAAAATAATAAAAATATTAATTTAAAAATAGTAGTAAAAATGCTTGAATTTCTCCCAAGTTTGAAATTCTATAATGCTGCCATCTATTAGCAATATTATTAGTTATAAATATAAAATTATAAAATTGTTTCGATATTTAAGTTAATTTATTTTATTACATTCACAAGTTGATCAATTAGGAAAATCATTCTGTAAAAAATATATTTATTAAAAAAAACCATATGAAAGTATTCTTATACAAATTTTACGATTGGAGAGTCCAAAGATATATCCTTTAATATTTTTGATTTCCAACACTTCAGGTAAATTGTTTCGTATAAGTAGTAAATTGTAAGCAAACAATTATATATATATATATATATATATATATATATATATATATATATATATATATATATATATATATATATATATATATATATATATATATATATATATGAATTGCTCTCTTAGTAAATATAATGTAACGATTTTGACTGTTAGTTATACGCAGAAAAGTAAACTATAAAAATTTTTACGTTTCCTTCTCCCCCTCATATAATTGTATTATTTCTAACTTTATGCAAAAAAAGGAAAAAAAAAATGAAAAACATGGTTGTTGAAAATGAAATTTGTCCCACTAAAATTGAACAAGATTCTGAGATTATATCCTTACAACAATTAGCAAATTAGGTCTTATATCAAAATTATTAACTGTTCAATGCACTTTGAGTCTAGGAAATGAAGATATAGACATCTGATAATATATTTTTTCAATAATAATATAATAACTATAAAAATAAATAATTTGAAATTGATATAATATTGTGGGTATTGAAAATAATTTGTTTGAATCATTCCTTTAATAGACTGTAAAAACATTATAGATTTTCACTTTCAGTATTGCAGGACATGTTTTAATTGATAAAGAATCTTTAATCTGCTTTTTCTCATTTTTTATTTCAGTGGTAGGAAGGAACTTCAAAAAGGATATCGCAAATTAAAATATACTGACAAAAATGTTACAGAAATACTTTCATGGGAAAATACTATTAATAATTATAGTAAATATTTTTTCGCATTTTTTAAAATTTATAATGTGCATTTAATAATGCTATTCATACATTTCTTTGCTTGACATATACGAGTATATTGTGCTGTTGTTTTTAATCCCAAATGGTGTAGCTAAGCTAAATCATCTTCATAAAACCAAAAATCATTAAAAAGTCCAAAAATAAAATAGGATTCTCCAAAACCACGTTCACATAAAATTCAGACTTTCAACAATATGTCTCGGGGAGGCTTGATCAGCCTTGCACCAGTGACACTCTAGAAAGACTTTCTGGCCCAGTCGAATTTGGTTTCATAGTAATGAGAAAGGAGCAGCTTCAATTGATCCATAGGACCTGGGGCACCAAAGGGAGAAATCTGACTTAACTCCGAGTGCCTGCTAACTTTAGCTGGACATAATGGAATTGTCTTCATGCCTAGGGTGATCCCACCAGAAAAATATACTCCCGACGTACTTCGCCCATTCCGTCCACGAACACCCTCCCGCCGCGATGAGGCAGCCAGGAGGTTTTGGAGAATCCTATTTTATTTTTGGATTTTTTAATGATTTTCGGTTTTATGCAGATGGTTTAGCTTATTGTAAGTTTAATCATTGTAAATATTATTTACGTTTTTCATAAATTATAAATAATATGATACATTAATGCTTCATTGAATAAATTATTGGTAAAATATTTCAAAATTAAATAAAGCCATCATATTTTGAGAATTTTTAGGAATTTTTCGTTTGATATATTTTTTTAATGATTGTCTATTGATGAATTGAACTGCCTATTAATATGTGGTCAAATTCGTTGAAGTTTTAGAGTTACTAGTCCATTAATGAAATGTAACAGTAAAATTTAATAAATTCGGCCAAACGTCAGCTTAAACTGCACAACTGTAAGCAAACAAAAAATGAAACTTGCGAATATTATTATAATTTATTAAGACCATTAAAGATGTTTGGAAAACAGTAGCCTATTTGAGGATACTGCTCCTTAAGCAAAAGAATTTTCCTTACTGTTGTTTTGAATATGATATTATAAAAGACCAGTGTGTTTAGAAGAAAATTCACTCAAACAGTTCATGGCAATAATGTTCCAGTATTGGTGTTATGTTTACGTTTTGAAAAAAAAAATGATAATTCAGAAATTAATTACCTTTATTGGACAAATCCTTTCAAACGAATCTTGTAGCGGATATCGGATTATCACCAGTAAGCTATTATGGACTTTTAATATGATACGAATACATGAATACAAAAAAATAAACAATTTATCACCAAAATACTTTATTTACATAATAATATACAGCAGACATGTAATTGGAGGAGATCGGATTTAATATACAAACAGTTTCATTTTCTTTATTTCTTTGACCATTCACCATTTTGTGCTTTTTTTTTCCTTATAACAATAACAACAACAAATAGTAAAATAACTTTAAATCACCATTTTTCATATAAAAAACAACGATAAAAACGTTCATAAAAATGTACATTAACATTGTAGACTAGCCTCGAAATATTTTGGAATGAACTTGCTTATTTACAGTCTTCATCTTGTTCGTGGTCTTCACAAGTCAGCGCTCAAAGCACAGGGCCTGCGGAACACCTGGCCCTTCTCACGAATCCAAAAGTTGGCCACTGGAAGGAAAACAGAAAATGTAGTTCATGTACTAGATAATATAGTTCATGTCGTTGTATTAAAGCTCCCCTTAAAGACATCGAAACATTACTAATATAACACATTATCGACAAAAACACACATGAAAGAGTTTCAATTTTAAAAGTATGTTATTCATTTTTGTATACATTTAAAAACGTGGCAGAGAAATAGAAGAATAAACTCTTGCCAATTTTCTAGACTATGTTTATTGAAAAATGATGAGACCAAGAGATTATATCTATTAATTGACGACTAGACTGTTACTATATATATTAATTGACGCTAAGATTTTTCATCGCGAAAGATCAGTTATCAAAATGAGCCAGTTACGATCGTGTTTAACTCCTAGTAAGTTGTTTATGTTACATTTGTGGAATTTTGATACCATCATTTTATTATTATTTTACTTCTCAATATCTAAACTTTTCTAATTCAAAAATGAACAAAGTTGTGTAGCATTGCTTCTCATTTAGCTTTTATTTTCAACACAGTGTGACACTTTATACTGATTTCAAATCCTGTCGTTTTAGGAACAAAAATAATTATTATCAAAAGAAAGTTATGAAAAGTGATAAATTTAATTTGTCAATGCATCAATTTTCGTGACTTAGCTTTTTAATTTAATTTGTAATTAATTCAAATAGAATTTTTTCTATTTCTGTCCCCCCCCCAATTAGAAATTATAATTTTTCCCTGATTTCGCTCGATTTTTTTTTTTTTCTTTCATTACAAGAATTCATTCGATTTAAAGCTTTCTTTAGATATCATGAAATTATTAAGATTTATTATTAATATTAAATGCATAAAAGCATGGAAATAATATTTTTTTTCAAAAATCTGAAATTTAAAGTAGAAAGAAAATAGAGTAAAAAAACAGACTGAAAAATTTTGAACGAAACTGCATTACCATAATGCAGTCAAAGCAATTGTAAATTATTTAGAATAAAAAACAAAAAATGATAAAAATAAATACAAGAATTTCTGTCATTTTATTGAAATTTTTAAACATTATTTTAAACATTTCACAACTTTCCAAACTTTTTCTTTATCTCCCCAAAGAAAATTCCTACCGATACCAATGTAAAATATGTACTTAGCCACACTAAAAAATGTGGCTATTCTCAAAAAATAATAATAAATCTTCATCCCTTTAATCTGCAAATCTGCGATCAAGTCTTTCTAATTTCCTTTTAGTATTAGATATTCACTGCGTACTCACTGTTCCAAAATTAAATTATACTACCAAAATAAAAGGAAAGTAGAAGTAAGCAAGGAGAAAATCTAAAAGCTAGAAAATAAATATTTTGAAAATGTATATACAATTGTAAACTCTAAATTCCTCAGATAATGAAAAACAAGATGGAAAAAATTTATTATGAGAAAACACTTCATTTTAATGCGAATGAAAATCGTTAACAGAAAAATATCCAATAAATTAAATTTCTTAGGGGAATTTTTAAATTAAGATTTATCAAATAAGGAATTTAACACAAAAGAAACTAGTGAATTGGCAGGCTGGTCTATTAATATTTATGGCAAGCTCACTAAACTATACATTAGACAATAAGATCTTTTTAAGAAATAACTTAACAATCAACTTCAAGTTTATAAAATATATGATGAAGAAAATACATTTGCTGGTAAAATCCTAGTATGAGTAACATGTTTGGCGTGATTTTCAAAAGTGTCACCAATTGTGAAATGAAGTCTTGCCGAATATACAAACCTTATGCTCAACTGAAAAATCATGACACGAATTCTTTATGTAAAATGGTTTAAAACATAAATATTCGCCAAATTTATCTAAATCAACAACAATTTCTCCTTCCCAAACATCGCTAATTTCGTAAAATTCATCATGTTACGTGTACTAGAACTAAACCTATTAGTTTATCAACAAAATTAAAACTAAACGGTCTAGATACTACGTCGAATATCCAGAAAATAATTGATAAACTTAATCTAATTCTTAAAAATAACCTATTATCACATATTATATTGTTATTTTTCATAAAAAAAATTAATCCTCAGTGAAATTAAAGTTGATATGTACTACTTGGCTCATCCTAAATGAGGAAAAAATGAAAATTATACGAATGACATAAATACTGACATCAGTAGATCGGAATTCATGTCAGTATTTGTATGAGAAAATCAACTACATTTATTCTTTGTATTATGAATCTTTGACAAATTTTACCATATTTATAATCACTATTTTCTGGCTTTATATCTTAAAAATGCATTGATATAAAAAATCAAAGTATATTATTCTAAAATTGATCACTTTTTGTGAATTTCCTTGAAAATCAGAACACTGCAATGTTTTTTTGAGCATTAAATAAAGTTTCTAAAAGTTGTACGAAAGAAGATCTCTAAGTTAATTTCAAGATTTTTGTCCTAAATTTATAATAACAGCATGATACTTTAGTAATTTACTATATAAAGAATCCTCAGCTTCTTTTTTTTCCAACGGCTGGCACCTGAGGAGATGCCACAGCAAGGCCAGAAACTGCTACTCATTCGTCTTTACCCAGCGGGCACCTAAGAACAAAGTCACGGAGGCGAGTATCGTCTCACGCCATACCACCACAAACCCATTGATAGGGTGGCCCACATTCATACATCATTACAGAAGAAAGGACAGAGAAACAAAGAGAAAACAGAGAAAGAAAGTAACATTCATGCCCGAACCGGGAACCACAGCTCAAGAGTCAGAGAACTAACCACTCAGTCATCGGTCGGCTGGTCATCTTAATAACATACTTTTAAATAAAAGTTTTAACGTACTTTTATGGAATAAAAAGAATTCGATTTGCATATAAGTTATAAGATCTTTCTTACCCCATTTGCTGCCAACGGCTACAGGGCAAGCTCCATGTAAAGTCAAGGTATCTTCTTTACCACTTCGTTTGAGGTTGTGCCAGAACACAGCTGAACCCTAAATTTAGAAGTGAAATTAATAAAATTACTAACATTTACAGTATAAAATTTTGACCAAGTGTTTGTTAAATCACAAAAAATTGAAACAAATAGTGTTGCAAAACTGCTTGACATAAAAGAAAAAAATTTAATTGTTACTCTAAATGTTGAGTTATACTTAAATTTACTGTCGCAAAATGTATTTATTATTCAAAAATTAAAATATATGTATTATACAAACAAACTATGATTAAATTTGCTCTGAAGAAAATACCATATTGCTGATCAGAAAATAGATTGAATAAAATTTACATGATTTGATATAAAATTTATCTAAAGAATGTTCATCAATATTTTGTTAAGAATATAATTTTAATCATATCGCATTTACTCATAATTTGAGTAAAATTATTTTGATACGTAAAATAATCGATGACATGAAACAAAAGATTTCAAAAATGAAAAATGAATGTTATTTAAATTAAAAATACTATGATAGAAATTAAATTAAATATAATAATAAAATTATGAATACTTCTTTAAACTATTCTTCTTTGAAATTATGCTTCTTATATTGAGTGTAACTTTAATATACTTTTAAGTTATTTAATATTTATATTGGAAAATTCATGGTGTTTTTAAATGTCAGTGCATTTTTAGCGATTATATGTTTGCATTTCATTAAAAAAAAATAATAATAAATAAAAAATAAAAATAAATAATTGCAGTCAGAATTTTGAATAAAGAAATTACTTTCATTGATTTCACATATCCATACTTCCAATTCAAAGCCATACTTATTTTTAATGAATATATAAATAAATATTTTGTCTTTAAAAATAATATTGCATATAAGAAAACTCTAATATAGTTCATCGTTTATATAAGTTTTTTTTTATTCTTCTTATTACAAAACATGGATAATTCTATTATCTATAATTAGCAATTCTTCTTTCTTTTTATGAAATTCAAAGATTCAGAAATATTTAAGGAAAGATTTGGAAAATTCTACAATTCTTCATTCATATTATGAAAATCAAATATAATCTACAATTCTTCTCATCCATATTATAAAAATCAATTAATCTGAAGTCCTTCATTCTCATATTATGGAAATCCATTACATAATCTGAAACTCTCCATTCATTTTATGAAATTCAAAGATTCATAAATATTTAAAAACTTGAATAGAGCGAAATTTTCCTAGCTGAAGAGAAATCCAAATTATTGGAATTGAAATAATATCGCTATTTTGACGATCACTCACTTCTTACTAAAGTAAATATTTATGTTTAAGAATTATTTTAAAGTCTATTCAATAGTTGGCAATAAAAAAGAATAATTTGGTTAAATTACATAGAATTATTTATACGTAATATTTTAATAAATTGCCAGACGTGAAATAATAAAATGTTTGAAGGTGATTGTTTGTGAATGCTAATTATTAAATAAACCCTTTCAATTTGTAATTTTTAATTGAACATAAAAATTAGTGGAACTAGTTCGGTTTCCCCATATATTGGCGAACGCGGCGATTTTTTTTTGTCGCCAAGTCGCCAATGTAAGTGCGCCAAGCTAACACGGGAAATTTCCGGAAGTTCGATCGAAAAATAAGCATTTTAGAAATTTAAAAAAGGGAAATAAATATAAATGGACTTACTTGATATGAAGTTGAGCTGACGTGCCGATTGGTATGTTTATTTCGACATTTTTTTCGCTGTCACCAGTGTCACATTTCAGTTTTTTATTTTTTTTTTCAAAATATTTACACAGATATTCTTCTAAATATTTACACTTTATAAAATTTTAAAAAAAGACAAAAAAAAGGCATGCAAAAAATATTATTTTAAATATAAATTACCTTATAAAATTGAAAAAAAAAAGGATTAAAAAAATATGTTTCTAAATATATACAATTAAAATAATTATTTAATAAAATAATTACACCTTCTGCGAAATTTGGTTGTCATCCCAATTAATGCCCGAAACAATTTCAACAAATTTATTAAAATAATTTTCATTTGCAGCTATGCAAGCTTTATGGAACATAAACATTGCATGGTAAAATTTAAAATCTGTCTTACGATTATACGTAGGTAAAGACACTTTTACATGCCTCCACATACTTTCAATTGTATTCGTGTGACATCCAGTTTCTGGATCAACAAATGTCAACTTATGGTTGACTTTTAAATGGTCGAATCCCTCCTCAGTTAAACAGTCATAGCTCTTCCAACAGTCGGAATACACGGAAGTGCCTGGTAAAATCCAATCTTTAATAATTTGTATTAATGTTTACTGTGTTCTATCATGGACAGCAACTAAAAAAAGTCTTCCGGAATCCCTCTCAACCCCCCCAAACACCCACTGACCGTCAACCTTATGTCCCCTGTGATATTTTCGCTTGCCAAACTTGGACTCATCTATTTCAACAATTTTGCCCTTCCCCCCTATTTTTTCTGAATTAAGTTCAATGTAATCTAAAATAGTTTCATTAATAAATTGCCTCCAATCGGCCAAAGTACATTTTGAAAATGAATATTCTTCAATAATATGTTCCGTTTTGGATCCCCTTAATATTTCATAGGTTATATATAAAATTTCGAACAATTTTAATTTAGATTTTGAAAACCATGATGCATGCCTAATAGATTTTTCAGTGTTACACTGCTTTCCATCAAAACTTTTTTTGCAAACTAAAGAAAAGCCATCGGAATATCCTTTCTTTGGGGTAATTTTCATTTCTGAACCGCACTTCCTACAATTCGCATTTTTTAATAATTCTATTTCCATTAGAAAATTTAATAATAACTGCGGATCTTGAGCCAATTGAATTAAAAAAATCTATTAACACATCCGGGTTTTCCAACTGTTGGTCTAGAGCATGAAAATTTAAAGTATCCATCGTTATTTTCGTTAATTTTAGATATAATAATTTGTTGATATTTCTCGACAACACTACGAGCATGAGACATCGTGGCAAAATAATATCCTAAAATTAAATTATTAAGCTAATAATAAATATATATTAAATAAACGATATAAAAAGAATTAATGTAAAAGAAATTAATAAGATAATGATTTAAATCAATAAGATAATAATAAATTAAATTATTAAGCTAATAATAAATTAAATTATTAAGGTAAGAATAAATATATATTAAATAAACGAAATAAAAAGAATTAATGTAAAAGAAATTAATAAGATAATAATGAATTAAATTATTAGGATAATAATGAATTAAATTAATAAGATAATAATGAATTAATGTAAAAGAAATTGTAAAAAATAAAAATTTACGATGATTAGACGCTGGTGACAAACTACAGACAAATGGCTTCCAATTCAAATAGAAATGTCGAAAAAACGTGGGACATAGAATTTTCTAGAACAATGAAAGTCGAAGTAATTTTTAAATAGCTTTAAAATTTATGTTAAACAGAAGAAAATTGATTAGTGGCAACAACAAAAAAAAAGTAACTAAAACGGAATTTGGCAACACTAAAATAAAAAGAAAGCTGAAATTGGCAACACTAAAATAAAAACAAAAGCTGAAATCGGCAACACTACGCAGTAAACAAAGGGCGCCAGATTTGGCGAGAAATCTTATATGGGGATATCGAACTTGTTCCAAATTAGTAATAATAAATAGTTTAAATATTCAGGAACTAAGTTGCCATAATTTAAGTATGATTTTCGAAACTTTGTTTGTTATTACTTAATTGTATTGTTGTTACTTAAGACATTTGGACAAGCCAAGCTCGCTTTGCCGACAGCTATGTGAATTTAAAAAAAAGTAGTGCGTCTTTCGTTTAATAAAATCAATACGAAGGTGAAAGTACAATTTTGCTTTAAAACTCCTCCACTAGATGGCACTACCAGAGGTGGTCTGAAATGGGAGGGGATTTTCTCCAGACTGTACATGGTGACTGCTCAATGACCGACCACAGGACCACCGTTAATTGTTATTATTCAGTATATGACATTTTCTTTTAAAAAAAATAAGCAACATAAATAATTTAATTGAGTTCCATTTAGTACTGTCCTTCTAAGTAGTACATAAAAAAGTTCATTTTACCTTTCGTGGCCAGACACTGGCACCAGCTTTCGGGAAAACTGTCGCTCCACCTCTTGTCACATCAGAAAGCTGCAAATCAAATAGTAAGCAGTTAAAATAAAGATTCTAAACTTTGTCGCAAAAATATATCTTCATTCAGATTTGCAATTGATGACTGTAGCACAAATACGGGATTCGTCATTTATTGTTAAAATAGAAGAAATATGACTAAAATATGTGCTCTACATCAGATAGCAAAATGTCATCTGATTATGATCTAATATATACCTGTACGACATAGAATTCAATCAATTGTGTAGTGATGAATTGTTGAAATGGAATTTTCCACAACAGTAGTAACGTCTCGAGGATAGTCAAAATCACACCTGTTCATGATTTAATACTTAATGGTGTGACATAGAATTTAACCAATTCTGTAGCAATGAGCTGTTGTAATAGATTTTTCCACATCCTCAGCAATATCTAAATATAAGCTTCAGTATGTTAAAAAAAATCGTTTACAATTATGATCTCACATTTAACGGTGGGACAGACAACTTAACCAATTCTGTAGTGATGAGCAGTCGTAATAGATTTTTCCACAACTACAGGAATTTCTAAATAATTATTCAGTATATTAAAAAAAATCGCTTATAATTATGATCACACACATAACGGTGGGACAGACAGTTTAACCAATTCTTTAGCGATGATCAGTTTTAATAGATTTTTCCACAACTGCAGCAGCAATTTCTAAATAAGCTATAATTAGTATATTCAAAAATCGCACCTGATTATGATATTACCCATAAAGGTGGGACATAGAAGTTAACCAATTCTATGGCGATGATCTGTTGAAACAAATTTTTAAACGGCTGTAGCAATTTCTAAATACGCTTAAGGATATGTAAGCTCATATAGAGATTCTTGCCGTTGTGAAAAGATTACTAAAGGATCTAAAATTTGATTGGAACATGTTTATTTAATATGCTGCTAACAAGACGTGGTAAAAATAGAATGATAAAAACATGGTAAAATTTAAAATATAATGGTAAAAACATGGTAAAATTAAAAATAGAATGGTAAAAAATGGTAAAAACATGGTAAAATTAAAAATAGAATGGTAAAAACATGGTAAAATTAAAAATAGAATTCAGTGTGTTATATACATAGATAACATTATAGGGTATAAAGTACCGTTGACATACCTCAGAATGATAAAAGTATCACATGACATATGGTTGTTCTAAAATACTTCTACCCATTGCACCAGGTTGGAAACATCGTTGATTATCGGCTGGGTGCCTGCCGATAATGAATGATGTTTTCAATCTCTGATTAATAAATTTTCAACACACATAAACACAACTTCTGCATTGAATAAAAACATTATGTGTGTGAATGATTTTACTCTTCTTATTGCATGATTATGTCATACACTATTGGCTTGATTCTTAATACGCAAAATAAAAGATAATTTTTTTTTATTTAAACACACAATGCAATCATAATTAAAGACTTGAGGCTTGTTTAACATTCATTCTTAGCACACGAGGGCTAATGAGACGTGGACTTAAAAGACAATTCCGAACCTCTACAAGTATCCATGTCTAAGGTGGGATTCGAACCAACGGACTACTGAACTGAAGCTAAGAGCGCTAACCATTCAGTTGCCATGTTGGCAATTATAATTAAAGAAATAAAAATAGAGAATAACTGCAAAATTGTTTAAAAAAAATGCAAAGTAATTATGCCAAAACTAATTTAAATATTCAATATCACTCTAATTTGAAGTATAAGAATACATTAACAAAAATACTGTTTATTTCTAAAAAGTAGCTTATAACAGCGAATACTGTCGTAAGTTTTGACTGTGATCACTGTCATTGGTTTAGAAATTTTTTGCTGAATTGAAACTTTTTGAACCTGCGTTAAAGATATGAATGCTGTCAAGCATAATGAGTCGACATATACTCATGTCGCACTTAAAAGAAAAACATCCCGGTAACTTCCAAGCAACCATTTGATCAGATATAAATTACAAAATCATTTTTTTTTTCTGTTATGTTGCAATCGTAAGTTATGATATCGAAAAACGTAGTTTAATCCCTTGTTTAATGAAATTTGAACTTATCATTGTACATTTTATTAGACTCTCTATCGAAGAGACATACAATTTTAATGTGTGTTCCTAAATGCTAAAAATCACACTGAAAATAGTCTGACTTACGTTTTCACCCACTGCCTGCATTTTAAAAGTTAGAATGTTAACCATTCAACTGCCAACATAGCCACAAAAGAGCACAACTGATACTTTACCACAGAGTATATTTTAACCTATATAGACAGAGATACATTCTGAAATAAACTTTTAAAAGAGTGGAGAAACTTTTTTTTTTAACTTGTAATAAGCACTTTTACAAGAAAAAAGAATCGCACACTTCTAACAATTCATAGAATGAAAAAAATTCACGTGTAAAGTTTTGATTATTAAAAAAGATTTGTTTACAGACCGTCAATACAGCTATTTTATTCGTAAATTAGTGGCTGTCTATTGTATCAGAAAAAGAGTAAACCCTGTTGATGCTATGTAAATAAACAAAACAGAATTTGTATGCTATAAGCTGAATCAAATATCTACATAGTTCTATTATTCTGAATCAAATATCTGCACAATAAACATGCTTGAAATGAAAAACATCAAATGTTTATTAATTTAAATAGTATTCAAAAACAGCATTTTGAAATACTTCCTTTCAGTTTGCACAGTGAAAAACAATACATGTTATCTTTCAGTGTGAGTAGAATTAAGTGATATGAAAAGAGAGCTGTGTGTGTTGGGGAAGCAGAAAGTTGAATATTAATCAAATTATCTTACTTACATAGAACATAAGAGTCGCTGTTCGATCTCCTGCCTCCAGTTCCATGGGATGGACGTACTGCAACTATAAAAATATCCACCATTTATAATAAGAAATAATAATTTTTAGCAGTATTATAAAGTTTTATAAGCAGTAAAATTCCTTTTTTGATATGAAGAAAATTTCTTTGAAAAGATAATATTTGTATCATAAAAATGCATGAATAATTGCATTAACGTTAAATGAATGAGAAAAATATGACTTGTCATTGAGATTGATATATCCAGAAAGGTTTATACCATAACTTAAATTATAATTCACATTTATTATTTAATAAGAATTCACTACAACAATTCAATCAATTCAAAGTCTTAACATCAAGTCCATTTTAACTCAGCGGACGAAATGTCGTGACTTAATAATGAGCAAAACCTTAAAACTAATGTTTAAATACGTTTTCTATTCCAATTATGATAATGGTTTATAATATTAGAAATTATGTAAATCAGCTTTATTTACTTTTAAGAGTTTATAAAACGGTAAGACATATTTTAAAATTAACATGAAAAATATATATTGATTTTTACAGTTAAAAAAAGGGCGAAGATTCCAGAAAGTTAAACATATAATGCAATGTTATTCTAAATTGCCCCTAACGTAGTAAAATTCTCGCATTACACTTTTTCAGACAAACTATTTTTACTTGTTTGATCAGTTCGCAGCAAAAAAATTTTTCTTTTCACTATCGTGCTGCCATCTATCAGAAATTTTTCAAAACAAATCATTTTAGTCTACATTTTCAAAGAGGTTTTATTTAAAAACACTTATTGATCACATAATCATAACCATTAATATAATAATAATTTATAAAAGCAAGTAATTGTAATAATTTATTAAAGCATGTATATAACAAAATTAGAAGTTAAGAGTGTGGAAGACTAATTATAAATAATACTCGTTGATGCAAAATATGAAAATCTATATAAAGGTATTATAAGAAAAAAATTCATTATTTTTTCATTATACTCTCATATCTCTATATATATTATTAGAATTTTAGTTTATATATAAAAACTAAAATTTTCGCTTCGCGTTTCAAAGTTTAGAAATAAAATGAATCAAATTAAAAAATTTCTTAAAATACAAGTTTTAAAATTAACAATCGTATTACTATTTCTTATAATATTTTTTTCACTAAAAAATTTGTGTAACAAATTAATTATCTGTTAATCTTTTGTTAACTACTTCGGATATTTCTCTAATGATTATCAAATTTATCATGAAAAAATATTTCCTATTTTATGTTAAATGTAAATCACATAACGTAAATATAAATTACAAGCTTTTTGTTTCGTTAAAAAGGAATGCAATTTAATTGTGCAGCAAAATTATAATAATTTTTAATATTTTAAGTATTCAACAACACTAAAAAGAACTCTAAATAACTTATTAAGATTATGAAATCAATTTTATTATGATTTCAGAAAGAAATTACCAATCATCTTTACTTCTCATTAAAAAATAACTAAACAAGATCTAAATTTAACTAACTGATCTTGATTTAACTTTACGAGAAGTTTAAAATTTTTACCAGAGAAAACATTTAAAGAATAGAAAATCGTGTTGACCAAAACAGGACATCGTAAACGAAGCTATCACAGCGGGGAATCACATGACCATAATCTCCAACTACCTGAGATATTAACCAACTAACCGCCAACTACCTTAGACTTAAGCTTATTTTAAATTCTCAAATAATAAAACGTATAAAATACTTGTATAGTCATTTAATGGTAACCAGTAAATAATGGGAAAACAATACAGAGAATTTTACAGTTAAACTGTGATATACTTCATTATTAAGTACACAGTAAAATTCATATTTAATGTAAAACAAATACCTAACAATTAATGTGAAGGCTGACATTGCTTGTCTTTAGCCAGTTTATTGTACTCCGGTACATATGTTGTTAAAGCTAAATTCATACAACCATTCAAGTGTTTATTTTTATTTTTCCATTAACATTTTGTCTCTTTATAGTACTTACGTATATGTAATTGTCTTTATAGTACTTACTTAACTGGGCTGTCCTGCACAAAGTTAGGCATCCCAGACCTACAGTATGATTATTGGATTTTGTGCCGTGAATGGCAGTATTTTGAAAGCTGCACTACCTATAGCTGCCATTAAAGTGTAAAGGAGTGTTACTCCAGTAAAAGCCTCAAGAAACCTGTCTTCAGAGTTGCAAGTAATAAATATCACTTGCAATAGTATATGAAGACAAGCCAACATACTGTATTAAACATCGTATGAATTCGGAAAACCTCAAACAATAACACTGCAAACATTAACATGTATGAAGATCCGAAGTATTTAAATCTGAATGCTGTAGCGCATGATCTTAAGATTGAGGTTGATGTAGCATTTTGATCAGTTTGCGAAAAAGAAATATATTATATACTTACCTCTTCAGAATCCTTATCCACTAGCAAGTAATCGAAATGTGGTGTATAATGCCCTCCCATGCCATAGTTTGCGATCTGAAATAAATAATTATATAAACTTAAATTTGTATCAAATGAGTTCTGATCGATTAAATTCCCTTTTTTTTTTAATTTTTAATCAATTTTTAATCTTTTGCAAAAGTCAACAGTGCAAGTAAATACTGTATATGCTTTTACTACAATAAATAGGCATCATATTGTAAATATATATCTGTTTGCAGTCTGTTCAAAGAATGTATTTACCTTTCTAAATACAGTTTAGTGAAAGTTAAAATCTAAATGCAATCAAACATTTTGAGTAGAACTAATTTGAACAAAAACTAGATTGAATATTAGTATAGTTGAACTAGTATAGCCCATAACAACAATAATTTACTTCCATCACTTCCATTCTGTAGAACTGAATTTTTTATAATATTTTTTATTTAACGTATCCAATCAATTTTTAACATCATTTGAATGTTTTAAAAGCTGTAATTTGTGTTTATCAAACAGAAATAAAGTATAAAAAATTATTAGATAAGATCTGTAAATTTATAGTTGAGTATCATTGAACGGCTTATGAAATCAATGTTTACTAAGCATTTAAGAATTTGAAATGAATACTCCTTTTTTTTACATGTAAAATTTTTTTTTTTATAATTTCTTTAACAAACAAAAACTTATAAGAATATTTTTCTGTGTGTTATAAAGCAGTATATAACTCATTAAATTATTTAGTATTTAATTGAAATTAAATTGAAAAAATAAAACAAAAATCTTTTTATTGTACATTTATTGTACATTTTAAAACAAAAAATTTTATTGTACATACTCTTATGTGAAAAAATATTAACAGTTTTGCTCTAATGATTGTTACTTTTGAGAAATGTTAAGTGTTTATGCTTTGAAATTTCTGGTTTCTAGACAGAAATTGATGATATGAAATTGATATATTCTACCATCTTTTTTTTTTTTAATTTCTTCATCAAAATATCTTATGTGAACGGACATTACTTTCTTCACATAGGAAATACGAAAATAAAATATCCAGAGAATCTAGATTATCAAACTGATTTTCTATACAAAGTAGACATATATAGAATACAGAAATACTGAGTTCCTATACAAAATTGCTAAAGTCCTACGCAAAAATTGAGTTGAAATCCAACGTAAGCTGCTTTTACAACCCTATGCCATTTCCAATGTGAAATGATTATACTGATATCCATTTATTCACAGATAGTACATAAATGCACACATACACATAGATACATACTTATGTACGTATATGTGTACATATATATGCGTCATGTCTTTCAAAACTCTAGAAATTAACATGAAACATTTGCAAAATAATAAGTTTCATATCAAGATAATAAAATGCAATACATTACAGTCTTTATGTTCTTAAATTATGTATGGAATTTATCAAGGAAAATTTAACATTAAAATATTGCACATATTTCATGCCATTGTCACATCAGAATAGTTAATATGTCATAACACTCTGTTACATTATCCAACTTAAATGTACCATTAAATACTTAATCTTGCACATGAAAATAATTTGCTAGTTTGACCATTTCTTTTTATATGTACCTGAACAATTTCAGCGTGTTTCTGATCAACATCAGTGGACAGTCCGGTGATTGCTTCGACCAAACGATATACTTTCGCCATCAGAGGGTGATCGGTTGGTCCCACCCACGCATTCTGGCTCGTTCTGCTCACAGAGATGACTTCGCTGCCCTTACTCGCCTGTACCATCGATCTTGCCAACTAAAGAAATTAAAGAAAAAATTTGATTTCCAATTCCAAATAGATCAGGAACATGTTTGAAAAATAAAAACCCAGTTTATAAAAATTAATTTAAAAGTTTGGAAGCTCTAATAGCTAATAATTTTACAATTAATTATAGCAACCCCAGTTTGCTGATTATAGAATTGGATATGCAATTCAGAAATCGAATACCATTTACTGAAAGTATATAATTCAAACATCATCAATTTAATTATATTAATTATAAAAACACACACGTCAAGATATAGTTTATATATAA
Organism: Latrodectus elegans; assembly: GCA_030067965.1. Lineage (NCBI taxonomy): Eukaryota > Metazoa > Arthropoda > Arachnida > Araneae > Theridiidae > Latrodectus > Latrodectus elegans. The sequence goes on from CM057813.1 coordinate 23,053,381, forward strand.
AGTACCATTAAATCTCTAAATCTCTTTCAAAAACATAAGTATAGCTCATTTTTTTAATTTTCTATTATTTTTACACATAACATATAATACATACATTTTTAATTCACATTATACTCTAAATCTTTTAGATTATAATGGGAAAATTTTTCAGGGCTGAAAATTTGTTTCAAATATTCGGAAAAATTTCACTATAATAAATATATTTGAGGAAATTTTAATTTATCTTTTGTTTTCCCGTGCAACAGAAAAGAAAATGTTTTGCACAGCTCTTTATATACCATTGTTGATTATTAATAATATTCGACTTTCACAAAATTTAGATAAGAAGAAATACAAGTTATATATATAAACAAATAAAATATATACCTCATTTCAAAGTATTAAATTTCTCATTAAGTATAATTACAGAAAACGCAACTCATATATATCGTTATGATTTTCAAATTTTCTAAAATTATTACAGTTATTTATTCACTTCATCATCTAAACCATAACATCTGTTAAAATGAATAATAAATATTTTTTCAAATTTGGAATAACATAATAATTATTTCATAATTGCGGTATTTATAAACTATTAGCTTTAATTTTGAGTATGAGCCGACCCCTACTTAAGAAGTTAGAGTTCCTGACTCCTGAGCTGTGGATCCCGGTTCGGACGCGGATGTTACTCTCTTTCTCTGTTCTATGTTTTTCTGTCCTTTCTTCTGTGATGATGTATGAATGTGGCTTACCCTTTAAACGGGTTTGTTGTGGTATGGCGGGAACAACACTACTCGCCTGCGTGATTTGGTTCACAGGTGCCCGCTGTGTACCGACAAATGAGTAGCAGTTTCTGGTCTTGTTGAGGCATAGGGTTCGTCACCCAGGTATTCACCGTTAGAAAAAAAAATTTTGAGTATGAAATACAACTTAAATGCAAAATTTGCTTCCTTATGAAACGCCTTTTAAAATACTTATTATTTAACGACATTTTATAACCATTATAGATTCGTTTTATTAAACTTAACAATTGAAACACTTTCTCCTCAGTGTTAGTAGTTATTTTCTTCGCTCTGCAATGATTGACATAAAACACGTATCATTATTTGTTATCTTATTAGTTTTACATAAGTTATTTTTCAAGAAAAAGCAATATTTTCTTTTCCTGCTATCAAATATATTTTCTTTTAATAAATTTTATAATTTGGTTTGTTTGTCACACAACGGTCCTTTTTCGCGCACGAAGGCTATATTTTATAGATGAGTCAGTAGAGTTCCTGCAGTACATTGTTTCTCGTACTTATTACCATCTTTAAATACCAACTTCATAAAATAGGCAGCTGAATTATTAGTATTAAGGCCTTAATTCGACAGTTTATGGATTCGATTCCCAAAGCTGACATGCATATTAGTGTTAATTCTTTTTTATCCTACGCCCGTCCTCGGCATCTCTGTCATTAATCGACGAGCAGCCCAATAAAAAGATGAACAAATATAAAAAACAAGTGTAAAGCTTTTTAGTAGCCTCAAAAGAGTTGTCAGTCATAAACTTTAAAATTTCAGGGCAGTTCTTGAGGTGAGCAGCATCCACATCATCATGATTGCACAATGGACAACAACAGAGTCCATTACACCAATTCGATGTAAATGTCTTTGTATATTGTCATGTCTAGTTATCACCAGGAAAAAAGCGACAACAAGAGCTCGTGGTAAGGAGCCAGGGATATTATTGTTCCCATCAAGTGGAGTTTTCCATTGACTGCCCATAGTCGCATAAGGAAACTGTCATCCTTTATTTTACTGAGGATTACATTTTTAATGTTACGCAAAGACAGAGGGGGATTTGGCTGGATCACAGGGAAATCAGCTTTCGCAAGTCTGTCTGCTTGCTCATTTCTAAAAATATCGCAGTGGCTCGGGATCCACTGAAGAGCAACGCCGTCCTAGATTTCAATAAGTTTGTGTAACTTCATTCTGCAAGAGTGGACTGGTGCATTATTATTATAATTTAGATTAGTAAGCGAAAGAATAACAGCCTGTGAATCAACAATTCGCAGTAATTTAGAATCCACTTTCATTTGTAGACTTCGTACTCGTAAACTAATCTTCGTTCTCATAAGGAAAAAATATTTGTAGACTCATAATAAACAGCTGTCAATGTTTCTAGAGACATTTCATTGAAATGGTATTTATAGTTTTGGAATAAATATGGAATTAAGAATATATTACGATCGTTTGGGCTTTTCTAAATGTTTACAGTTAACAATGAATATCTTCAGGTATACACTACTACTACTATTTTTTTCTTAAGAGAACTCGAGTCTTACTTTAGGCTCAGCTATTTGCCTGAGCGTCTCAGTCTGAGCATCAGTAAGCAGACCATGAAACTGGACAACATAGGGATTCAAACCTCGTTCCTCAACCCTCAGTGGTTGCAATAAAAGATATGGATGACCTCGATTGTCCAGATGACAAGTTAGTTTTGATTCTTCACTTTGGGTCTGTAAAACAAAATATGAAACACAATAAATGAAAATTAATGACTAATATAAATAAACAAAAATAAATATTTAATATAATAACTCTACACGATGTTAATGAAAAGCAGAATAATTATTTTTCATGTAATTATTCTGCTTTTCATTAACATGTCAATGCTTTTCATTATTTTTCATGTAAGTTTTGCTCCTGAAAACTTTTGTTAGATTTAATACAAAAATGTTCAATTCAAAATTTCTTCTTTTTAAAATAGTTTTACAAAGTGTTTTTGAATATTGATTTCATTTGTTTGTTTTTATTTTTAGACACTGCTTAAATTATACTTTTGTATTTATGCATAATCAGATACCCTGAAAACCTCTCAATCAATAAAGCGTGGGAATTTAATAAATACATTTCGTATTTTCGAAACTTTAAATTCCAAGTTTTATGTTTCCTTTAAACGAGTCTTTCAATTTTTCTCATCTTACTTTCAATAAATCTTAAGGTAATGCAATTAATTATTATACCTTTCGAACTGTCTTTTTTTGCATACTGAAAATTCTTTACAAACTAACACCCTCTCATATTATAACCAAAGTAAAAAGACTAAATCCGCTTCTGAGTTGACACCCTCTTCTACCACCAAATTCAGATCAATGTCAAAATTGAGCGAGTAAATCCTCTGGTGGCGACATCTATCGGAGGTGTTTAAACCAAAGTCGTACTTTTTCCTTCGTGGTCCTCTGGTTACTGATTTAAATTCCTATAGTCAACGGCATTGCGAGCTTAGCTTGTATAAAGTGTCATAAGTAACAACAGCATATAACTTTAACAGAGAAGACATTGAATCTTATAAAACTCTTTTAACGTTAATAGGCTTTTTCCCTACGATATTTTCCAACTAGATTACACTATGAACTCGGTAAATTCTTCACAGTTTCCATAAGGTCCATGGTGGCTTCTTTTTGACTTCGAGAAACATATTGTTTAACAGCAGAAGGCTGTTGTAAGGTATTTGAATGCATGCCGAAACATGCTATCTGTAAAACTTTTCATAAATAACGATAGGGCCGTGGTTGCCTAGTGGTTAGAGTATCGGCCATCCATCCGGAAGAGCTGGGTTCGATTCCCAATGCCGCCAAAGACCCACAGAAAATCAGAGGAAATTTTACGTGATCTTACGAAAAGAAACGTCTCTTTTTCTGTGACTAAAACGAAAATCGTAAAATCTAACAAAAATCAACTGGGGTTTATTATTTATGCATATAAATTTAGAAATTATTCATAATATCGTGTTATTTTTTATTTCTTTCATTCACTACAACAGTAAAAGCTTACTGTGGGCTAAAATGGGCAATCTTTATTTATTGAGAACAAAAAGGGAAAATAAGCAATTACAAGTAAGCATAATTTATCTTTTATGGAAAAACAGTTTAATATATACATTTTTTCTATACTTAAATAAGGAATCAGTATCATTGAAAAATAATTTTTTACTCAGAGTGTTGTGTTTACTTCAAATTTAACCTTTAATATTTCATAAATTGGAAAAAAGGAATAGTAAAATCCAAAACAGATTAAACAATATTCTAAAATTAAGTTAAATTAAATTTGCATAAAATTATAAACTACTAAAAAAAATATGGAAATAAATTTAAACTTATTTATAATTATGTAAAGTTTTCTTCAATTTCTTAGTTATTAACGGTAGGAATTTTAATTTTTATAAAGTAATTTATTGATATATAAATCACGACATAGACTGCCATCTGGTCATTGAGACAGAACAATAAATTATTCAAAGGATTCTCAAAAAGTATTTGTATACTTCCAAGCATTTGCATGATGAACTTAACTTCGTATTGAGATTGTTTTCACTTATATATATATAATTTGATGTGAAAGAAACTTTTTTTTTTCTTTTACCATCAGTTTTTCGCCTCGGCACAAGGCATTGTAGTTGGTTTGCTCATCGTGTAGTGATATGTCATTGCCCAAGTTTGCTTTCTTTCTTCGTCCCGTTGTCACTGCAGCTCGTGAGACACTTAGTTGACCCTGCAGAGGGTGTCCGAAGGTATCGTAATCATTTACTGCAAAGTTAACGATTTGTAAGCATTAAAACACAAAATATCCACACATTTTCCTTAATGATAATTCAGTACAGGAAGAAAAACAGCTATATATCCTGTGGGAACTGGAATGAAGCATTGAGATCATAGGATGGATATGTGCACAAATAAATTTTAAAGACACTTATTTACAATATTTTAATATAAAAGCATGAGAGCATAGGATTGATATATGTATATAAATAAACTTCCTGACAATCACTCATTTGGAATATTTTAATATAAAGCTAGAAGCTATAATTGGAAATAACATACGGTAGCAAGCAATAAAATGAAATTCATGTTTTTCTTATTTATACAATATATACATAACGTCGCTTCAAAATCGGCGATGGGTGTACCTGTTCGGAACGGGGGAAGAACGTCGGGAGCGAATTCTCCTGGCAGGTTCACCCAAGACGTTAAGACCGTTCCATCACGCTCAGCTATGACCTGCAGGCAATGAAGCATAGACTAGATTCTATCTTTGGATTTGTCCATGTGAGCTTCAGACCTTGGCCCAACAGAAGCTGCACATTACCTCCACCATAATTGTGATTTTGGAGAACTATGGATTTTGTCGGACAGCCGCAGTCACTGCAACATCTCAGTGACTGGTCCTCCATAAAAGATTAAACAAGTCTATCTATTCTGCTGAAACTGAAAATGATCTCCCAAAACCATGATGTACATCTCAAATGGATTCCATCCCATGTAAATACTAGAGGCTATGAGACCACAGATCGACTGCCCAAAAAGAGCAGAAAGGAAGAATTGCCCAATGATTCCTCAACTGATCATAACAACAACATTCATATATAACCATATTTTAGTCAAGGTCTTTCCATAGCCATTATAATTTAAAAGTAGCTTGCTTATACAAATGAAGGATCAGATTATAAAGTTTGTTATACGTTATTCTAAAACATTTTAGGGGTCTTCAATTTTGCGGTGCAGCCCTTTCCTTAGAAAAGGGTGAAGGGAAAGGGAAGCTAAATCACTTTACCTTCTGAACTATTTGCAATTGGCAAATAAGGATGCAGAAGGAATAAAATACCAAAGAAAATTCAATGGATGAAGAAATGAATGTGGGGAATCACTTTGATATTAACTTGAACAATTGTTTAAATAGTCTGCTCTATTTTATAAAACCTAAAAGGCCCCGAATTCGCAAACCATTTTATTTGAAGGATAAATATTTGAATGCAGTAACTCTTCTGTGTGTGTCAAACTTAGTTGACCACGTAATCACTTTCTGATGTGTGGGAAGAAAAAATTCGCTGCTTAACAAACTAACACTGTACGTCAGATGATTCATCAATTCAATGTTTTGACTGTCAAAACTCCTTTGTTTGAGCTGACATTGCCATGATTCGCCTCTTCTGTCTGTTTCGAATTTCTCCGATGACCTTTGGCAAACAAATAGTCGTGTTTCATACGTGTGAATTGATTGTCTTGCATTTCCATAAAGTCACTATTACGACATGAATGGTAGTAAGGAAGAAACTAGCAATCATTTTAGGCGATGTATTTTTTCTGCGAATAACTTTTCGACCCGCTTTGTAAAACCCATACAGTCGGCTTATATTTTGATTTGAACTCGTATGCATAAATCCTTGATTCGTCCCTCGTGCAGAAGTATACCCAGCATTTGATAACATTGCATGTATTTTATGATGAATCTTAAAACCAAAACACGTAACCCTTTTTAGTTTTTTTTTTTTTTTTTTTTTTTTTTAACTTTCTGTCAAATTATGCAGCATCCATCCAAGACGAAAATATCTTTTTTACACCAAAATATTCACTTAATATTATATTGTATCAATAATCTATTTTAATGTACTATAATATCTTATTTATTATATAAATAAAATATTGCATGAATAGTAGGCTATAAGAAGATTTATAAATCGTTTAATTGTCAAATTAATGGTCAAAGAGACGCCTTAACCTCATGGCAAGTCATATATCGATCCTGCTTTATCAGCTCATGTACAATATCGATATTTTGGGGCAAAAAATCCGATTATAGAAAATCTTCACGGATTACCTCCTGGAACTAATGTCGAACACCGTTGCATTCGTTACACCAGTTGTTTGCAATGCAGTAGAATGATGTTTTAAGAATGTGTAAAAAATTTTCTTCGTTGACTAAAAGTATATAGTCTTTGTCGTAAGTAGGGGGGAAATATTCTTGCGAAAATGTTCACAAATCCATTGCTTTATTTTGATCGAAATAACAAAACACAAATTAAACTTAAATAGCAACATTTTCTACGGAAATTCTGATTAAAAATATTTGATTGCCATTATTTATTACCATTTTTCCAAATGGCAATTACGTTAGCATTGCATAATGTTGCAAGTCCAGAAATATAAACAGCAATCTTTCGTGCAGTAGAAAAGTAGGAATGGGTGTAAAAATTTTAAAGTGCTTAAAGCAAATTTTATACTTAAAATATTAAAAAGTATCAATTAAAACTTCAAAATTCACATCAAAATTTTGATAGTATTTAAAATAAGATAAAAATATGACTAAAAATGATCAGTGTTGTTAAAAGCCTATGTCATTTATTTTCCATAAGCAAAAATTAATTAATAAACAATAAAAAACTTTATTTTATCTTAAAGACAAATTCAAAATGGTTTCCCTCTCTTACCATCAATATCTGTGCGTTCAAAAAGTTTATCATGCTGTAAAGAAAAAAATGCCTGTATAAATATTTTAGACAACTACAGTTACAGTTTTGATACAAAAATGAAAATTTAAAATTATGTTTTAACACACTTCTGTAATAAAAAATATCAATATTCTGCTACTTCATGACAAAGGTTAAAAGATTTATTCTTGATTACATTCGACTTAATGGTTAAAAAATAGCACACTGTTCTTAAATATTAGTAATACATAGCTTATTAATAATACATTGCAGTAAGATAAAGATAATATTACAGATTATATTATTAATTATTACTGTAATGAAATGAATGAAGAATTGCAAATAATTTTGGAAATTAATTTCTTTTCAAATATTTCATAAGAGTGTGTTACTAAACTTTCTGTTTAAAATCAACAGGTAGCGCGATTTTTAACAATGCAGAATGTCACTATTAACTTATTATTCAATCGGGCAATTTGCTTGCATGGTTGACATTATGAATCTATGAAAATAATAATTACCTACAAATTTTCACTAAAATAGTGGTAATATTAGGTTGTAATATGAAAATATATAATACGTATTATTAAACTGAGATATTAATATCAAAATTATTGTCGTTAATTTGATAAATAAATATTGAAGTATTTTTACCGAAACAGCAGGAAAAAATTCGCTTTTAAGTAAAAAAAAATTTTGATTTCCAAACTGAAAGCAATGAAAAAACTTCAAGTACCATAAATAAAACTAGAACAATGTCCATAAATTCTCATATATATGACTACAATTTGGCAGATAACTTTCACAGCTATCAAAATTTAAATAAATAGCAAATCTATCGCAAGGAATATGAAAATACATTTGCATATGTAAGAATAACATCAGGGCTCCAAAAAAGCATTGTTCTTTTATATATAAGTTATATCATTACACTAACTAGAAACCATATAGATTTCTACGACTAGAAACTATATAGGTGGGTTTCAACAACTAGAAACCATATAGGTGCCTTTCTACAATTAGGAACTATAAAGATACGTTTCTACAACATGGACCATATATGTATTTTTCTACAACTAGAAACCATAACGATACGTTTCGACAACTAGAAGCCATACAAGCCCGTTTATACAACTAGAAATCATATAGGTGCCTTTCTACAACTAGAGACCATAAAGATAGTTTCTACATATAGAAAACATATAGGCATCTTTCAACTACTAGAAACCATATGGATAATTTTCTGCAACTAGAAATAATTATAGTAATGTTTCTAGTTACCAATTTATACTGATAAAAATCACTAAACATTGACATTTGCTCCGAAATTTAGAATTGCTTCAACCAACCAAATCAATAACTGAGCTGATCTCTCCATTCCACAACGCGCCATACCATTGGAAAGGCGTTGGATTCTACTCAACTTTTTATTTTTATGAGCCTTTTCAGTGATTATTTTCACCCAGATCAGGCATCAAATCCATAGTCTCCCAATCAAGAGAAATGTTTTTCCATCAAGCTACAGCCACCTCAATAAAATGTTCTATTAACCAAAATATGTCACGCAGAAAATGCAATGTATAAATATAAATATGTTACTTTTGCAGAATACATAGAGGAACCTACAAGTGATTAAAACGCAAAAGTATCATTGCTCGAAATGAAAGTCAAAGAGATGGTGGATAACACAGCTATTTTACATCTTTGTCATTTTAGAAATCAAGTGTTTTAGAAAATCAAGTGTTGCAGAAAACATATGTGTATGAAAAAATATCTATACGATGTCATTGATTGGGGCGCCGGCAAACAAACACAATTGGAGAGGTGGGACAGAGGGCTTAAGTTATGGGTGACTGGTTTTACTGTAGAATTGCTGTTAAAATAGGTATAATAATTTCGATTGTGCCTTGTATTTGACTACACACACAAGGGAACGAAATTTGAAAAATTTCAAAATATTATACCTTTTTAAATAAATCACAGAAAGCAAACATTAACGCTTCCAAAGGAAAACTTTGACTATCCAACAGTCAAATTCAATATCTGATATTCTGTTCAATGTACTGCTCCAATATTTTTTAGAAAAGTTTCACGAAAATTTGTTGAAAATGATTTAACGATAGAACCCTTTATGAAAATTGTCATTCATAATTGTATCTAAATATCAATGTATAATGGTGTCGTCAGTGTAAGTTTTAAACAATTGAGTTACACAATGTGGTGATCCTCGATGAGTTAAGTTTTTGTTTGATTAATCATAATCACCAAATGAGTGTTTAAAGTACAATCAATCATGGTAGTAGATCCTCCCAGAGAAACACATTGATGGCAAAATTAAATTGTCAGGACATTTCACAATCAATTGATATTTTTTGCCTTCAAAATCTTCAAAATAGTAGTTTTATTCAGGACATTGTGATATCACATTTGGTATTTGACAAGACAATTTGGTATTTGACATGAAATTTTCAGGACATTTCACAGTCAATTGATATTTTTTGCCTTCAAAAGCTTCAAAATAGTAATTTTATTCAGGACATTGTGATATCACATTTGGTATTTGACAAGACACGAAGAATCTTAATTCCTTTGGACGCGACGTCTTCATATATTTAATCAATAAGGTATATCAAGTATATGATTAGATGTCGTTTGTGTATTATGCCTCACTCTCTTCATAGAAGGATGAATTGCGAAGAATAGTTCAGAGCATATGAACCATCTTTTATCAAAGCACTATTCATACATTAATGGACTCGTTAACTTGCAGAATGTCTGTTTGAATCGTCGATAAGGGGCTACTTTCCACTGATTATTTTACATATTTCACTACATTATAAACTTAGTAAGTCTTCCATAATTTATTTTCATATGCATTTCCTGTCTATGTATCAATTTTTATTGCATTATATTCTACATTTTATCTCGTTGTGCATATAAGCACATCAGATTGACCATACAAATCATTGACGAATTACTGAGGACAGACTGAATCAACATGTCATTCAACCTCATTACTTGCCAACATTTTTTTTCTCTCTATTCCTGATTGTCATTTATATCTGAAGCATACTTATTACAATTTAATATATAAAAATAGAATCATTCATATATTCAGTATGAAAACATCACAGCGATTATCCGCCATCGTTTAAGAAACCTGGAAGAATTTATTTCCATGATGTAATATTGGGCTGAAACTTTACAAAATGAAGCTTTATAAAATGTGAAGAATCATTTGACAATTAAATTGATTGTATTAGTCAGTTATATACCTATAATTTATACTGCTTGGATTACTATTTAAGAAAACTAAGTAAATGTAAATAATAACATTGTATACTATATTATATTATAATGATATGAAAAATACTGCATTTACCGTGCTCGCTCAGTTTCGCACTTATATTTTTTTTTAATTTTTTACAAAATTATAAAGCAGTAGGTGCTTAAATAACGCATTTATGGAATGATTGTGTGGCATTTATGGAAGACAATATTTACAAGATTTTGGTGAAAAGAAAAAGCATGATATCCAAACTTGTGCTTTAGAAGATTAAATATTTCTAATATCTTATTTTTAGTGATAATAGATAAACGAAAAAAAAACTGTATGTATCTTTAAATAAACACTACTGTTAGAGATAATGAATATCATAAAAACCAATTTGTAATATGCTAAAAAATACAGAAACATTGCGAATTTGCATAAAGAAGAAACAACAAAAATAAAATAATTTAAGGCAGTTTAAATAAGCCCATATTGTTAATTTTGTTTCAACTTTAAGAGACTTTATTGTACAAAATGTAACAACTAGTTATGAAAATTTAAAATCTTTTTAGCAAAAAATTTGAATAAATATAATTACAACTTAAATAATGAATCATATTTCAAAATATCAGAATTCGCTCATATTTTATTACAGTTTTTTCATACAAGTTAGGATAGATTTGGTTTCTAAGTCACTGAATTTAATTTTAATGCTTATACATAAGGTAATGTTTTTTTTTTCCTTCTAAATTTATAGCAAAACCCCTAACAATTATGAGCTAAATATTGTGCAAATACATACAATAGAACTCCAATTATCCGTAATCCGTCGATCTAAACAGTTGATTATCCGAATATCTTCTATAATTTCGAAAAGATGGGAGAAAATGAGAATGATGTTTCACTTGAGGAATTCAGAAACATTCTTTCGAAAATTCCTGAATGTTCAAAAGTTAGTGCTGAAGGTACAGGAGAATGAATTATGAGTCAGACCCTGGATATATCAATTTGCAAATGAGAGTAAACTAATTGAATCTGTCTAGGAAGATGACTTTAATGTTCAAGTTGAAGCAGATACGAGACCATCAACTAGTGATATATTTAACTGCTTTGAACGGATGGAGTGTCAGCCCAGTGTGACCACGTCCTCTATCAAGCGAATGCGTGACTTGGCTGCCCGAAAACTGATGAAGACAATGAATCAACTTACTGTAATCAAAATGTTCAGCAAGCAATGACTTTCATTTATAACACTGTACATACATACTGTATTAATGAACTGTACTTGTAAATACCATAACATATTAAATAGTTGTCTTTTCATTTAAATATTTAAAAGCTATTTTTATTTAAAAATATGTAGTTTTTCTGACATTTTTCAACACACAACAGTTAATTAAAATGAACCTTTTTTTTAGAAAAATCCAATAAACCGAGTTTTTGATCATCCGAAAGGACTCAGGTCCCAATTGATCCGGATATTTGGAGTTCCACTGTAATAGAGGCTTCGAAACAACATATGTCACATATTTTTAATGGATCTCCTAATTTCTGACAATCCTTAGGATAATATTCTTCAGACATTAAACTTTAGTGCACGTACCATGTCTACTGCCGATGTATAGAAGGCCATAACTTCTGAAACGCTCGCGGTCCTGTTGCCTTCGAGATGCGCCTGACTCAGTGCTTCTTCCAGCCACTGAATTGCGTGGGCATAGTAACCAGCATTAAATGATTCCTTACCAAGGTATAGTAAATCTCGAGCTGGAACAAATCCATGCCAACAGAATGTCAAATTTTATAACAGAAATAGTTTAATCACTTATAGCTTAAAACACATTTAAAATTACTACATTGTTATTATTAATTAGTTTACTTAAAGTCTATACATGTAATAAATATGCGTCAGAAATGTCCCTTAATAAGTAATTATACGTGCAAAATTACGTAGCAATCCAATACATGAAATGATTATTTTTTGTCTCTTTTTTATCACATAAAATGTGATTACCTTTATCTTTTATTTGAGTTTAGAAAATAATTTTTAAGGAAAAATAAACTCAACCAAAGCGAATTTAAAATGAGTAATTTTTAAGTAAAAATTAAAAATAATTTATTGTTTATCTCTATGAAATTAAGAAAAAAAAAATTTTTTTTTAATTTAATAAAATGCAACTTACCTGAAAGTGTCGTTCCTTGCGGCCGTCCTAATATGTCGCCCCTAGCGACATCTGTCATGTTTAGCTTATAAGTGTCCTGGAGACGTACTAGTGCCAGTGCAGCTCCCTGGAGGTCATCTTTATTTGGCATCAACTGCTTATAATCACTTGTCAACTTACGGACAGCTGCAGGGAACAAGAAAAAATAAGATGGGGTTTGCATAGAAAAAAAATTAAAAAAGTGGCACATGATAAATAAATATGCAAAATTCAATTTTTCTGAAATGCCTTTATATTTTTAAGTATTATTATTAATGTTGAGTGTTTTATAAATTTTGATCATATATCGAACTAAAAGGTTCAATTCTATTCACTGGATTCCTTTTATGAAATATTTGGAGTCTCCTGATTTACATAAATGTGAAACTAGTATAACTAAGTTAGCATTGCTTTCCTGTCTGAGAGACATTTACAATCTGCAATGCATGATTAATATTTCAATCTTCGATTGACTTGTAAGAAACATTGATATAATATTTCTACAAATTACTATTTTTTCATTAATTTTGTAAAAGAAAATGAATAATTATGAAAGAGGCGGCTTTTGTAATATTTTTTCTTATTATCGTGAAGTGCATCATGAGGTTTACTAGTGATTAACTGATGCATAAATAGAGGCTAGAAAGAAATGATGTTTTTAAAATGAATATGATTTATGCGAAGATGATTATTATAGAGTAAGAATAATAACGTTGTTTATAATTACACTAAAATCCTTACACTATAAAAACTTTCTTTTTATAATGTAAGGGAAAGATGCTATTCATTGTATAAAATTATTAGCAAATACATATCGCAGTTTAAAGGCAAAACGCTATCAGATATTTTTAAAACGAATGGTATTTATCCTCTTTAGTTTTAAGAGCGTAAAAAATATTATTATTGTAAAAAGTTAAAAGCAAATAAATTATAACTATACCGTTAAGTTTTTATTACTTTATTCAGCTTTCTAAATATTATATTTAATTCATATTTATAGTAAAATACATATCATTCTTTCTGCAATCAGGAAAATCAAGGTGCAACGAAATTTAAGTTTATGAACTGTGGCAATGATTTTAATCTTTTTAAAATAATTACCTTAGTAGATCATTAACCATTCTTACACAGAGATAATTGGGCCACATTCTAGCTTCTGCAAGACAATTGACCCGTACAATACCCTAGTGCTAATCCCGATAGATATGTACTCGGATAGTAAAAGCGCAATTCTCTTCTCCCATTGTTTAACAGTAGCAGGATTTGAACCAGGAATTATCCGTTCCAAAAAGAACTCCTCAACCAATAAGTCACGTGAGCTTCTTGATACTTTTTCATAATACAAGAAATAACAAAGAAGGATATCAAATTGTGCCATTTCTTAATAGTACATGCGTAAAAAGTCTTCAGAAATCTCAGTGCCGATTTTTCATGATTTTTACAACTAAGATGAATTGAAGAAAATCACGATAAGAATTAAGACTTCAATTATATTCAATTTAAGGATTAAGAAGTAAACATTTGACAGTTAAACATCATTCTGTGTACTATATTCTGGTACTTATAAGCAGCATTTTACAATTATATATTTTATAATGAAAAATATAAGTTTTCGCCAAATATTATATGCATCCAGTTTTAAAATCATTTAAAAAGTTATAATTATGCTTTAGTCGTTTCAAAAAGAGAATGACAAAGAAAGTAGCAACTCAAATAAGAAAGTCGTTTCTGCGTCAGGATCATTGACAAAAAAAAATTTTTTTTTATTTAATGATCTAGCAAAGTTCGCATAGAAATGCATGATGAAAAATTTATCGTAAGCACGTTTTGTTATAAGTTATACTTTAAGGGAGTGCTCTTGAAATATGAATAAAACCAAATATCTGCTGGTATGGCAAAGATTTATTTGGACTGATGAAGAACAAAGTATTATAGAAACAGAAGACATGCTTACAGAATACTAATTGTTTTCCAAATGTTTTCTCATTAAATATTCTCCTAAGATTCCTCTAAAATGTTCTCTTAACATTTTACCAATTCATTTTTATGCGGACATTCTGTTTTGTTTTATTTAAATAGAATCATACCTGTTTTATATAATTCATTATATAAAATTATTACTTTCAAATTGTTTTCACCTTCCAGCTTCAATCCACTTATCTTTTACTCTAACCTTGTCAGATTCGTTATCACGGCCAATTTTCACATTATAATCAACTCTCCCTTTATCTACAGTATTTAAGGAATTTATTTCAAATATTTGCTAAATTTATTCTTAATACGCCTTAAAATTGTGCGTCATTACGCGTCATTATAAAAAGAAGTAAGTTTCCTCCCATGAGACAGAATGTGAATTGTGTTTGATATTATAAATGGAACACTGTAACTGCGGTTACTCACGAAACCAATCATCTGTGTTCATGGCATTTCGGACAAATCCCCAATCGACAGCGAGACGCCTAATAAGTTGAAAGGCCTGAAGAGGGTTGGCCACCATGTCGTCTTCACCAGAAATAGGCACTTTCTCCTCCAGAACTTCTTGATATGAATCATAAAAAAGATTTAAATACCTATAAAAAGTATTCAGCAGTTAATTTGTGGTCTCTCCATTTACATTACATTTAGATATTTTTATATTTTATGACAAATAGCCCAAAACACTTCTTAATAGTTTACGCCAGAAGTTTATCCTTAGAATAAGAAATGAATTACAATGGTTTATATTAATATTTACAATAATTATAATGATTTATAATCTTACATAATTTAAAAAAAAATAATTTTCTTATCTCAAGGTATCACATTATATACATGTGGATCTTTTTTAAAGTGACAGTATTTGGAGCACTCTATAGTAATGGCCAAAACGGCACCAAACTTGGTATTAAGACTAATCACGATACGGTAAAAAAGATTCCATAAAAAAAATTTAGTTCCAAAAATCACCGCTATGGCATTTTGTGACGTATTTTAATGTATAAAATGTGAGAAAAGAAAAAGACGAACACATACAATTGTACAGTTAAATTATTAATGTTTATTTATTACATTAACTTCCAGGTGAGAAATTATATCACACTCGATGTGAGCACCGTTCTCAGAAATACCACTGTGCATTCTGTGCACAACGTTCTCCACAGCCGTGCATAACACATCACGAAGAATATTCGGCACTGCCTTTGCTATTTTGCCCCTTAGAATAGACATATTTGATACTCCACTAACATAAACGCACGTGAGAGGCATGGCCACTGGAGCTCATTTATTTGTCACAGCTGAGATAATTTGTCGGAGCTGTCTACCACTTGCTTTTATTGCTACTTACTATTACTGTCACTGTCATCGCACAACATTTGCATTTTCTTTAATACTCGTGTTTTATGCAAATTCTCCTTATTATAAGCTGCAGCAGCGCCACAAAAAAGCCCTAATGGTGACTTTTGGAACTAAAAAATGTTTTTTACGAAATCTTTTTTTTTTTTGCATGTGCTTTGATTAGTCTAAATACCGTTTGGCGTCATTTTGGCGATTAGATCGCGCTACAGGACGCTCCAAACACTGTGTCACTTTAAAAAAGATTACTCTAAACTTTTGGATATCAACATCGCAATTAGTTTTTTAATCATCAAATATAAATAATAAATGAAAACCATTGTTACTAAATTAGAATATGAGAGATTTCTGCTCACTTTATGTTAAACAAAAATAGTCTTTTCTATTTTAAAATAAATGTAAAAATTGAATTCTTTAACAAATAAGTGCTTAAGACAGTATTTTTCAAATATCATCTATTCTCTCTTTCTTTCATTGCGTCTTGTTTTATGAGATAAATTATCTAGAGATAAATAAATGGTCAAGACAGTATAGATGCCGTGATTGTTTTAAATTTTATAATAATAAAAGAAGTGAATTAAATCCTTTGAAAGAAGTAGTTTGGATTGATGCAACTCTATAAAGTACTTAATAGAAAAACAATTTTTTAAAGTAAAGTAATTTTTAGATTTAAATTATATATACTAGAAAGGAAAAACATTATGGCATTGGTAAAGAATTTAAAAACACATCAACTATTAACAGTCTAGAAAATATGAGAAAACAAACAAAATTACATAGCATTAAATTTTCTAAGAAAATGTTATACGTGTTTAAAGATAATTATATCAGAAAAATCTAAACATTTCGACTGAAAATATTGCAATTTAATGAAAATTTATATAAAATACTTATCAAAATAAAATACTTAAAATATAATTAACTAAATAGTTTTGAAATATATATATATTGTGCCTCATTTGTCGTTTAGTTTCATTGAATTAAACACAGGCATAACGAATTACTTATTCTGTTGGCTATACGAATTTAAATCAGTAGGATGGGTCTTTCGTTTAACCAGAGCACCAAAAAGGTGAAAGTATGACTTTTCACTAAAACTCCTCCGATAGATGGCATCACCAGAGGACACACTTTTTCAATTTTGACATTGATCTGGAAGGAGGAGGAAATTTTCTCCAGACATTGCACCCATGGTAACTGATTTTATATATAAGTGTTTAAAAATGATTTATAATAACCTCTTATTTTGAAAATTTTAGGAAATATAAGTAAATGGGGTAAAGATATTAGGTATGAGTAAATTAGTTAAAGTATTCAATTCTATAAGTATTTCGCTATTTTAAATATCAAAATGCCAAAACTTAGCGGCTACATCAGTACAACTTCTATTCTACCCAATTAGAGGTCATAGGAATATTTTATAAGTCCAAACAATGTCAACACAATCGTTTCCATTTGGGAATAAAGAAAGACTGATTCCTGTCTTCATAAATTAAACAGTGCTCAATAATCAAGTGATGAAATCGGTATAAAAGTTGTGAAGACATTCTGGTTTAAGAATTTCGAAGTTCATCTACACACCCACAGGGAGCATTAAGGAGGAGGTGTATTATATGCATTAGATCAATAAAGATTAAACAATCAAGTACAATCTATAATCTACCATTCTATATCACCGTGATTAAACTGATATATTCCTACTGAATAATTTTCCCGGATAATAGCCTTTTGCTTCGATATTTAAACGGAAAACTATTAAATCGCTGTGTGGTATTTGAGGCTTCTTGTCTTAATTAATATTTATTTACTTTTGAAACTTCACAACTGTATTTTCTTACTAATAACAGTTATTAAAATGTGATCGAGTTCCTCATTTTTTCAAACATTTTACTCAAATGTACGTTTACGATTTCTTTTTGAGGAGAAAATTCGTAATATAACGCAAACTAAATATATACTTACCGCTTCACTTGCGACAATTTGGATTCTGTTCTATCCACATAATCGTGCAATGTCGTCACTAGATGTCGCTCCAAATGTAAAAGATTCTGTAAATGAGCCGTAGAAGAAAAAATATCTGCTTGTGCTACAGATAATAGCAATGCTACCACGAAATATCGATTCAACCTACATTATGAAAATACAATTAATGATATAGTTATAAATTACAAAAAGGGCATCTTTTATTAACTTACAAAACCATTATCATTTTTTTTTATCAACAACCAATCTTATAACACCTGATACTTGTTTAACATTGATAACGAATCGATCAAACATATCAATTTAACGACGCAATTTTAAAATGCATGTCACGTTTCTTTGGCTAACAGGCTTGTTGAGACATGTGTTTCCATTTTTTTACCAATGGACTTGCACTGCAAAATCTTACAAGTTAACTTTGTGAAATAATAATTATTATAGCTTCTTATAGTTAATCTAAAATAATATAAAATGATGGCTAAACAATAAACATAAATTTATGAAATTTCAGAAGAATTTAAAATAATTTCACTTGCACACAATCACAGATTTAAATGCCCTTATAAATTTGATTATTAAGTTGTATTTCATATGGTAATATGAAAAAATAATTAAATTAAATAATTAACATGTAAATAAAGAAGTGTGTGTTATATATTATACAATATAAAGATTTGTCAATTTAATTGCTTGAAGTTAATACAAGTATATACTTTCAGAATAATAGTTAAATAAAAAAAAACTTGGTATTCTGTAATAAGTAGGAATGACACTTTTATTCTTAGAATAAACAAAAAATTGGTATACAAGAGGGAATTAATAATTTTCGAAAGTTCGATAACTAATAAACAATTATGATTGATTATTTCGTTTTATTATTATGAAACAAAAATAACCATTCGTTTATATTATTTTTTTTCTTTTATTTACTATTTTTCTCTAGCATTTCTTACATCTGCAAAAGAGACCTGTATTTGAACAGAAGATTAACCTTCAGGAGGTTTAAGACCACGATTAAATCCTCTTCTTATCATTGTAGATCTCTGTAATTAAATGTTTAAATCAAAGTAAATATCTATCTTTAAATGTATAGTTCCATGTTTGACATTATAAATAAAGATTAAAGATAAATTAGCTTTTTAATTAAAAATTATTCAAACGAATAGTTTCAAGCAGTGCAAGGAAAACCTGAAGAAATATTTGAAGCGAAGTGACATCATAGTTCACTTTGAATTGCCAAATAATCTAATGATGATAATAATTAATCAAATGTTCCACGATACTATTAAACTAACAATTTAAATTGTTTAGATTTTCCCTTTCTTTTTAAGTAACTTATTGGTAGAAAGAATATGGAAATACTAAAACTGACTAACACAATTTAAGGAAAGGAATTAAAATATTAAAATTATTTTTGGATTAGAATTTTAAAATTAATTAATTTAAAATAAAAATTTTAAAATTACAATTCCACTTATTTATAGATTTTTCTAAGAAATTATATTAACTCTGTACTATTAGTCTTAAACTAAAATCACAAATTTTCTATAAGGCAGAAAAATAAAACTATTTGACTGATAGAATGAATATAAATTAATCAAAAAGAAACGTCAGTGAAGATAGAGCTTGGTATTATTTTATTATAATTCAAATAATAATGCAATTTGTAATTTGAAGGAAGACTTGTGATCATTTTAAGTAAAATTAAATGGTTAAAAATTTGAAACTTTTTAATACATATTACAATTATTACAGAAAGTTAGAAATTTACTGGAAAGTAAAATGTCAAATAAATATTATAAAGTTACAATGGAACTTATAATAATTGTAATATTTCTAATAGAGAAAATCTAATTTTAATCTAATTAGCAAACTTAGTCGATGTTATCTGAGAGGATTATAAGAAAGTCACACTGAAATCTTTGAGAAACACACAAATACAAAATCTCATATTAAAGTAAAATAGTTCAATTTGAAAATGTGAGCTGCTTTATCTTAGAGGCTAGTTTCAAATAGTTTAATGAAGAATGAATTTTAAACAAAAGTAAAATGGAGCGAACGGGAAAACATTAGTGTCCTTTGGCTTTTAAAGTGTTACCTTAATAACAATGCAAAATATGTTAATAATATCTATTTCTGAAATAACAGTGAAGCATTCTTTTAATTTAAAATTATTGGAAATTAGTTACAGTCTAAAGTGAGGTCAAATCATTAATCAAATTTACTAATTACTTCTCTCGAGCTAGTTAAAACAAACAGGGTGATAATAAATATAAACTTCGAGAAAATAGAAGCAAAGAAATAACAGTTCTGCTCTAATAAACAAAACTGCACTAACTTTCAAAGAGCTGGAATTTTTCAGTATAGTGTAACAAACAATTGTAATACTGAAAGTAGTGTAACATCAGTTTTAATACTATATTTTTATGTTAGCTACATTTTTAATTATTATTAACCATTGCAGTTTAGTCAAAAATTTCTATTTCATTGATAAATATGCGTGCAATTTTGAATCAGAATTGCATTAAAATTACCATTATATAAGCTTCACTTCTACTATATACTACCTCAGTTACTCATATAATAGTGAAACGAAATATATTTGGTATACATATTTACAATAAATTCAGAAAGTTAATTTTCTTCTATTAAATAATATAAATTAAACATAAATTTTATTATAAGTATGTTAGTAAAACTTAAGTGATATTTCTTGTGAATTTACACAATTTGAATTTTTGTATGTACACTACCCGACATAGAAAATGCAACACCAAGAAGGAATTGGCAGAAAGTGACGAAACTCGACAAACAGAGCGAGACAGCCACAAACAATAAGTGATCTGTATTTCTAAATGATACACATTATACATAGCGACAATGGGGTCCTGTCAGCAGGATGTAAGTCCACAGTGGAAGGCGATATACGAAGCAATACGTTTAGGCACAGAGTCAATGAAAGTATGGGAGGGGCTCGAAGCAGTGGCTCTCATTCCCTGTTAACCATTTGGCAAAGTGCACCATCTGAAGGAGACAGTGGCAGCGTCTGCGAATGGCGTCCAACCATATTTCAAATATGTTTGATTGGTGAGAGAACTGGGAAACACGGTGGCCAAAGAATCATCTGTACATCTTTCTTGGTAAGTTGGCTGATGCTTACAATGTGCCGTCGAATGTTATCCTACAGATGAAAGGCACTGGACAACCACTAAAGGTAAGGGAGTGGCACCGACAGTAGCACATCATTCAAGTAACCTTGGGTTGCCACAGTGCCGGGATTATAAACTAGAGGTGACCTGGAATCGCATCCAATAGTAACCCAAAACTATGATGCCACGTTATCGCATCGTGGGGAGTCTCACAATTGCTGCAGGATTGAATTTGTCTCCACGTTGACAGGAAGAAACAGAAGCATAATTTATCTGAGAAAACGATATTGTGCCACTCCATCGCCCAAATTGCTCTAATCTGGCACGATTCCAGACGTTGGCGTCTATGATGTGGTGTCAATGGCAGTCTTCTTATCGGACGGCATGAGCACTGGCCATAAGCAACTAACAGATAGCAAATGCTTCTGCTCGATATGGGAGCATCCAGGATGTCCTGCACATGTTGCAGAATTTTGGTAGACGCATTTTCCGGACCACCACTACCCTGAAATTTGCATAATTTTCTGACCACTCTTTCTTGGTGCTGCATTTTCAATGTCGGGCACTATATATATTTCATTTGCCAACAATTTATACCGCACTTAGAGATTTTAAGTACTTGATCGGGAATACATTTGTCGGCTTCTTCTTTTTACCTATCTCAATTTATAAAAAATATAAATACAGAAAATGTGAAAAAAAGTTTATATGTAAACATGTTAATTATAAGTGAACTGATTAATTAGAAAAATGAAACACAGCATTAAGCCTTAATTATTACTTACACAGCATTAGCCTTAATAATATGTCAGTCATAGTACGCAATCAAAATATTTCATGTACTTACACATGTAAAATAAGTAATATTTTTAATTTGCTGGTTACATATTCTTTACCTTATATTCATATGTTGTATGAACTGTCCATACATTTATAAAGGGAGAGATGTTATTTTTCACCTTCATTGTTTTTTAAGATTTTATTTTGTACTGCGTTTGATTCTTGACATTTTATAAAAAAAAAAAAAATTCGCTCCAGTTTCAGAAAAAGAAGAGTTTGCACGTTTTATAGATTAATAACTCATGTGAGCAACATAAATATATTTAAAATGATTTTTATCGAGGTGTCTTCTTAAATGGATAAGAATTAATGTAACGTTCACTAGATGATGATCTCACTAGAAATATACTAAAGTTGATCACTTTTGAAATCAATTTGGATAAAAAGAGAGCATCTAACAAAGCAGATATAAAACGTTTAAAAACGAATATTACAAAAAATAAAAATGCTAAACTTTTATTTATATTTCCATTTTTATTACTTGCTGATTTATATACGTACTTCTTAAATGTGATTACAGATATTTAAAATGTGTGTCAATAGTTTTTCAGGAAGAATAACCTACTTTTTTATTAAATATTGTCATAATTTTTAGTACAAGACAAACAACGACGTCAGTTATGTCATAAAACGGTTAAAGATAAATACTTTGACTATTGTCCACTTTTCCCATATATTCATAAGCGCATCAATTATATCTTGCTTGTAGTTTGTAAAAATCATCAGATTGTATCCTAAAAAAATGAACCATTTTTATTTTATGCCTAATTTCTCCCGAGAAAGTTTTGATGTACTTTCATAAAATCCAATTTACAAAATGATATTGTAGCAGAGTTTATATTTATTAAGGTAAATTACTCAAAACCATATTTCATTCCATTATAACAAACTAACATTGTTCTTTTGTTCTTTAAAAAAGAATTCATTCTCAGACACCATTGAGTTAATAAGTTAAAAAAATCGATAAAGAATCCGTATATATATTTTTTCTTTAACAATCACTGGTTTTTCTACTATATTTATTACAAATTTGGTACGCTTCTATAGAATATTAAACACATAAAGGTTATTATTTTATCATTACAATTACAGATACAATACCAAATTTTGGAGAAAAGTAGAGCGCACAGTTAAAATATACAATAAGTAACAATTAATCAAATGTATTTGTTATTTGCAATGAATTTCATTTCATGTTCATGTATATTTAAATTAATTGCTTTTGAATTTTTTTTCACAATTTTTCATTGAAAAATAAATAATATATTTATTTATTAGTTAAATAAATATTTATAAATAATATTAAGAAAAATTAATTTATCAAAATACGAGCTCAATGTGTGCATGTGCATGTTTTCCTTATTTTAATCCCATATTCATGTTTTATCTTCTCATATATCTTAAACTTCAGCTGCAATTGGCTTTTGACGTTTCGATAATTTTCAAACATTCTTAGTTGGAAGTTTTGAAAATCATCGTATAAAATTAGTAAAAATAATGTAAAAAGTAAAGTGAAAAGTGCGTTAAATCCATTTAAAAATTGTATTTTAAAATAATACAAACATAAGGCACCATTATTTGCTTTGATTTCGAATCCAAAATATAATTTAATTAAATTTTATGCTGTCGTTGTCGTGTAACAAGCGCAAAGAGAGAAGAAAAAAAAGTCTTAGGGGACCAAAGGCATGGAGCACTGCCCTGGCCACATCTTAAGTTTTTTTCCGTATAAAGGGCGTTATGGCAGCAGTTGGAGTCGATGTTGAAGAGGGTTGAGGCAACAGAGATGCAGTTGAAGTGATGCCTAGGATCCAGTGGAACTTCTGTGCAGTGCCTGCATTCTGAGTAGGTTTTATACTTGTCTGGCGTGATTTTCATACTCATCATGTGTCCAGTCTGCATTCTGCTGATGGTAGAGGTGATACCCTAGTCAAGATTAAGCTCCAGTAGGAACCATTGTTTCCGTACTCCCCCGCAGAGCTGATGCGTTTGCATCGAAGCAAGTGTTAGTCTTGGGAGAAGGATTGATATTTCTAGCTTCCTTGGCGAATGAGACCGCCTGTTTATTTCCCTCGATGTTAATATTTGCAGGGATCCATTGGATGGTGCAGATTTCCTCCCTTGGGCAAGTCTTGTTTTACCTCCTTTAATGGCCTCCAGAGCAGGTTTACAGTCAGAAAATATGTTAATGCCATTCGAGAGGACTGACTGTGTGAAGTAAAGGGTAAGAGCTGCCTTTATGGCAATCATTTCACTGGTAAAATTGGAGGCAATTTTTCCAGCTGTATCCCGATGTTTGAGGGATGATTGGTCTGGAAAGATAAGGAAAAGGCCAGAATCTCCCCTGTCGCATTCTGAGTTGGAAGAACCATTAGTGTAAAAAAAAAAATTAAATGTTTTAACTGCTACGATTAAGCAGTTAGTAGCATAAATAATTGGATAATAATTTAGGAATTGAAACTTAATAGGAATAAAATATAATCAAATAATGCACAATTTTAATTTTTGGCGATGAAATTAGTTCGCCAATTTCTATATAAAAGACAAAAATGATTGATTCCGCTTACAAATACTCTCTCTTCTCCATCTATCTATCTTTAAAGAAAGGCCTAAACGCAATAAATAAATTGGAATTGATTTTATAATATAATAATTTTAACAAATCTTTGTAAATAATTCAACTATTGCAAAGGAATTCTTGTCGTCTGATTGATAGAATCATGTCATTTCTATCACTCTTATCAAATAGAAAATACAAAGAATTTTTTTTTTATGTTTTATTAAAGGTGATCAAAGCATAACGAGGTCATTGTAGCTGAAACCTGAAACAAGTATTGAAATCTCCGCATTTAAATAAATACCAAATAACATTTACCTATTATCCATCATGAGAGTATGCGACAGGTTTCTTATGTGTGGTCTTCCAGTTTCATCTGAAATAAAAAAAGATACATTATTAAGGCAAGTAATCATTTCAAATACAGGTTTATCAAGAGTAAACAATATAAAGGCGACAGTTCTGTAAATGATCCTCTGTTTCAAATAATAAAGAATGTAAATTCGAAACCAAATTGTAATAAATGAGCTTTAAAATTACTTATTCTTAAATGTGATACTTAGTAAACAACGGAAAATAATCTTTTTAAATAACTGCTGTTATCAGGGTATTCTAAAAGTGATGCTTACTTTAACTAGTTATCATTAATTTATTTTCCTCTGAAAAGAGTGCTTTTTACATACAGTTTTAAAATATAGGAAGTATGATATACGTATTTATTGTACAGTTTCAAATTATACACTTACACACAATATCTAAAACTGAAATTAACAAATTCAAAACAAATATGGATTTATCAAACTTTAACACACTATGACATACATACATACATATATCCTAACAGTTTTACATGCGC
The DNA here is from genome assembly GCA_030067965.1 of Latrodectus elegans. Taxonomy (NCBI): domain Eukaryota; kingdom Metazoa; phylum Arthropoda; class Arachnida; order Araneae; family Theridiidae; genus Latrodectus; species Latrodectus elegans. Next base: position 23,078,796 of record CM057813.1, read on the forward strand.
AAAATAAAAATGCAACTCCCATTGGCCATTGTTCAATAGTAGCTGAGATCGAACTAAGCAGCTTCCAAACGTGTCTGGTTTCTCCGGTAAAAATGCATGGTAAGCCTTTAAGTATTTTTAATTACTGTAAGCTTTACCTCTTATTAGGGTAATACAGAAGTTAGGTTTGGTTGATGTTCAACACAGTTATTTTTTTACGCAAGAGCACTAAATAAACTAGGAGGCTGAAATCTGTCATTTAAAGTAGACTCCAAACCTTAGGACATCTGCACCCCAGATTGGAACCGAAACTGTTGAATCTAAGGCCCCATTGCTAACATTCCAGTTGCTAATTAAGCAAGTTATAATGAAAATAAAGTATAAATGTCAAATTTTACCAATTATTAATTCTGCTTATTCAAAAAAATTGTGAAGTATTGGCAGAAATTATCCTTCGAACATTTCCGCTCACAGATGAAGTAACACTTAAATTTATCTTTAAAATTAAAAAAACCTTCAACAGGAAGGGAAACAGGAATTATTATTTTTATATCGTTTTATTATAATAATAATTCAATCTCAAATCGAGGAGAAAGGGGTCAGGAGAATCCACTTCGTGAGGAAGCCGTATCGAAGAAAAATTTTTATTTAGCTGTCGACCTTCAAAAAAGAGAACGTCGAAAGTTGCATTTATTTTTATTTTTGTACTGTATTTGAATCTGACATTTTAATGAGTCTTCCTGATAGAAAAAGTCAAGAAGTATGATTGAAAAAAGAGGTCGCTCAAGAGAAGTGTTTACTGACCTCATCTACAATACTCATCAGAAATGATGTGGGGCCCATTACCATAATGAATATTGATTGACATAAAGCAATGAAAATTTAGGTTTCTGGGGAAAATCGACAGTAATGTCCGAAACAAGAAAAGATAGCTCTAAGGAGTTCATGAAATTTTCGAATTTTTGTTTTGAGTTTTAATGAAAATAAAATTTTATAATTGATGGAAATTTGTCAAAAATAAGTTTTTCAAGATCCCAGTCCTGAAGCAAACGATTTCTAAAGAGAGAGAGAAAGAAGATTATTGGCAAGATTCACACACATTTACAAATCTTTCAATCTAACAAATTCTACGTAGAAACGGAAATGAGAAATTTTAACTAAGAAAAATTATCAAACATTTCCAAAAATCTGGATAAAATCAAATTTTTGATTTCTTGTGCATATTTTAAGAATTTGGGGATAAATATGATTTCGAAGTGATTGGACAACAGTTGGAGATGATTTTACATTTAACTGGCTGGAAACTAACCAAATAAAGATGCCATCGAGATAATAAGCATATATTTTAAAAAATTTTTAGAGAATAAATACACAGTGAAAAGTATTCGGAAGTCTTTGAGAAATTCTGCTATCTAATATATCAACATCATCATTTGATCGGTGCTCATATTAATGGATCAAAATTACTATTGGCCTAGTGAGCAGAAATTGACTGCTGAAGAAATAACGACATGATCTAATTGACGCCAGTGAACCATGCAGTTTCGGAGGCAGTCATTTTGAATGTTTGACATCACATTCTGCTTTCTGTCACAGTCGCTTAGATCAGCAACTTTTTTCATGATACAGCAGGTTTTAACAGACTGTAACATGTTATAACAGGAATGATGCTTCACATTCTACAGGGAAATTTATATTATTATTCCCAATAGATCACATGTAAGACATGTCATCCAGGTGGGCTCAATGTCAAATTGCAAAGGTGGTCATAATGTTTTGCTTCTAAATGTAATAAATATATGCTAAAAATGAACACAGTTATACGAACTATTTATGGTAATGCTGCATAAATATAATATATGTTACAGGCACAAAACACATCAGTATAGAATTTCATATGATAATGAAATCCCCACCAAGAAGTTGAATTTGAACACAATATTATGATTTTAATTAATTATCTTGAAGACAAAACGCAGATAATTTAGTGCAGGGAAAACCATGTTCCACTTGGGAATGTTGAAAAATACCTTTAATCAGTATTTTGTAACTGGCATTTAAATTTTTAACAATCAATATTTAATTTTTTATAGAGTGTTTTTACAAGATATTATAAAAATTCAATTTTATAATTGCTTATACAAGACATAATTATGTTTCGTAAGTTTCAGCTTGAGAATTACACAGTGAATGTAACAAATGAAACATAAAAGTAATTACTATGTAAGAAGCATCGATAACTAAAATTCCTATTCAGTAGTTCTTATGGAAATACATGATATAAAATTTATTTTATGCATGCAATTTTCCTTCGATTCATCTTAAGAGTGTTATCCTTCAAGAACAGAAATAAATATCTAACAATACTGTAAACATTTAGTTTGATTAGAGTAAGGTGATAGTAATAGTGTTTTGGTTCATCAGTACACTTTCTTAACCATATCGGTGATTGAAATCTCGGCATAGTCAAATTTTTTCTAAAAAAAACAGCACTTAAAAACAGTGCAGTGTTATGTAGCACAGGTGTCAATAGAGAGTACTAAATATTTAGGATGTAATGGACACAACAGAGGACTATATTCTTTTCTAGATGAAGTAAAGTGTACTATCCCTCTAAAAATATTATTAAAAATTTATTCGTATTGTCATCAGATACAAATTAGACAATTGTAAGTATTGGACAGCTTATTGACCTCCATTGTCTCTAGTGATGAATCCAGATTTCCATTACAGGAATTACATACCATGAAATAAATTGGGGTGCCAGTAGCGTTCTTAATTGAAGAACCACAATCAACGCTATTTTTCAGATTAGATATTACATAGTATCATATTTCTATATAATACGATGCACTCCCTAATCTGCCAGAATGCTGGTTTGAAGAGCCGATTCTTTTAATTTTTGATACAACTGTATTTATATCTACAACGCTACAAAAACATTAATGTTACTAGCGATCTTCTCATAATAGACTGGGCACCAGATGAAATATTTTAATATTTTATCATTGGAAAGCATTGTTCCATTTTAATAGTTATTATTTGAATCATATAACAACATCTATAATTAGAGAAAATTGCAATACATAAAACAAACAGTATAGAGTATTTAAAAATAAAAATACTTATTCAAAAAACTGTATGTTCATTATTTAACTTAAAGGGCAATAATCTGACATAGTAAAATTTTCTTACCGCTGCAAAGCATTAAAAATAAATTTTAAGAGAATTCAAGCGTTTTTATTGGCTCACGCGGAAATTACATTTTTCTTCCATGTTTATTGATGAATTCTAAAAGTTCCAAGCTTGCTCAACTAGAATGAAGAATGGATCACTTATAAAAAAATTTAATTATGAAATAATCTAAAAATCCTCATTGAAGACTCTTAATTTTGTATGAAAATTAAATTGTGCTGAAATATTATCTCATTTCATTAATTTTTTTTTCTTTCCTTGTTGGAAATTCCCATGCTTTTGTGCTCCATTGGATGAATCACCACTAGTCGAACATTCTTTCCTTTTGCATACGGCGCAAACCCGTGAGGAAATTACCCAAGAGGAGGAAAAAGAACAAATGTATCCGAATACCGATCCATTTTTCCGTTAAATTACGTTTACAGCTTGGAGCAAACAGCTAAACGGAAAAGTTTAAATAAATTTTGCAATTCTCTCTTTCAAACATGCCTTAAATTAATATCATTCAAGCAGAACAAAGCGATTTTGTCAAATCGTAACAGGACATGAAAACAATCGTTTCTCTCCTTCCACTAGTAGATTCAACCATGCTACTTCCCCCTTAAGTTTTCACCTGTCTTGAATCAATCATGTTTCTATATTCCCTCAATGTTTTGAATCATAACAAAGAAATGAAGTAATAGACAAGTCATATGGGATGATGAATTTTTCCATCTGTCAAAAACAACACAAGGAATAAATTATTCTTGTAGTAAAAATAAGATGTTTTGTTACTAATGTGGCATTCTAACGCTTTTATTTTTTTCAATTTTACTTTTTGAAACTTTTTCTTTTAAAATATCTGGGCTATCTAAATAACATATATCTACATTTAAAATAATATTTACACATTTAATTTTGAGTAAATATGTTATTTTGTTTATACATTATTAAATGTTTACATATTATACCATGGATAAAAAAAAAAAAAAAAAAAAAAAAAACGTATGTTACCAAAGGTTACGATTTAGGGTCAAATGTCGCAGATTCGTGATTAATTTATGTGTTATAATTTTTTTTATATATTTATGCTCTGGTTTCATAATTTTTGTTTTTAGTGTATGCTAGTTCTAAATTTATGATTAAAAATTTAAATATTAGTTAAACATAAGTTTTTGTTTCATGGAGGTTTAAATTAACTGCTTTATTTTTTTCATCGCATTTTCAGAAAAAATTTTTTTTAATTTGCATGTGGCAAGTTATTTCTTTAACCATAAAATGGCTGTTTCTTTCGTTATAGTTGAGATTCTGAGTAAGCTACTTTATTGCAATTATCATTGGTTTAAAATATCCCTGATGACAGATAACTTTTCATCTACTTCACATGGCATTAAAACGGCGTTCTAAATACGACTTGTCGACGAATTTACTGCCTGCCTTCAAATCATATTCTTCGAGCAGCAGCAAAAAAGTCGAAGTTCACCATAGAATGATTGATAATTGTGTCGAAATTCATTATGTTACTTAAACGATTTTTTATATAAGGACAACGCATCGGTTTGTTTTTAAATAATTTAGCTTAAAAAATAACTAATGAAGGATTTTTATGTTATCTTTTTGTTTTATGGCAAAGACTTTATTAGCTTCAAAGGAATTTTTGTTGCGTATATAAAAAGATAAAATGAAATATGTGATTTGACTACAATTGATTATAAAACTATCTTAATTACAAAATATTAGTTTTAATTCTTTTCTCAAAAATTTGAGATTTTACAGATTAAGCAGGAAGAAAGAAAGACAGACATAAAAATTTATCTTTCCAATAAAATAATCACTCCCCCGAATGATTTTTCCACTGAAAAGTACGTACACATAATCAAATACTTGAAAGAGAATGTTACTTTAAAAGGAAAAGTGAAATGAATAGTTAAAAATTTATTTACCTAAATTTTAAAATTGGAATAATGACTAAGTCCTTATAATAATCAATTGTTTGATTAAGATTAAGCGCAATGAAATATTTATTAACAAAATTACTTTACTTAGGATAGCAACATAACCCAATGAGCATTAATCCGTTGACCACTTCTGATCCTCATAAATTTTGGAATATGTATGAATAGAAAGAAGTTTTGAGAATTATTCTTTCATTGAAATTTTCTTTAACTTAGTGTTTTAAGTTATTTAAGTGTGATATTCCTTAATTATGTGCTATTTATATTCCAATCATTAAACAATTCTTTTTATTACTGAGTTTTCCATATTTCTTAATACAAAATGTATATTTATGAAGTGAAAGTTCAAAGTAATCGTTGTAATAATAAAACAAAATGGGAAATTTGTGAAAGAAAGTTCAAAGACTAATCGTTATAATAATTAAGCAAGAATTCTATTCTATACTTTTCCCCTTACAACCTCTTTCATATAACCGAGTGAAATTAGATAATAGTGAAACAAGTTCCCCTGACCTCACATTGGCTTTAAAAAAAGACAATAAATTTTAAGTAAAGTTTTTTGCTGCTGGTTAAACATTTTTCTTTGGGTTATGTTTGACATCTTCATTTCATCATCCAGTAAAACTGGTAAACCGCTGGTAACAGGTAGGCCGTCTGGAGTGAATAATCATTGTTTATAAAAGTGACGCAATTTTTCAAAGCGATTTTCTATGGGAACTCACCATCCTTGGCCCATAGGAAACATCTGAGAGTTAAAAGCGAAATAATTTGGAACGTGAGAGATGCAGAGATCATGACCTTTTTCTTTTAAATATAGGGATACGCTGAATGGGGGATAAATGTCTTCCCAAAACGTGATAAACGTTACGATTGTTCAAAACACTGTGGCGAACAAAGGAAAAAATATCTGTACTTAGAAGATATCTGTTCTCGCGTTTACGTGTTCCGCTAAATATCTCAAACAAATAACCGTGACTGCGTTAACCCGATCGGTTCAAAGATCATTTTTACCCATTTTGCACAGTTCCTCTCGCCATTTATGAAACTGTTAACCCATTTTATCACTCTAAAAAGAGTATAGACAAAACAATACAGTATGGGAAATCTAAGTTCTCTAAATTTAGAAGCTATCCAGGAGTAAGAAATAATTTTTTAAAACTTAAAATCTAAGAATAGAATGGAAACGTCTTAAATTTATTTTAGTGATTATTTGATTATATGTGCGATTGGATGCTTGTTGCTATTAACACTTCAATCAGGTATATTCTTAAGTTAGGAATGTGTGTGGATATGCTTTTAAATGAATATATTAATACTTCAATCAAGGTTTTGTTATATTATAAAACATTTGAGCTAAAGAAAAGGGCAAGCTTATTCATTCATTAGCATCTTGCCTATGTGTTTCTTGAAATTCGTTTTTAAGTTGGGAAACTGAACTGTGTGTAGATATATGATGCACAATGCAACGCATCTAATTATCAAAGTAATGAACCTTGGTATTTTATTGTATAGGCGAAATAAATATTGGATATCAGGATATATGTATATATATACACACACACACACACACACATATATATATATATATATATATATATATATATATATATATATATATATACTTTTACTTTGTGTTAAACATGAGAATCCTACATTACAATATTTTTTATATTCAAAAACAGAAATTTTTATTAATATTTTTTCTTTGACAATAGTAATACCGAATGGGATGTTATTAACTGTAATTATAATTACTACATAATTTACCCTTCTTTTAGTGTAATTCCTTTAAGAACTATTGAAAATTCTTTTGAGTTTTAAATGGGAAGAATAACAAATGTGGTACAATTAGAAAATATATTTCAAGAATAATTTTAAGATAATTTAACATATTATACGCAGAAGTTCTATTCTTTTCCAGACTTTTAAAATACCTTACACTTCACTATTTATTTGTATAAAAAATTTGAAACTAGTGATTATAATTTGTTTGTGTTATAAAATAATTAATGTTATCAAATTATAGAAATAAACTGTAGAGGAAGCTAATATCTGAAAATCAATTGAAAGCTTGTCTGAAATCTTATTTCTGTGAAATAAATTAGGAATCTTGATTTCAGTGAAATAAGTTTGAAATAATATATTTGCTTATTAAAAAATAAAAGAAGAATCTTTTTTAGTCTGAGAATATATTCTGTAATTATAAAAGCATCTAGATCTCCCCTAAGGCGTTTATATTATTCTGTAAATATTAAACAACTTTGGAGAGATTCAATTTCTGTTCTATATTTTTATAAAATGGATGCACTTCAATTTTAATGCACAATAGGTATTGAATGAAGAATAATAAAAGAGATAGTAGAATTTCTAGTTAAGAAATTTTTTAGATTGAAAGACATACAGTAAAACAAAATTCTATAGATTAGAATTTTAGCTTAATTTAATTGGTGATCACTACAGGATTAGAAACTTTTTCAAATAGAATAGTCGTAAACTAATTTAAATTTAAGCTGAAGCAATTGAACATTTAACAAATTGATGGTAAACACATTGCAAAATTATTTTAAATAATAGTTTTAACTTTCTTTTAATAAATCATAAATGTGTTATTTAATTAAAATTTAATACGTAAGAAAAAATAACTAAAAACTTAATAACATACTTATAAAAGAAAAGTATTATGTTATTTAAAATAAATCAATTGATAAAAGTACATTTCTACACGTATTTCAATATAAAACTTCTTTAATTCACATAGAATGAGAATAAAAAACACACAAATGTCACTGTACCTGTTAGATGAATTCATAACTCAAAATTAAAATGAGGGGTTGATTAAAAATTAAAAGGTTTCCATCAAGGATATCAAACTAGATTATGGGTAACATTAATGTGTTGAAGAAGAAAAAATGTAGGTGAAAGTTCACACTCTAAGTCACGTTTCCGCAGGGAGAAATCAATTTCACTCGAGCATTTACAACTTTCTAACATCAGCACAAATCCTTAATGAAACGCATCTTCTATTTTTGATCATGCTTATATAAAATACGAAAAAACAAATGGGAATGTACATAAATATTAAGGAGTGTCCACCAACCCAAATCGCTTTCATTATATTTGTGAAGGGATTGCGTGATAGGTTTATTTTAGGCAACGCATTATTCATTTGTTGACGAATTTCTCCCGTTTTGTTCGGTGATTATTGCATTGCTATTTATGTATGGGAATATTGCTATTTGTGTTTGGCCATTAAATAGGGAGCTATTTCTCTGTAAAACTTTCCTTTAGCTTAGATTCCTAGATTTGCAGTCCACAGAAATTTAGAAAATAATTTCGAAGGTTGGTTATTTCAATAAAGTCATCAGACAGTTGAATTTTCAGCACAAAAATTATATCCAAAAGCATTCATCAAGAGTACATCAACATAGAAATGTCTGAAGCACGAGGCAGAAATATTGTAATATTGTTTTTAAAAATAAATTATACTATGACAATTTCAATATCTACAGCAGAAATTAATGAACAACTAAAAATTAAAGTAGATCATTTTCATATTTGAGATATGGATAGAAAACAAGTTAATATTTTTTCCAAATACTTCCAATCCAATCAACTGAAATGTCTTCTCAAATATAGAAAATATTTCAAATTACTTGAAGAATACTTATTTCCACAATTTTGCTGTGGGGGTGAAGTCGAAATTTTATTTTGTAATTCTATAATAAAATAAGTTTTTATTCTTAATATACAATGTACTATGATTTGAGAGTCTTATGCCATTCCTATTTAAAATGCTTGGTTACAAATTCCTAGAGCCTGAATAAGCAAGGGCATAAGGGGCAGTTGTCCAGTGCCTCTCCCCTTTAGATGAGCCCCAAAATCGAATAAAAGGCTTATATTACATTTTCAATCGAACAGAATCATTTACCAAATCGTTATGCGATTTGGGAGGCCAAAGAAGTTTTTGCTCCGTTAAGCTGAGACAGTCCTTAAAAATATCAGATATGGGCTTAATTAGAGCAAAATTTGGTAAATTATTTAATGTTACCAGCATCTCTCAAAGATAATTAGAAAAAGAGAGAAATAACAATTACATAAATTTGAAATTCACTAAATTAGTTTAACATGCGAAAATATACGTTAGCTTTAACAATTACAATGGAAAATGTTACATACATATAAATATGTAATTTTTCAGTCAAATGCTTGGTAGATATTACTATAAAAACAGTTATCAGTAAATGTAAAATTGAATAACTCTTAATGTTTTCGTTGAAAATTAATTTATCTAATACTTGATATAAATATTTTAATTTATGTATCATAAAGTATTAGATAAATTTAATGTGAATTTAATTTGTGGCAGCTATGCATTTTTCTTATTCGTATTTCTACAATGATTTGAGGTTTATTGTGTTTATCATATCAGATTGGTTTGCTTTTAATCGATTAATAAGTACAGATATCTTATGACTAACTTTAAAGTTCACTACTGACTAACAAAATTAATATATTAAAAAGAATAAAATAAAATATACTGTAAATAATAAATGATTATAAATTTTCAAGAAATTTGGAATGATAGATTCTGAGTGTCAGTACTCAGATAACCCCTCTGTCAGTAATAACGCCATTTGTACGCCTGAGCATTGAATATATAGATGTTGGATGGTATGAACACCTACAAATGCATATACAGTTTCAAAATTATGCGAAGTTCACCGGTAGTAGACCAATTCCATCAACATTCAGAAATCTTCTATTGTTGAGAAGCATTTATAACTTGCAGGCTAGGGAAACAGCTGAACATTTTCTGTACCAAACGGAAGTTCCATACACTACAGCAACATGAAGCAGAGCAGTGCACTAAGAATGTCGCATGGCTCAAATAAATCTTAAAGCTATAGATTTTAACACAACAGAAATGAAACGGTCATTGTTCAAAGTGCCATCAATTTGATAAAGATGTCACAGAGGCATGTTCCAAAGCCACTTTCTACAATAGAATAGTAAGACGAATTCAAATGTTAAGTTGGCAGTGCTTATCCTTCACAATATTGTCAAACATAAATACAACAATCATGGTGCTATGAACGGTGCCAGAATTTGTTGAAAACACAGCGACTATACGTAAAGGTATTCTTGTGTTCAAGTTCGTTGTTGATAATACCATTGAAGATACTTCTGTCATTGATATAATGTCAAATATCAATGATAATGAATGTAGCCGAGTTGACCAGTTCATCCTGATTCAAATAACATTGTACTCTTTGTACGAACATATTTTTTCCTGTAAGCGATCTCATTTCTTGAATCATGTCTGGAAAGCTGTTATATTATCGATTTAAATAATACTGGTAATACGTCTTGTCCTGTTGGCTGTTGATGACATACATACATAGTGGTGCAGATGAGCCTTGGAAAGTACGTTAGGGTTAACGAGTTTGGAATACTTACCTATCACAAAACACCTTGTAATTTTGAATTACGATCAGGTGAAAAGGTCATACCTGAGCTGACATCCTATACTCTACATCTACTGCGGAAAGTGATGGTTCACGTTGCTCATCTAATAATGAGCTAGCATGAAGCTAGAATCCCTTGGTTTCTGCTTGTGTATAAAAATGGGTCATTGAGATCTATGTCGTTCTTTATGAGCGTCATGGATCTCATGGAGTAATTCTGCTGATAATCACAAGATCATGACCGATGCAAGAAGCAATATTGTGAAACAATAAACCATGCTACAATGCAACTTCTGCAAAGTCAGAAATGTTTTAGTAAGTATATTTCTCCTTCTTACACCAACCATCAGAGAAATTTTTCAATTTATAAAAATTTTCAAACGTAAATTGTGGATGTAAAACCACAATATTGTTTGAAATTAAATATAAAAATATATTTTACATCAAAATCTAACTGTTGGTACAGCATAGTATCTTCCTGACGTGTGAATTATGAGTGTATGTATCATACCATCTTCTTGAGGAAGTGAATTATGAGTGTATGTATCATACCATCTTCTTGAGGAAGTGAATTATGAGTGTATGTATCATACCATCTTCTTGAGGAAGTGAATTATGAGTGTATGTATCATACCATCTTCTTGAGGAAGTGAATTATGAGTGTATGTATCATACCATCTTCTTGAGGAAGTGAATTATGAGTGTATGTATCATACCATCTTCTTGAGGAAGTGAATTATGAGTGTATGTATCATACCATCTTCTTGAGGAAGTGAATTATGAGTGTATGTATCATACCATCTTCTTGAGGAAGTGAATTATGAGTGTATGTATCATACCATCTTCTTGAGGAAGTGAATTATGAGTGTATGTATCATACCATCTTCTTGAGGAAGTGAATTATGAGTGTATGTATCATACCATCTTCTTGAGGAAGTGAATTATGAGTGTATGTATCATACCATCTTCTTGAGGAAGTACTTTTAATAAGAAACAGTGTAGTTTATTATCTTCGTGTACCATTGATTTTTAAATTGTTTGCAATTTCAACTAATGTATCCGCCCTTTTTAAAAATATGAAAAGAGAAACTTAAAAATTTCATTATTTAAAAGAAAGTAGCACATACATTTTAATGCATTTGATAGTAATCAAGTATTAATTCCCTTTTCTTTAATTTCTTTCGAATACTCTTATTAAAATTAAATATCCCGATGTCTCTCTCTCTCTTTTTATTGACCTTATTTTAATTCAAAAATTATTTCTAAGCAAATTTCTTACTTTTTCGTAATCCAGATCAGTTTGTTTTACTGGTATTTTATGCATAATATTTTAAAAATTAAAACCAGTTTAAAACATTTCTAATTTTTGATTGTTTTGTTAACATAGTTCTTTTGTTCAATGCTGATTACAATTCTATAAAAAGTCAACAACCTGTTGCATATTTTAAATATTTATGGTTGCTAATTTTATTTTCCAAATATAAGCAGAATAAAAAAATAGGACCATGGTGTAGTTAATTTATTTTGAAGTTCCCAATATAAAATTTAATTTATGTATTTTTATTTAACAATAGCTAATTTATATTTTCAAACAAACTATTATTATAATAACAGAGAAAATTATTTTCCTCAAATATAATATAAATAATTTTCCTTTTTAAAATTACCAATATAAATTATACCTTTTCAAAAATTCAACATTATAAGTTTTTCTGTTATAAAAATATTGGTTTGTTCGAAAATTAGTTTCGATTTTCCAACCTGAATCAGTTTTTTGTCAGTAAAAAGCAGCTATTTTTGTGAGTTTGAAACGTCACTACTACCAGAGAAATACCAAAAGGTATTAGTCTAAAATTAGCAATATACAATTTGATAAAATATTAATGCGCTCTATACATTTTTCATTTTGATAAAAATCGAAATTACTTCCCGAATAATCCAATTGTTTATGGGTAAAAATGCATTCTCCATATGCTGGTTTAACACAATTTTACTCTAGAGAAAAAATATATAAGCAACACTATAATAATATTTTAGAAACTTTTAATATTATTAGAAAACAAAAGGTTGAAAATTATTTACACTGCATCTCTATTATTTCAAGCAATGCTAAACAATGACTCGTTTTAAACATTTTAGAAATCAAATAATTTGGCAGATAGCGTTAAATATTTCATTGACTATGTATTACGCCTCTGATAGTCAATGCACAAATCTTATTTCTTTCGGCTTTAAAATTACAACAAGCTTTGAAAGAAAATACATCCTATCTATACACTCTTCATATTTTAAGCGGTCAAAATTCTACTGATTTTTCTCTACGTGACTATTTTCTAATGATAATTTAAAATTATCAATTTTTTAGTTTTCTCGTATATTATTACATCTTCCTGAAATTAAAATGTTTTCCACCAACGTTATTAAGTAAAACAACATTTTAATATTCTAACGGAAATCTAAAATACGACCTCTTTTAGTAAATTTATGATACCGTATTACCCGTGATATGATGCTGAATATCACGTTTTTGAGAGCACTTTGTTTGCGGAAAATGTTACCGTGGGATGTATAAAAATATTTTGAAAGCAATAAAATAAACAATAAACATATACGCATATAGAGTCATTCTTTAACCCTAAAAGTCCAAGATTAAATCTTTTTCATTTTAAAAATAAGATATCAAAAATAAAAATAATATGTACATGCTTTTATAGTTTTTATTTAGGTCGGAAAAAGAGGATGAAAAGAATATTTTTAAGTAATTATAAATAACCACGATCATATATTCATAATGATATATACGATCATATAATTCATATGAAACATGATAAAGCGCTGTTAAGAATAATGATTGGAAATAAATAAATTTTCTTCTATGATGTTAAATGCTTACATTTTTATCTGTTTAAATGCTCAATGCTTAAAAAATTCTAAGCAATTTTTTTTTTTTTTTTTTTTTTTTTTTTTAATTTCGCAAAAATTCTCACGTTCAAACTGGATAACCATTTTAAGGTAACAGTTTATTGAAAATTTAAGAAACTTTTCGTCTCTTAAAAATGGAAAAGATTTTTAGTCACATGTTATTTGAAAATATAGAACTTTATCAATGCAAACTACATAGATTGCTGGTAGTTTGTAATTTTTGTTGTGGAATATATATATATATATATATATATATATATATTGTTCTCGTGAGCCAGCTAGGCTGGCAAATTGGGGTGCGCTGCTCTACTTTTCCAACTGAACCGTATTTGGTGTGGAGTCCGACTTCTGCAGTCCACACACATCACATGCCTTAGGGACCCATTTACAAGGTAGACAACCATTCACACCTCATTCACACACAAGGAAAGGACAGGATAGAGAGAGATTAAAAATACATCCATGCCTGATTCGGAATTCGAACCCAGGATCTCCCTATCCGTAGTCAGGCACGCTGACCTCTAGACAAGTTGGCCGGCAATATATATATATATATAATATATATCTACATATATATAGATGTATGTATGTATATATAACAGCTCGCATTTTGATATTTGTTGTACTTCATCAGCGATATTTCTTCATGAAAATTCTCATTTTTACTAAAATTTGTGAATACATTAAAAAACATGTTATTTAAGTGATATATGAATTTAAAATTTTTCAACACTTTTTAACCATAAAACTATATGAGCCAAGCTGTTAACCAAACTTAGTTTACACTTTTTTTGGCTTCGGTTCAACACATTCGTTGGTTCGAGTCCCACCCTGGGTTTGGATGTTTGTGGTGTTTCAGAATCTACTTTAAACCGTAGGTCTTAGTCTAATTATCCCTCATGTGCAAAAGACCGTTGAGCGATAAGCAAACTAATTATTGTTATAATAGTTTGGATAAGCAAACTAATTACTGGTATTATTGGATAAGCAAACTAATTACTATTTGAACTAAGTATTGGTTTAATTTAAGCTAGGAAAGACAAATTTGAAGCATTCATTTTCAGTGAGAACTGATATTTTATATTCTCCATCATCAACGATCTTCTACTGATGATTTATTCAAAATATTTGCCTTGAAAGTATTCCTTGAGTCCTTACAGAATCTAGAGCATCATTTCCCAAAGTGGTCCAGTTGGACTCCCAGGGGTCCATAGGAGACCACACGGGGGTCCACCTAGATCTGAAAAGAAAACAGGGGTTCACAAGTTGTAAACGGGTGTCCACGAAAAATTTTCTTGTTTTCATATTAAAGAACAAAAATTTTGGCTTGGGTTTATCTATCGACGTAGGCAAGGTAGTGTCATTCACTAGTTTGGTACTAAAAAATATTCGAGACTCAGCTCAAACACAGAAATGAATCGAACAACAGATAAGTAGTACAAGTGTACACCACATGTCGAGACTTGCAAAGTGCCGCTAGTGTGCCGTCTCATTAAAAGTGTCTATTTTTGCTAATTTACATTTCAGAGTTCTATGTTGATTTTTCGTCAATTGTTGATTGTTTGTAATAATGTTTATAATTTTGTTATGTTAAAAATTATCTTTTTTTCAAGGGAATAGTCATATTTTTCCAAATCATGCCTAGTAAATCCAGCCTTAATGCAAAAGTGGCGATATAATTTGAGTGTTGTAAACTTTTCCTCAAAAATAAAGAAAAATGTATTGTTATAGTAACAAAGAATATAGTAAAAAAATTGTAATTATGAGTTTAATTTAATTTGTCAATTCTATTGTCACATTTTGCTTTAGCGTCTATGCTTATAGGATCCTTGGCACTCTTCTTAAAGGATGCTATGAGCGCAGATCACTAGCACCCAATCGACATCAAATAGCTCTGCTCGATATGGGAGCATTATGAGTGTCTTGCACATGTTCCAGAATTTCAGTAGACGTGCACCGCCTCCCGACGGACGCGTCGATCCACGCGTGCTGACATCACTCTGACTGCACCGGTACCTTCCAAATATTCCACAGTTCTTTGTTCCAATCATCTTCACCACAAATCATTGGTAAGAACATTTTTAGAATGATTTTTTATTAGTTTTAATCTTGTAGACATTTTCACAAGCTAATCCGATATTAATTATGTCATCAAGCCTTAAACCATAGATTCCTTTATCAAACATATACCATCAATCCATGCGTTGTTCATTAAAGGAAATACTTTCCTTATTGGTTCGGATGCTCCAGTTAAGCATAAAGCATACTCAATAATCTTGATTAGATTGGAAATTGCTGTGTGGTTCTCTTTGAAGTGACCAAACAGCCTGAGCCATTTTACTTTACTTGGAATAATCAGATCTTTGGAAATCTCTTCTGGCCTCCTCTGAGCTCAATTTTGACTGCAAATTTCACCTTAGCAAGCTCAACTTCGCTCATGGACACGATTGGCGGGACAAGACGAAACGATCGCTGTATTACTTATTACCAAACCTTCATTCTTCTATAGTTTTCCTTTTTCATGCAGTACAGAAAGAAATGACAAATTATTGTAAATAATCCCTTATTGTTAATTACTTTTAGGCAGTTATGGACGCATCTATGAAATGAAATTTTATTTTTATCCGGACGTGAAATAAACCGGCCTTAATATGAAGATTTTGTCTGAAAACAGGGACGTCTAACAGGTCTACTTAAATAATACAAGAATTATGAGTAAGATATGTAAATTTATTAACTGTTAACTTGAACCGTTTTTTCCATTTTTTAAAAAACTATTCTAAAAACTCATTTCTTCAAGAGAATATAGAATATAGAACTTCACCAATATTTTTGCGTAATATGGGGGTAATCGTTTAACGAACATTATCCGTTATAGGACAATGTTCGCTATCCAAATTGTTCGTTAATCGATCATCAATTTACCACAGATGTTTTTGTGATATCTATTCATTCGTTCTGGAGAACCTAAAAATTAAATTAAAAAAAGGATGTGTAATTTCAACGTAAGTGTATTAAAACTTCTACATACATATAGTTAAATATGGTATAGTATAGCATATTAATCAGTTCTTTTCGTTTTTTATTTATGAGGCATTAAAGAACATGACCAATGTCGATTGCTTTTCTCTCTTGTTTAAGACTTTCCGTAAGTGATCAATAGCATTGTTGTTGTAAAGATCCCTAACCTCACTGATATCAGCTTAGTTTGAGTGCCATTGTCACAAGACCATTGTTTTGACATCCTCCCACTTCTGTAACGAATAAACAAGGGAGGTGATGCTCAAAAGATAATCAGAGTTTCGGTTTTGAATGAAATCAAAACCGAAACTGATGGTCTACTTTAACTATAAATATTCTATTGGAAAAAAATTATTTTCTAAAATAGAACTTTGAAGTTTAATATGCAAACAATATAATTCGAGAGTGTTGAAAGGCAATTTTTGGTTCGTTGAGTTTGGATGCCCTACACATCATGCTCCGAGAAACGAAAAGTGTTCGCTAGAATTCGTTTTAGTTCGTTATCCGAATATGTGTTCGTTGTCCGAACATAAAATTCTTTTGTAAAAGTGTTCGTTTTCTGATTTGTTAGCAATGCGAACTGTTCTTTAACAGATCACTCACTGTACTTGGAAGTTCTTATGAATATCTGCGGATAATAAAATAAAATTTCTTTCGGTTGAAATACTATTAGGAATTAGTACAAAAATTCAAAAAGTTTAATTTTCGCTGAACTAATTGGAATATGATAGGGCCATTTATTAGCCCCTACTTTGACTAATTTTTTTTTTAGCGAAATCGATATGTTGAAATATTTTACGATGATCATTAATTTAAGTCTAGAAAAATCTAAGCGTGATTCAATGCACTGAATTCCTCAGTGAAGGGCTTTCTTTACTCCCACGAAAGATTTATAAAAAACGATGAATATAAATATTTCGAAGCAAAAACACATAAGTTCTGCTGTTTACAAACTATATTTTTAAAACAGTTTTAAGTAAAAGTAATGTCTATAAATATTAGCAGATAAACATTTCTTGCAAATTTAAAAGTATTTTTCAAGACCGAGCATTTTATCGAGACTGGTACTAATTAATAAATTTTATCCATAATTTCTAATAGCAATTTAAGATTGATCGCAGTAAAAAAATACTCTTCTAGGAAATCGTTCGTTTATTTTGAAGCGGTTATTAAAACTATACAAAGGACTATAAGTAATGCTTGGAAATACATCTGTAAATATTAACTCAGAAAAGTCATTTTTCTACACAGTCGGAGGAAGTACAGACACCCATCAATATTCATGATTGTTCATATGATTCACAAGCCTGATTCAAAATCGAAAACAATTTTTAATCTGATAAATCATTTTCCTGAAAATATAATTTATTAGATTAAAAATTCTAACTTTACATGTATTTGCTTTTACCCATACATACACTTATTTAAATCGAAATTTCACTATATATAAGCAAATCTACTTTTGAAAAAGCTACTGAATTGAAATAGTTAGTTTTTCGTTAAATTAATGATTCAAAAAATATGAATTAAGGCAAAAACTTTAAGGAAATGAATTTTCCAATCTTAAAATTCGTTTCCGAATCCTTTTGATGCAATTTTTTTTATATAGATTCAAGTTTTATAATGTGTAAGTTTCACAGAGTTAAGACAGTTCATTTTCCTTAAGACAATGAATTGAAATAATTAGTTTTTATTATTATTTCCAAATTAAGAATTCAAATCAATGAAAAAGAAGTAAGGATTCATATTTTTGTAAAATCAGAGGCATTTTTCAAGAAGGAACATAACATTCAGATTGGTACTGATTAATAATTTTTGTCCATTGACACTCAGTTGTAAATTTTTATGAAATGAATTGTTTTATTTGAAGTGTGTTTCAAAATGCGTTAAATTTGAGCTTTCTTAAATTAAAAAAAATAGATATTTAAAAATTATCTAATTTTTTACATATAATTAAGACACTATTTATCACTTAAGAAATTGAACTGAAACAATTATACTTCAAGAATTCATATCAAGGAAGAAACTAATAGGATTCGACTGTTCTTCGAATCTGGAAAAATCTCTCAAAATAGAGGTGAATTTGAACTTCCGTGAATTGAAATGTTTTTATTGTTATTAACTTATTTATGATGTTATTGTCATATTTATTATTAATGTTATTGACATTACTTATTTTTTTATTTTTTTTTATTTATGTCTTAAGATACTGAATTGATATTAGCAATTAAATAATAATTAAAATTTTCCTTTAAATTAATAATTCGAACTGAAGAAGCTTGAAAAAATTTTCGTTTTCAATTTTTGGAATCCATTACAATTATTCGAAGTTTCGTGGATTCGAGCATCTGTCTGACTTAAGCATTTTTATTCAAATTATTTTTTATAACTCCAGTTTATGAAAGAACTGCAATGCAGATCCTCCCGTGATATTCAAATGAGTAAGAAAAGCAACCGCGGCTTATTTATCAATAAGACCAGCAAGCGCTATTGTTTATGAAAAACCATGCTGGTAAGCGCCTCTGTGACGTTGACCTACATCAGGCGGAGAGACCGCTGGGTGCTTCGCGTTGTGAAAAAAGAACACCTGCCAATTAAAACAGGAAAAAGCGCCACTGACCTAGAAGAAAAATCGAAAAGGACCGTCACCATCGGTTTGGGTGAAAGTTTATTGGCCTCATTCTTATTTCTCTTTCCCTGCATCTTCCACGAGCGACCTTGGAGTGGTGCCCTCCCCACTTGAGAATCACTTGTCCTCACGCGTTCCGGGTTCAAACTAAGGAGTGGGGAACCGCAACAAATGAAGGATAACGATTACATAACTTTATTTACGATTTCATAGGCAGAATGAAGTGTGCAATCTTTACCCTAATTCTGGAAGATTTTTTTTTTATAATGATTTACGAATTCGACCAAATATTTTGCTCGCCAGTTGGAAATAAGTGTGATTTAATCACTGTTCTCTGCCAGGTGTTCATTCATTTGAAGATTTTGTACTTTCGTAATTCACTAAATAGTTCCTTGTTTCCATTGTGAATATATTAATATTTACGACAAAAAAATTCAAAACAAATAGCTTTTTTTTACTGTTTTGCGATAAAAATTTTATGTTAACGACATTTTTTTGATCACAGATAATAAAAATGTATATAGTAAAGAATGATTGTTCACGTGTGTGAGATATGCTCTAAACTTGCTTAAACTTAAAAAAAAAGAGAGTGCATTAAATTCTCTAGAATTTTTTTTTCATAAAAATAATTATAAAATATCATAATATTATTGTAGTATTATTAAAAATTCAAGGATGCAAGATAATTTAAAAATTATTTAGATGACAAAAAATCATGAATACTTGATTTTTAAAACTATCGCATTTATTATAAGAATAGAAGTTGAAATAAAACTTCAGTATACTCTGTAGTATACTTCAGTGAAAGTATACTTCAGATTTAAATGCAAATATTGCTTATTTTTTAATTAATAAAGCTTCTAATTAAGACGAAAAATTTGTAGAAGATATTAGTTTTACATCTCAAATATTTTTGCTAATTAACTGTTATATATACAAAGAGCTGATAGTGAAAAAATGATTTTTAAAAAAAGAAAGATGCTTCCTATTAAGGAAAGTGCTATGTTACAGCACTACATTATGTTAATATATGAAGATCATTGCTTCATATGATACTGATTAATTCTACGTTATATGACTAATATTTTCACACATTTTTTTACTTGAAATTTCATGCATTCATTATA
The DNA here is from genome assembly GCA_030067965.1 of Latrodectus elegans. NCBI lineage: Eukaryota > Metazoa > Arthropoda > Arachnida > Araneae > Theridiidae > Latrodectus > Latrodectus elegans. The sequence goes on from CM057813.1 coordinate 23,099,068, forward strand.
TTGGTTTTCAAACTTTATTTTTTAGTGAATATTTTATTTAAATGTTACTATATTCATAAAAATTAGAAATATTTCACATTTGTTTTTATGTATGTCTAATGGAAAAATTGAAAAATTTTGTGAATTAAACAGCTCAACAGATATACTAATATAATGCAAAAATTCATTGCCCATTTTCAGTTATTCAAAAATAAATTAATCGAATTTTTACTTTTACATTCTAAATATATTCTACATTAGCAAAGATTACATCTACCTTAGGGATCTGTACGGATACCTAACGATTTACTTTTCGTAAGATCAGCAAAAGTGAAACATCGCTTGACAAGGGAAACAACTCGGAAGGTAACCAAAATCTCCCTAACTAGGTTGGAGTTCGTGATTTGGGAAGTTGAGGAGTCGATCTTGTCACTTGACCTTGGTATTCAAAATTACGAGACGGTAGTTAATAAGTAAGTATTCCAAATCCGCGTTAACCTCGCGTGCAATTCGGGCCTCACTTCATAACTATATGTTTTATGTATCATTCACACAAATGTATGTTCGTAAATCGATTTTGCAGGTTATCCACGATGTTTATATTGCAAAAAGTCATCAGTCTCTTATAATAAATAAAAGATTCAGTTCAAAAAATTAAATAACCAGCATTAGAGCTGACCGTATTTATGTACTGTGTACAGCCGAATTCAGATTTTTGTTGATAGATATTATAAAGAAGATTGGTAATTTAAACATTCTTTTCTGTAGTTGCATAATTAATTTTTGCTAACTAACTCTTTTTCTAAGCTTAAATTAAATGTGAAAATTGTCTATTTTATAAAATTGTAAAAATTTAAGACCATATTAAAAGGAATTCAGGTTGGAAACCAATAACTCAAAACTGCACTTTTAAAGTCATAAATAATAAATTAATTTTTTAAAATGGAGTAAATTTTAAAAATCATTCATATTAATCGTTTTATTAGGGACAAATAAAGCATAAGATTTCGCACAATACTATGACATACCTGAAATGCTATGACATACGTACATACACACACACACACACACACACACATATATATATATATATATATATATAGTTCAAACATGACAAAACAATTCAAATTTTATTTCAGCTTTATATTTTTTAACTATATTAAATTCATAACAAGTGTAATTGGAAAAGTGCATTATCAATGGTTATTCCATTTCAAAACATTTTTATTCATTTTTTAAAAGCAGAAATTACATTGTTATTAAAAGTATACTTTTACAACCATTTTAACCACTTTACTTCTGAGCTCAATCACCTTCTGTTAAATATTCTGGAGTTGAAGAATAAGATAAATTTCAACTTTTTCACACACACACACAGAAAAAAAAACCTTTATCATATTCTGAAATTTATGCTACTCCCGGAGGAATAGCGGTTAAGAATTGCAATTTATAAGCGGAAAAATGATGTTGGTAAAAAACTTATGCCATCAAATATTCAGAACCAAGACATAGGTATGAAAAGTTATTTTATTTTCCTCCAAAAGTTGGGGCGAGGATACGATGCATAATATTCATACTCTTTGAATTATGTATAGCCTGAAGTAGTTTTTGTCTGGTTAATTCGTTAATTCTTTTACAGTAGTCTGATTAAGATTAAACAAAATACTAAATGATTTCCTGGCATAAGATGAGTTTAAAAGTCGTATTTCTAAAGGAATTACCTCAGCAAATTTTCTTAAATTCGTTATTATAAAAATTAATAATTATGTATGCACAAAAACAAGCACTAAACGAAAAATTACTAAATACTTTAAGAATGTGTCGAATTATATATTCTATTTATAAATAGTAAGAACATATGTATTACATGAGTAAGGAGACACATCAAAAATATACGTTAACAATCCATTATATTTTCTCTTAAACAAGCAAGTGACAGTAAATAATTGAACATAGATAGAAGTTACATAGGGTTAATAAATAAAATCAGAAATTTTGGCAGTTTAGGTAAAAACAAAAAAAGTCACAAATTCATAAATTTTTTTACTAGTTCCAAAAGTTTTCTTAAATCCAATACGTTTTTCAGTTCATCATTATCAAAATGGTTATTAATTCTGTCACTCAAAGATTATATTGTTATTGACACCATTTACATTAATTTTTTATTAAAAAACCAAAGCTCTCTTTATTTTAAATAACGAACAAGTTAAGCTATTAAACGTATTACTGCCTAAAGCGCTTGAGAATATGCGTTTCAAGCTGACTATTCCTACCAACACAAACCGTCACAAACGGCTATTGTTTTGACGCACAGCCAAGTAATATCACCACTTGAATTACACCAACTACTTACACCAACTCGCATCCCATCTTAAAATGGAAGAACATTAAAATTTATAACTATTAAACTAAGCTCTTTCAACATGGCTGACTTCCGAGAGTAAAGTATTGAACATCAATACCTTTCGAAAACGATGGCTTTTCCCACCAAATTGATCAGCTTTGAGCACACCACTGCCTTAGTGGTAATTGACAAAACACATCATAAACAGGCATTTTTCAGTTTTCTATACCTAATACCTCTTGTTTTCAGGCAAACATATTTTAATGAAACAAATGCAGGCTGTATGGTTCATTGACAAAATTAGAAAGTTAAAGATTCATCTGAGTTTCATCAAAAATTGGTTGAAAAGATTCCAATTTTGATCCTTTAAACTTGCTTACACTTAGAGAAATTTGACATTAAATGGGAAAAAATAATATGTAGAGCAAAAGATTATGTAAAGAAAAAAAGGCTGCAGCGAAAGCAAGCAATAGATTATAATTAGTAGGAAAATGAAAATAAAGAAATTAATAAATATTTCACAAAAAACACATTATTATATACATTAAAAATAGTTTATAACTTCTTTTAAGTGTGAATAAATAAAGCTGTAAGCTAGAAAATTAAAATTCTAAATTTCAGTTGAACAGTTCTTAGGAAGTTGATATTTGTAATGATATGTAGAACTTCATTTTAAATTGCGTAAGCTCTGGACTGAATTGTTTTGCCATTATTCTCAAAGTATTTTTCTCATTTTTAAATAAAGAAAGAACCAACACTTCTATTTCCAGCGACACTTGGAAAGTCATTAAAAAGTAAAATTTTACAAGAAAAGGTGAATATCAACTAAACATGAACTGAAATCGAGGAGATTTTAAAGATAATGAACCTTTTTAATTCTAACATTCGTGTGTGATGAACAAAATGATTAAAAATTTTATAAAATTACTATGCCACGGCAGATTTTAACTTTAAAGAATACGCTGGCATTGACGTCCAGCGATCAAATCATTGGTGTTGTATTCCTTAAAGTAGTTTCGTTTCCCGGTTCAGAGATATATTTCCAATCGTTCCTTTGAATTGGTTTATTTGTCATTCTAACGGTCTATTTTATGCTCATGACTTCTAATTCAAATTTTAGTGACTTCTAATTTGAGAGTATGACATGCAGTTCGAGTTGTCAGAGTTTCAAAACTCCCAGTTATACACAATTAGCCGACATAAGGTTTTCCGCAAATAATCTTTACACGTGTTATCTCCTCCCATTGTATAAAACTCAAAATTGATAGTAGATAACCATATGGCAGAAATGGCAGCAATAATCTCCCAAATGACACACAATAACAAAAGAGAAACTCTGTCATCCTTATTACGTCAAGATTGGATCGAGAATCTATTTGTCTCACAATATTATAGAGCATGGTTATCCGATATGAATTGAGAAAGAAAAACAATGCTACAAGGATTTCTTTGTCACTTCCATCTGACATCACGTGACGGGTCAAAAGAGTTTTCCTATTGGCTGACCCGAAGAAGAGATGACATCAGATCTCTGCATTGCCACACTCCAGTGAACGAGGTCTGATGGAGTTGCAATCGCAATTGTTTTCCTTCGGAAGCCGCTTGGAAATGAGGCTTCGTTAACAGATTTAATTGAAATGTCTTGATGGGGTTGTAAAGCAGCCCCATTCACGATAGCACAGCAGATGCTTTCGTACAGAATGTCTCTATTTACCGCGAGAGTTGCAGTTTGAATCAAAGAAAAAGAGAACACTGCGCAGGCATTTATTGTTAATGACAACCAATTTTTTATATGCCAGCCGTAACATTTTCCCCAAGACATTGTAATATAATGACAACCGTTTTTTAATCAATTTTTATTAACTGAAAATGGGAAAAAGTCTAAATATCACAAATTCTTCGAATAATTTGAACAACAACAATACAAAGGGAATATAAAATAGCATTTGTTTACACACTTATCATTAAAGTTAATTTAAAAATTTATCAAATGGAAAATACAAATTTTCCAATATTTACAAACATCACATAAATTTGCTGAATTACTCGCATATATTTATAACTGATGAGTAAAATAATCTCTCTTTAAATCAAATAAATTGTACAATCGAAAATATTTCAAATTTTAAACTATTAACAGTCAAAAATTTAAAGAATAAATTCTAAAATGTTTGGTAAAGTATTTATTCTAATCATTTACAATTTATGAATTTATATGGCATCATTACAGCATTATCCATAATCAATGTGAGCTCGAGAAACGATTTACAAAGAATAATTTCAGTCTTGTTTCTTAGACTGTTGCTATAGTATTTTATGGAGTTTCAAGACATGTGCAACTCATCAATGAATAAAGTTCGATAAACAATAAAATTAAAATTATTTTGAATCACGATAAACTGATAAAGAGAGCTTAACTTCCTTTCCGATCCCTACAAGCAACCGATTATTGGATCTAATATTTAATATATATGTGTGAATTTTCAGAACTAGAAATAACTGCCCCAAATACGGGACTTATCATAAACGAAGATAAAAAAAATAAGTTTTTGGTGGTCTCATACTCGACAGTAAGCTACATCACTCCCTTTAACATAGAGAGTAACACCTTTGAAAAGGTATGGGAGTTCAAATACCTTCGAACATTATTAATGATAAAAACAAGCTGAAAGCTGAAATCATCAGCAGAATCAAATCTGCTAATAAATGCTTTTTTGGGGCTGAAAAAGCAACAAAGATCTAAATTTACCAGCAGAAAAACAAAACTGAGAATTTACAATACACTCATACTACCCGTGCTGTTATATGCAAGCAAAACCTGGAAATCTTAGAAAGGAAGGTATTAAGAACTATCTATGGGTCTGTACAGGAACAGGGTTGCTGGCGAATTAGATATAATTTTGAATTGCATAGGCTGTATAATCAGCTCCAGATTACCCAGATTATCAGAAGCAACAGGCTAAAATAGCTTGACCATGTCTGGAGAAGTCAGGAAAAAAACTCTGCTAGAATATCAACGTTTAAGAACCACTAAGGATCCCGTGCTCGAGGAAGACCACCAACAAGAGGGCTCTTTGACACTGAAAATGACGTTGACACTGAGAATGAGACTCAAGATACTGAAAGTTAGGAACTGGCATAGCCGTTCTAGACAGACGGTGATGGAAAAAGCGTGCTGCAGAGGCAGCTAAGACCTGTAATAGGTTGTTACGCTATTAAAGAAGAGTGTGAATTTTCTTGGTATAATAAATACTGGTTTAATTAAAGGGGCAAACTAATGGAAGAATTGTAACTATTAAACTGGGAGAGCATGATGTTGGTGAAAGGAATCCTTTTAACCAACTTCGAGGTGTATTTAACCAAAAATATTATGTATAAGGTTGATCAATTATTTAACCAATCAAAGAGATTCTTACTAATTAAAAACTATTTACTGTCTCACAATAAGGAAATAAACTACAAAATATCACAGTCAATAATGCTAGATATTTTGTTTTTTCTGTAACCTTAATGAAAAAAATTAGCCTTTATGTACATCTCTTTCTGTCGCCAAAATATTCAAAAAAATGCAAAATACCTGCATCAAAACTTTGGGGTATTCTCATGAACCAAAACCCCCTTTTCTTTTCAACTATCACTCCACAATTAACTATATCATTCTGAAATTTAGAGTATTTTTAAACTTAACCTGTCTCTAGTTACTTTTATGGATGGCTATATTATTACTTTCTTTTTCATAAAGTTTACTAAAGTAAACTTCCTTAAAAATATGACTTAGAGATCCTAGTAGAAAATGAATTGTATAGATTTTTCAATAAATTTCTACTTAAATATGAGTAATAATCTTAAATGAATTCGTATTATTCATTCCTGGGAACATTTATAACAACACTGGACTGTGAAACGGATTAACATTAACAAAGCACAATATCCGACTGTGTTTCTGTTACAAAGAATGCATAATTAAAGTGGCAGACATAATAGAAGAATTGCAACCGTTAAACTGGGGAGACGGCGATTCAGGTGCGAGAAATCCTTTTAACCAACTTCGAGCTGTATAATAATCGTTGAATTGTTAGAGGTATATACAGTGCATGAAAGGATGAATGACACGAATGAGAAAACGCACAACTCATTCGCGTATTAAACGATTCGTGAAACTACGAATGCTTCAAATACATCGGCAAATGAAACATCGTCTACCACGGAAACGCAAGAAGTAAAAATAACTACTAATAACATTTACATATATCCTCTGTTTTCCGCTTTAAGGATAACGAACAACTTAAGCTAACTTTTTCAAAATGGTTTTTTTTTTTTTTTTTTTTTTTTTTTTTTTTTTTAAGGAAAGTGAAATTTGGAATATTTTAATCTAAATCTGGGATGACTTGAAATATGTGAATCCTCCTTAATCTCAAAACTCTGAATTTTAAAAGTGATACAAATAAAAGCATAACTTATATTACAGATAGAAATAAATGTGTTTTATTTAGTACTTTTTTAGAATTTTAAACAAAATGTTCAATGAAGATGAGCTTAAGCACTTAGATTTCATTTCTTTGAGTTAAGATTATAGTGTTAGCCAGCTTATTTTACACTTTTCTCCAAAACCAGTTTCATAAGAAATATTTTACAATTCTCATTAATTACGTTTACTCTCACGACCAACACTCAGTGATTGTTATATTAAATTTACAGATAACTAACTATTATTATCAATATGAAGTTATTATTTTTCAATCTGAATTTTGAAACACGTGACATGAGCACATCACGTGTAAGAAGATGATTCTTTTCCCACTCTATTTCTCACCAAAGCATTGTTGAAATACCGAGTTACATTCTAATCTAATGTCCATGTGGACCTTGTCAATCACATTTCCAGATTCTTATATTTTTAGACTTGAACCCCCACAAAGGTTATTAAACTAATTTTTTCTTCTTTAAAGTCAGGTGACGAAGAAACGTCATATCTCTCAATTTCCACACCATGTTATTGAATTTAACATAAGAAGCTATAAATATAATGTATGATATACCACTGAGTATTATAGTCTTGTTGGTGCATGGGCGCCAAAGGTGTATGAGCACGGCGTCTAAAAGGCAGAAGGTACTTTTATGCCAAGTGGGAGGACGTGGGTAAATATCTCTGGCAAAACGACACCCACAATATTTTATTAAAATTCCGGCAGATTAATGTTTAATTGTATTATTACTTTTGTTATTTTTAAAATAAGTGTTGTTGCTGTTATCTATAACAGCTGGTCCGTCTATATTTACTTATAAATAATCTGATTTGTTGACGGGTCTTTTAGCCATGAGATTATGATCAGCTTAACCACCTTCTGCATGCGAAACAGATTCTTTACATATTAAATTACAATGGCTCCAATGTAGATTAATCTAGAACGCTTGAAAAAATCTTACAGTCAACCGTAAGATAAGTCAATTTGTGAAAGTTGAAATGTAAAAGTTATTGACATTTATTGAGTGTACAAAATGGCCCGAAACATTTTAAATGATAAAGTAGTTATAAATTACTGGATGATTAATTTGAAAGAAAAGTGAAGAAATAGGTTTTAAAAAAATAATAATCAATATATATATATATATATATATATATATATATATATATATATATATATCACGTATCCTAATGATTATTACCACATTTATATGCATAGGGTACTGTGTGTTGTCCCAGTGCATCGTAAAATAAATCCTAGCGGAGATAAAAATGTATACAATACCAAATATGTTTCGCATATCTTTATTAATTAATACCACATCTGATTTTTCTTTTTAACAATATTATTTTATGTAATATTAAGAAGAAAATTATATTGTTTATTTCAGTTTAATGTTGCACTGTTATCACTTTTAACAAACCATGGCTAATCAAATGAGAACTCAGAGTTTAAAAACAATACAAACTTCAACACATGAGTAAGGAATCAAACCCACGAACTGTTGAGATATAGACTAATCAGTCACCAATGAAAGAAACGAAATATTTTTAAGCGTAAGAAATATTATAGCGATATAGCGGGAACATTTTTTTGATATCACTGAAAATTTTTATCAGCTGAAACAATTGGGGACATTCTTTGTTGTTACTTATGACACTTGAATAAGCCAAACTCGCTATGCCGACTGCTGTGCGAATTTAAGTCAGTGGGGTGCGTCTTTTGTTTAACCAGAGGACTAAAAAGGTGAAAGTACGGCTTTGCTCTAAACTTCTCCGATTGATGGCACCACCAGAGAATATACTACCTCAATTTTGGTATTGATGTGGAGGGGGAGGAAATTTTCTCCAGACCGTTACACCCATGGTAACTGGTTAACGACCGACCACAGGACTCTCGATTCCATAGATTTAACACAAACATCCTCTTCAGCACGTATATTGCATTTAATAGGTGAGTGTTTGGTGGTGTTGGGTATGAATCCCACCTTTCCGGGAGGAAGGCCGATGCCCTAACCTCTAGGCTACCACGGTCCCAGAATTTTCAGGCAAGGCAAATCCATCGAGGACGCCTTAAGCAATTTAGTACATAACATCCACACCGCAAAATACATCGCCAAACACTGTGCCATAATTTCCATTGGCATCAAAGATGCCTTCGACACAGCTCCTTACAACTCAATCATACTCTTGAAAGGAAACACTGCCCCACAATTCTAAAAAACATCCTCTTCAGCAATCTGACGGACAGAATGGTCGCAATTAACACAAATCAAGGGCTTGCGACACAGCATCAGACAATAGGATGCCCACAGGGTTCCTGCAGTGGCCCATTGGTGTGGAATCTTCTTGCAGTTGAGCCATTCCAATACAATTGGCCCACAGTGGCGAAATCTCATGATCCTCACTCCAGCATCACCCTACAAGCCTTCGCTGATGATTTCACATTCGTTATTGCAGCCAGCAGCGAAAGGAAGCTGGGAAAGTAGCCTCTGAGGCTCTTACTATCTTCCGTCAATGGACCGCTAAGCATCACTTGGAAATGTCCGTGGAAAAGTCCTGCTATATGTTATTCACAAAACATCAATGTGGCCCACAAATTTTCTGGGACAACCAAAAAACAAGAAGGTCTAAGTCCATTAAGCTGTTAGGAGTCACTTTTGATGAAAAATTCAACTAATCCCAACATATAAAAATGCAAAGCGCCAAAACTTCCAGGGTCCACCAACAGCTTCTTAGGCTGGCGAGAACAACCTGGGGCTTCTCACAGAAGCAAACAGTTATCCTGTACAAAATAGTTGCAGGACGTATTATCGCACACGGATCTCAGATCTGGGGTAGGGATCTCCGCGTTAAAAAACCAACTTCTCCTCAACAAGATTCTAAGGAAATTCCTGCTAAACATAACTGGAGCATTTAACACCAGAGCTGCTCTACAAGCTATTGCTGGGATACTGCCATTACATCTCTTTATCAAAATGGAGGCAAATATCTAGTACCGCCTGGAGAACACCACCAACATTCAAATAGAGTAAAAAGTCACCAAATTGTCCATCCAGCCAGGTGATTTTAATGTATATAAACGCATAAGCCTCAACCATTCGATGCACTATAATCAAGACAAAGGTTCCTTCCAAATTTTTATGGATGGGTCTAAAATGGAGGGCACAGTAGGAGCGGCATGTGTTGCAATACATCACAACTCTCAATTCCACAGTGAGAAATTCAAGCTTAGTGAAAGTAACACCGTCTTTCAAGCTGAGCTCTATGCAATACAGCAGGCAAAAAAGTGGGCAATACAAATTAACCGCCCCTGTCGCATCTGCTCTGACAGCTAATCTGGGATTAAGGCAATTGGTAACCCAACTACCACTAGTCCCCTGGCAAGGAAGATCCAAGCTGACCTAAACATAGCCACTTCAATCACCCTAGTCTGGATAAAAGCCCATGTTGGAATTATAGGGAATGAACTAGTGGACTCTCTAGTCAATGAGGCTACTACATTAAATGATGAGCAAACTACTGTCTCACCCCCATGGTCTTACCTCAAGAAGAAGCAGAAAGATGAGATTCACCAAGAGTGGCAAACACTATGGGATCAGGCCACAACGGGACGCCTAGTCTATAACCTTATACCAAAGTTAAAGCGCTACACTCCTTGTTGGCCACGCCCAATTACTCTCTTCGTCACTGAACACGGGCCCTTCCTTACGTATCTCCACCGGATTGGAGGCTTCTCAAGTAACAACTGTGCTTGTGGAGACACTGGAAGCCGGTACCACTACGCCACCACCTGCCCACTTACTAGCTCGTGACATTTTAACAGACCAAGTGAATATCTCCGTCTATAATGGACTCGGAACATCGTTAGCAACCACTATGTCAGACCATAGCTAAACGCTCTTATTTTATTCCTTCTCAATCATAGAGACTTAATCATACCAAACGAAAACGGAGATGATGATGACGATAGCCAAGGATACCTGTTTGACTGGGATACGAAGTATTAGGAGCCCTTTTCCCTTAACATCTATCTCACCAGTGCTCAACCTCATTTGTACTCTTCTCATGAATACTAGGACTGTATCACTTGTACATACTCTTATAGCTTATTTTTCCACTCACAGAGCATTTGCGCGCAGTACATCTACTGCTCTTATTTAATCAAGACATTCACCTGAATTCTCTTCTCCTTGTATGCTACTTTTATCCCATTGTATTATGTTTTTTTTGTCTTTACTCAACAATCCTGCTTATTCTTTTTCTATTTGTACTCAAAAATCTTGTTTTCTAAGCTGCCCAACATACGTAACTGTCTCCCCTATTCTTCCACCCTGTCCTTCTATTGTTTCTTTATTTCCAGAATCTTCTACCCAAATTTTTGGAACCCTTTTTGGGTTAGGTACAGGGGACCTTGCTTGTGTAAACGTAAATGGTCCCAGAATTTCTTTAACCAATAATATTTTTCTTAGAGAACAATTATGTGAAAATAAAAGTACTAAATTATTTACAATTGCATAAGTAAACGCACATATACAAAATGAATTATAAGTGAAACATATAATTCATTTTGTGTACGTGTGAATCGTGCGGATATGAATCACTAACAAGAACATTAGTAATTTCACGCTTGTAAATGTAAAGGCAGACACGCCTTATACTCTCAAAGGAAAGTGAACACGCTCACTCTCTTTGAAAAAAGTGTAAAATCCTTGGGTGTATTCGGGATCAACCCGAGAGAATCTTCGAAATCACGTTTGAATGGGTGATTTCGAACAACTTTTTGGTAAGTTATTCTGGATGGAGGCGGTTAAATATTCAGAACTTGAAAGGACATATTTATTTTCACTGTATTATTATTACAGAAATTATGAACTTTTCTTAATGCTAGTATTTTTTATTCTTTTTAACTTAGATATTTATTATAATACACTTATATTTTTAATGGATGACAGCACTTAGGAATATCACCAGTGATACTTAATTGCTTTAAAATATAAATTCTCTTATTTATCAATGAAGAAAATCATTTGAAGAGAAAAAACGTACGGAATATACAAAATTTCGATTTAAAAAATTACCTTGAACTCAGATGTATAATAACTCGATTAATTTAAAATACTAAGTTTCTCGCTTATATTATGAGGTATATAAATGCAAAATTGGTTATAGAAACAAAATTATATTAGCACATTTCCATACTCATAAATGTGCGTTTAATGTTTAAAAATATCTGTCAAATTATCGCAGCATTTAACAATCTATGTTCGTATATGGTTTAAAATAAACCCTTTTCTAATAATCTTTGTGGTGAAATAATATTTAAAAATTAGAGTTAGTTATAGAAAGCCTTTTAAATCATGTATTCATAATTTATTCCAAAATATCATTAAACTACACTGTGATAACACTAATTACAATTTTTATCAGAAAAAGTATTAAAACTAACTTTATTAAAGCTTTAGTATATTTAATTTTGCACACCAATATATCTATATACATATATATATATATATTTAGTCAGTATGTGTGGCTACCATTATACATAGAAATAAAATTTAGTATTGTATTACTCGGTATTATAGTAAACCTGCGTTTTTATGAACTTCTAATTTATAAATATTCACGATTTTACGAAATATGCATCGTTCTTAGCTTGCTCCTATAGACGCATATTTTTAATTTCCATTTTAAAGCTGGCTTTAAAAAAATCTTTTTTTTTTTTTTCCTTTTTTTTGTAAAGGTTACTTCATACATCTTTTGTTAACTGTAAAATGTTTTTTCTTCGTTTGTAACTGTTGAGAATCTGAGTACACCATTTAATTGTTATTCTCATTGGTTGATGTCAGATAAGGTTTCATCCACGTCAAATCGTATTGAGACGGCATCGTAAATCCGATTTGTCGATGAATTTGCTATTTGCCTACAAATCACATTCGGAACTAGTAGGACATCATCCCCCCCCCCTCATTGGTGACCACTGCCACATTTTTCGTCTTCAAGTTAGTCGCATGTTAAGTCGGGAAATTTCTCAAAGTTCCAAAAATACGCATTTTAGAAACTCGTACATCTCATAATAGCATAAAAAATCTAAAAAGTATCACTGGAAAATGAATAAAAATACAAAACAATCGCTAAAAGTGATAAATAAATAACAATAATGGACTTACTTGATATGACGTCAAGCTCACATGTCGAATATGTTCGGTGATGTCTTTTGTTTGATGCATCTGTTGTATAAACCGAGTTAAATTTGAATATAAAAGGTTACAAATAGTTCTGGGGTAACATTTATTTCGCCATTTTGTTCATTTGTCTCCAATCCGTACATGTTACTTTCGCATATCAATGAAACTAATTTTGTGTAAAATGTTACTATGGTAAAGTAAAATGGTGACTAAATATAATTTCAGAGTTATTTGGGCAAAAAAAATTGATAGTTATCAATACTACAATGTAAACTGATTTATTATCATGTATACAATTCCTTATAAAATAATTCTGATTACAAATTAGTCTTGCCACGATATTTTTTTTCTTCGTTAAAATACTATTTTTTTATTTATTTGCAAAAAATATTCAGTCAAACGTAGAAGAAACTGCAACAGTTTTCTTATATTACCAAATGTGAAATTGCAAAAATAAATTTTTTTTCAATGCCTGATTGTTACTAGAATTTAATACTTTTTAATATATATATATATATATATATATATATATATATATATATATATATATATATATATATATATATATATATATATATAGTTGATTCATTTTTAAAAAATACAATTTAATTAAGAAGCATATAAGAACTTCGATTTGAAAGTAAAACAAAAGCTTCAAATTCTTTTGCCACTGAAAAGAACCATATATGTGACGCAAAAATAATGTAAAACACAATAAAAACCAAATCTGGCAACACTATAATCAAAACAGAGAACGTTAAATTTGGCGAGAAATGTCTGGGGGGGAGGCATATCATATTTATATCTCAGATTCTTCAAGTAGCAGCGGTGAAAATGTGCTTTGGGTCCCCTGCTTGGCGCATTTTCAAAAAGTAGCCAACTAGCGCGTTTTCGCGTGTTGTCTCGCGGAGTTGAATGCTCCGAGAGACACTACGCAAAAACGGCGTTTCTATGGTGACGAAACCTAAATCCGTGTTTTGAACGAATTTCACCGTTGGTATGGCAACGAAAACAAAAACGATGGTTTTTTTACGAATTGTATAACAAAAAATACACACATAATTGTAAAACAAAATAATGCAAAAAAGGCAGGATTGCCACGAGGAGTGTATTTAGGATGAAATAGTCAGGGTTACCACGGTTTGCGCGTCTATCTTCCATTTGGCCAGAAAGGGGTACCCAAACCCCATATTAACCGTAGCAGCAAACAAGGCAATGCCTTAGAATAATGTCGAAGTTCACTTTGTTAATAAAACGATTTCTCACATAAGGAGCAAAACATCGGTTTGAGAAGTCGTTTTCCATTGATTCAAGTCATTAACACATGGACAATTGAACAGCAGAAAAACCAAAATGAAAAAAACATGTCAAAACATTCACTTTATGTTTAGTTTAAATCGGTAAGGATGATTTAAATTTTTAAAAATTTCTCTAATTAATAGAAATTTAAATTAATAATTGCAATATTTGTAAACACAAAATCTCTTTTGAAACTATTGCCAATTTTACGCCAACTTTAAATTTGTTCTTTAAATTAATATTGCTGAAATAATAAAAAACAGGGGGGGAGGTGTAAAACATAAGCTGAAAAAGTTCGTTGAATTTCTTAAGATTGTTTATAATTTGATAAGCGTTCGGCAATTAATTTCCCATAGTTTAATTTTTCTTTTATTAATTTTTCTGATTTTTAAAATTTTTTTACATTTGTTTTTTTATAGTTGAAAAGATTGGTTCGACTTTTTTTTATGGAAGAATCATAAGTTGTGCATATAATCAACTAAACAGACGATATTAAAGCTTTCGGTATTTTTAATCAATTTGTGTAGTTAGAATCCCACAATTCTAAGTTAAATTTTTTAAATTCACTGATTAATAATGAAAAGCAAGTGCTGGATTTCTATTTCCTGCATAATCGTAAAAATGTGTACTCAGAATATTCTTTATTTACATCCTCTCGTCTCGTGACTACTATCAGTTGAAATTCATTTCGAGAGACAATACAGGGCAAATTTTCAGGCGCTTACAGCAATTTTCTACTGTTATTCATTACATGATGTCGTATGTATTGCTGTAACTTCATATACAACCAATTTACTAGTCTGTTTTTAATTTATTTAATATTTTTTAAAATATGAATGAATGCTTTAACTTATTTATTTATTCATGTTTTATATGTTTTTTTACAAATCATTAATATATCATAATTAATGGTTCTATGCAACTCATTTAATTACCTCTTTATTGAGAAATACCGAAAATGTCTTGATATTAAGAAATTAGTATAAATTATACATATATCTCTTTTACTGATGTCGGCCTTAATTGAATTCTTTCTTTAACCTTTAATTTGAAGAACATTTAATGAATAAATAACTTTCGCTTCAATACTCCCCATGAAATGTCCCGGAAGAAGAGATAATTAATTTGGCAAATGAAAGATCAGGAGCAGCGAATGTAGGACTGACTGTGGAAATACTGACCCTATTTTTTTTCTGCTTATTAAAAAAGTTGCAACTGTGTGTGTAGTTTCTAGAATTTCAAAACTTAATTTTTCCGCTTTTATCGTTTCGAAGGGGGGAAGGAAAACATTCGCAATCAGAGTTCACGGACTCGAAAGCGGAACGATTTTAGTTGGATTGTAAAAAACAAGGAATACATCGTGTTGCGGAAAAGAAAAAAAGCGACCAGTTGCATGTCCTTTGCGCATTTTGCGACAATATCAATGTGAACGAAATAAATGTGGAAGACCAGTAACAAGAGGTGACCAACCTGTGGGCACGCGTGACAAACACACGCAAATTAGCAGGTGAAAACTTCGTGCAGCACGCTATGCGATAAGCAGCCCAGAAAAAATAAATTTCGCATGTAAATTTAGAAGCACCTCACGATTTCAAATTTTAAGTTGTAAGCAAATTATGTTAACTGTGATATATCGCAAGATTTTGTCAAATTCTTTTTGTCCGGAATACTTTTTCTTTCATTGGAATTGTTTTAGAATTTATGAAACCAACCAAAATATCTTCTCAGTATTGTAAAATTAATAACGAAGAAATTTCTGGTTATTTATGTTTTTAAGTATAAATCAAGTATCAGAAAATCTCATATGATAATTGGAAAATGGAGCAAATGTAGCGAACATATTAATTTTAAATTATTAAACTTATTTCAGAGAAATATAATTCACAGTTTGATAGATCAATGATGCCAATAAGTGGAACTATAATTTCTTGTCATAACTATATTTTGTATTCAATATAAAAATTTTATTTGTGATTAAATGTAGTAAATATTTTTTGGTTTTTCATTTATATAAAAAATAAAATTTATTAATTTACAACAAAATATCAAATTAATCAATTTGTTTTATAAATAAAACGCTCAATAAAAACACTTATAAGTACATCTTTATTAATATTTAACTTATAAAGTAAGACTTTTCCAACATTTTTTAAGAGAATAAACAAATAGATGTTTGTGATTAAACCATATGTAGTATGCTTACTTTAGAAAAACAACATGTTCATTTGAAAAAAAAACATATTTACAAAACAAAACAATAAATATGTTTGTGTAAGAAATCAATCTTATTTAAGAAAAATATTTTAAATTTAATAAGCATGTATGTATGGTTTTATCAGATATATTTTATGGGAGCTGTAGTTTTACTTTCTTATAGCAAGAAGAAATTTCTATTTCCTCATCATGGTTCTTTAATTCATTATCACTTCCTTAAGAAAAATGCTCTGATTCATTACTATTTCCTTATTCAGATTTTTCTGATTCACTATCACTTTTTACATCGGTAACTTATCTACATAAATTTCCTTGTGAATCGCCTTATCTTCGACAGAAAACTCACTCGTTATTATCATTTTTACAAAGAACAAGAAAGGATGAAAAAAGAATTTAAAATTTTAAAATCGTCACTTGATTCAGCAGATAAAGTGATAAAAAAAACGTCCCCTAAAGGCAAAAATTGAAAGTTCAATGTAATGAAATTTCAAACAAAGTGCTTATGTATTTCGTATATCCAATTAAACTAATCTTAAACAAAAATAAATTTAACTATCACTCCAATTAAATATTAAAAACAACGAAATCATTAAATCACTCTTCTTACTAAATTTAACTCTATTGTATATTCTATTATATAAATATAATATATACAAATAGATTTTATTACGAGCTTACTAGCTTTTGAAATTAAAATCTAATAAAATCTATCACTAAAAGGAAATTTTTAGCGAAGCATTAGTAGGGTTTTGTTATTATATGAATGTCTTAGTTTATTACGGATAGATTTTAGAGCCAAGAAAATGAGTAAATTGATTTGATATGAAAGCAAAATGAGTGAATCTCTATTTTGGAGAACACTTATGTTAATGTAGAAAAATTGAGTAAAAAATAATGGAAATTCAAATATTTAAAGTTTTTGTGCAATAAAAGCATGTTCCTACATCAAAAATTTCTCATTTTCTAAACTTCCATTTTGCAAATTTAAAATAAAACAAAATTATAGTGAATTTGTGAAGGATTTTTCAAAATACTAATTATATTATGATGTTTAGCCATTAAAGTGTTATAAACTATCTCTTTAACGGAATTAGAATGTTGGACATAAAATATATGAAATACAACACCTTTAAGAAAGAAGCTCTCCTTAAAAAAGTGATTATATTATTTAATATTTTTAAAATTTTAACACAACCAGAAAATTGTTTAATACATAAATCTTCATTGAATTCAAGAAACACTTAAATGAAAAAATTTTAATCGTAGATTTGAATGAAAAAAAAACGAGCTGCAATGTTGCTTAAAGAATAAAAAGAATTGCCAACAATGGCCTTGGTAAAATAAAAATGTTTTACAAATAAAACAAACCTTCAAGAACCAAAAAAATTTGGAAAATAAAAATTAAGGATTGTGATTACAATAAATGTGTAACAGGAACTTGTATTATTCAGGGTAGTATGAACATACAAACAATACATTTAGATAGAATTTTAAACACAGGAGTGTAAACAAAACTATATAAACAGAAAAAATTTATTTGTATGCGTTTAGTTGAATTTTAATGAATCTTATTCTCTTTCACAAGACATGGCTTTCTTTGAAAATAAATTTCTTTTTATGGTGATGAAAATTATCATAGACGTGCAATTTTTGACAATTATGTCACTTAACTATATTCAGCCATGGCTTTTTTAGGACCTTTGAGCAACCTATTTTCCTTATTTGAGTCTCTTCCAGATAATGCAATATATGTATATTATAAGAGTATGCATACATGTATAGTTGCAAAAACATACATAAGTATTCGATGTGACATACAAAACTGTGTTTATTTTTATAAATGTTTATTTTAACTCAAAAATAAAAATAGAATGAATCTTTTCAAAATATTTTTAAAAAGTTAACAAAAGTTAATAGGTTGGGGAAAAAGAAATCCATTATTTTTTCGGTAGATGGCGGTAGTGATTGATATCTCGTGAAATACCGGTCAAACAATTTCAAATTTAAGCTCATTGTCAAGGTAACATTTCACACTAAAATAATTATTTTGATGTGTTTTGTTCGGCCCATTCAGTTGTGAGTTATAGGGTGTTAAAAATGGAAATGAACAACGAGAAAATGCGGTACATTTTACATTTTTTCTTTGACAAAGCCGAAAATGCAAGCCAGGCGACTAAAATTGTGAATGGTATTTATGATGACGATATTGTAACTATCAATCGTCAAAAATGTCGATAAAATCGGTGTAATGATCGAAGTTAACAGGCATGTTAGCAGTCGTAACGTCTGCTAACTTCGACATGCCTTCAAAAGCTAAAATTCGACAATAAAAATGTTTTAAACCATTTATACAAAGCTAGATTCAAAAAGAATCTCGATGTTTGGGTGCCACATCAATTAACAGAAAAAACATGATGGATCGAATTTCCATCTGCGAACCCTTGGCCAAACATAATGAAATAGACCCATTTCTTAAACGGGTGGTGACTGGAGATGAGGAATGAATCACATACGGTAACCTTGTGCGAAAACGATTGTGGTCAAAATCGGTGAAGCACCTCAAACGGTGGCCAAACCAGGACTAACGGCCAGAAAGGTTCTGCTGTGCATTTGGTGGTACTGGAAGGATTATTTATTATGAGTTACTCCAAATGGCAAAACACTAAATTGGGATCTCTACTGTCAACAACTAAACCGTTTGAAGATAGCGATTGACCAGAAATGGCCAACAGGAGTGATGTTGTGTTTCACCAAGACAATGCTAGGCCACACACGTCTGCAGTGACTCGCCAGAAACTTCGGGAGCTTGGTTGGGAAGTTTCAAGACATCCGCCATATAGTCCGGACTTAGCAACAAGCTATTATCATCTTTTTCTTACATTGCAAAATTTCTTTAGTGATAAAAGTTGACATCTAGGGATTATTGTGAAAATCGACTATTAGAGTGCTTTGCAAATAGAGACCAGGACTTCTATGAGAGAGGCATTATAAAGTTACCTTTAAAATGGCAACAAATCATACAACAAAACGTTGTATATTTGGCCCAAATCGAACAATCTGAAGCATGTTAAATAAAGTCTTGAAGTTCATTCCCGTGTGTGGTTGCTAGTCCACCATCGGACGTCTCTCAGGATGGCGGACAGGGAAATTCTTCCCAGATATGGGTGGTACCGGAGAAATGAAATACCCGGGGTGGACCAAAACTAGCATACAGCGTCTGTCTCAGAGTGAGCGGCTTCTACAGCGTCTGTTCTCCTTGTTAGGAGCGGCTGGCGTTTGGGGCCTAAGTCATACTTCAACCTCCGGTGTCCCAGACTTTCGGGTTTTTGAAGATGCTCACTTACTCTTTACCAAGGAACCTCCCGCAAATGATATTGATACTGCATCGCCCGTCACGCAGTAAATCAAGGGCGCGGCCGGGGTTTATGCAGAGGACCTCGGATGTCAAGTAAACTAGTCTCCAATCTTGCATAACGGCTCACTCAAGATCCTCCAGTGCAATATAAACGCTTTATCCACCTCGGCAATGAGAACCAAGCTGGATCAATTAATTTAAGTGGCTGACAAACATGTGCCCAGATTATTGCCTTGCAGGAAATCGAGCTTAGAAATCACACTAAACATAAAATAAAGAATTTCAGTATTTACCGGATGGACAGACCCGATCGAAGGGAAAGAGGCCTGGCCTTCCTAGTCAAGAATGTTAACTTTTGGAGTATACACTTACCTGCTGGAGGCTCTTACTTGGAAAAGCAGGGTATATCCACTAATTGGAGAAGAAAGGTGATTAACATCACGAGAGGAATTCCCTTTCAGCAGGGGAAAAGGACATTTCCAGACTCTCCTCGGTGTTCCGTCAATATGGCCTCCCCTGGACATATCTTAACCTGCCTAAATTTTAAAAAAGACGATGTCCTTCGGGACTCATCACATTTTTTAGACATTTTAGATAATTTTTTTTTAGATGAGCTAGACAACTTGAAATAAGTAACAACACAACAGAAACAAGTTCATATAAAAATAATGGATTTCTTTTTCCCAACCTATATGGATCTAAATCAAAATTCTTATTCCTTTTTAAAGGTTTTCTTTCACAATTTATAATAGAAATCCTGGATAATTAGTGATTAGCTATCAATTACTCACAGTTTAAATTTTCTATATCAAATTACTTTATAAGCTGATAGAATACCGAATTTTCGTCTCACAGTAAAAAAACTCCAAACCACCCAACACAGTTCATATAATTTAATGAAGTAAAAGTTCAATATTTATATGTTCCATAGTTTATCTATGACTGATATTAAACACGCACTGTTTTACTGATGAAGGCTTTGTCGCAGTACAAAGACACATTAATGATTTCATATCACATAATGAATAGTCTAATAGCTAAAAAACTTTATTATATATTCGTAAATCTGTCGTATAGTGTGTTCCAAGGAACGTTAACACAGAGGAGAATAATAATCACGTGTCTGGAGGAATACCCCCTTCCCATCGGTAAAAACACCCACGCATCTGCACATACAATAAAACGATACATAATTACTATTTGAATAATCATATGATTTATCCACCAAAAAAGGATCTTCTTTTAAATTCGTTGTAAGTACTTTTGCTAGAACGAAGTTATAATCCAAACGAATAACTATAATGAAAAGTTTAAGAAATAATTCACGTCTGGAGTAAATAGTTTTTCATTTTACTAAAAAAATTTACATTTTTAATTTAAAATTTTTTTTAAATTAAAAATGTAAAAAAAATTTTAATTTTGAGTATTCATTTTACACAATACTCAAAACTCCAAACGAAAAACGTTTGGAGTTTTGAGTATTGTGTAAAATAAAAATATCTGTAATACATGAACATAATAAAAAAAATCTCTAATCCTAAAATAAAAAAATCTCTGCTTTTTATTTTGAAATATTGCTGAAAAATATTTCATATTTTAAAAATCATGAGACAGAAACATTAATAGGCCATTATCTCTAAAGTTTAAAAATATTTTTTTGTATTATTAATAGATTTATTTTTTTTAAAAAAAATAAATATTGTGTTTTGATTCCTGTCCAAAAATTTTTATTTGATTATCAGTGAATTATACTGTTCGAGGTTTTGATACAATTCCATTAAACTAGTTAAAATTATCAAAAAGAACAAAAAATATTTTTGTATTTATTATATTGGAAGAATATTATTGAATATTGATCAATTCGGAAATAATTCCAAGTCAAAATAACCCAATTTTATATTGTGAAAAAAAATTTCTTTATACCTTTTTTTTTTCGTCGAAAATTTTTTATAACAGAATGTAAGTTTAGATGAATATACCACAAATATGTTTCTATTTCTCCTTTTTAAGTAATATTTTACTGAAATCTTCATAAAGTTATTTTTAAAAAGAGACCAAATTTTTGTCGGTCAGGAATTTCAATCGAAGGAAATTTTTCTTATAGTGATATTTGACAAAGATAGCTAAAACTATATTTTTTATATACTATTTTATAATTCACTATTTTCTTTGAATATAATTATTTTTCAACGATTATAAATTATTATAAATTCTCAATTTTTTATCATTTTAACCTACATTTTCTTTTTTAGTAAATTATTTCAAATAACCCATTTAAGTGAACGATTCTCTCATTACTTTTTATTCTGTTTCTAAAATTGATATATTTGATGTTTTGACACTATTTAAATTATATTCATTTCATTGTAATAGGATAAATAAGAGCATTTCCATTGTACAATGTAAAAAGAATAATGAAAAATTCGTGCTCACAACATCACAGAAAATGCTTTTACCCTAAGCAAAAACGTCAAGCAAAGGGTTTTGTTTTGCTCTGAACAAACGTGATTCTGCCTCAGTTTGAAGACAATGAAAGGATTGTTTCAGTTGAATGTTGATGTTTATCTGTTCGATAAATGACCCCGGGTTGTTTAGACAAATAGGCGAATGCTGGTGGTGATATTAAAGTTATTTTTAATCCAGATCAAGCCTCAATATTTAAGAGATAGTTAATAGGAAAGATTCATCAATGAATAAAAAAATAGATCTTTTTATAAACCTATTATGGTAGAATAAAGGAAGGTTATTTATCAAACTAATGTCTCTTTTTTGACACCAAGTTAAATGATGCTGCATTTATTTTGGCATTCACTTTCTATTCAAAACTAAAGTTTCTAAGCAAAAATATTATATTAACCTCAGCAATTTTTTACCTCAGTACATATATGTAATTGATTTTTTGATGAAACATAACATTTTATTATCAATTATTTTAATTGAACTTATTTGGTGCTTCTTTATTAAAACACCAAATCCTATTCTTTTGACATTTAAATATTCATTAATTAAAAACAACAAATTATGCAATAATCATTTCATGATAACAAATATAAGAAATATGTCTTTAAAAAACCTTTGAAGTGACTATTGAAGAGAATATAAAGATCAATTATAATTGATCTTTTTTTTATATTCTCTTCTATCTATATAATTATATATATATATATAGATAGATAGATAGATAACCCCAACAAATGATCAATTATTTGTAATTAACAGTTAAGACATTTCCATTTATATTTTTGAAGTTAAGTGATTAAATTAATATGCGATAAATTATTTCTTAAAAGGGTGCAAATATAAAAAAATCGATTGCCAAAAAATGTTACACATATAACTTTTCACCAACAAAATAAAACTAATTACCAAATATACAACTGTCCACCAGTAATGATGTTCTTTAAAGGTCTTATTTAAACAGATTTTCTTACAGCTATCACTAAAATGATAAATTTGAAATAATTATTTTTAATTATTTCAGAAAATTTGTAATAAGAATAATTGTAGGTTCTAAATTATAATAAATTTTCTTTTAAAATATTATTTTCTTACACCTGTTTTTACTGGAGTACATAATATGGAACGAGTTTAAGTTATTTTGAAGGAATTCGCACCAATTTTCCTGGTCAAAGGGGCATTACATGTATTCAAAATTAGAATATAAATAATATGTAGAAGGCATCAGTCTATTGGGATAAAAAGTCAGGCAAGTGTCCGGAATATTGCAAATTAGATAACTGCTTAAGTCCATCGTGCTGTCATTTTCTAACATAATGAATTCATTTATCTAATCTTCCGCTAATGTAGTCAGAAAGTTTAGACAAGACAACGTTAACTCAGATTTTATTGTCTTTATATCATTATTCAAAATTGTGAAGTGGTTAATTATGTATTGTGTTACATCGAGTTGCTAAAAATAAGAACTTGAAATGTAACAAAACCAAAGCAAAAAAGCAGAGATAAGAAAAACATCATAAAGTTTAATTCTTAGTGTAAGTTAATTAAGTACAATTATTTTAATGGGCACTAATATTGTGAAAATGTAATTTCTTTCTACAATTCTTTAAATTGAGTAAGAATAACCGGTAAAATCCTAGGAGAGTCCACACCCTTGGCGACAAACTGGAAACAAATGCCATGCCAGAACGAAATTCTAGAAATAGTTTGGTTTACAAAATCTAGTGTTTAGAAGTAAAACCGAAACTGACGCAAGCCACAACTATCGCCAACCGAAATCACTCGCACCAAGGGGGTGGGCTTTGCTAGAATCTAACCGGAATAACTAAAAAATTTTTTAATACTGTAGAAACTTTACGAAAGAAATCTGCTCACATAAATTTCATTGAAATTTATTATTAGATTTCAATTTAATAAATAAATTCAAAATGCTTGAAACATTTAATCAATCTTTAACTTTATGAATTCAGTAAATAAATAGAAACAAAAAATATAATTTGGAGGTTAAAGTTATCATGCGAAATTTTTGCAGGATTACTAAATCAATAAAATTTAGAAGTTAAAAAATAATGAAAGTTATTTAATATTATATACTTAAAGCATAAAAATTTTAGTTATTTAAGTTAGTGTGTTCATGAATTTTCATAACAATCAACGTTTTTTAAGTATACAACAAACATGAACTATATAGATATTTTTAAAATGAATTTAATTACTTATCTTGCATAATACAGTTCACTTATATAATTATATTTAATATTAAATATTCTATTTGATTTACCTTGGCAAATTTACTAGTTTTCAATAAATGCGCACAGTTTAGCTAATCTTGGTCTTCTTATAGATTTAATAATACTTTTAGAATAGTATTTAACAGAAAAAAAGCTTTCATAATTTAAAAAACATTCTATGTAGTTTGACGATTATTCATTTATTCGAGAGATTCAGTAATTCCTTCATTATAATTCTACTTCGCCATTTTTTTGTATCCTTGTAATATTTCACGAGTATACATTGAGTGGACAACATGAACTGGCAACTAGAAAAAACAAATATTATCCTTTTTCTTATGAAACTTCTTTTTTTTGCCTCTAAGCTAATTTACGTACAGGAAAACGTTTATTTTTTGTTCCATAATGTTAAAATTTATGAACAAAAGAAACTGACAGGAAAAAAGTCACTGTAACTGGAACACAGAAGAAAAGCAGAAAATTAAAGATTTTCTTTCAAAACAATTTTATAAAGTAAGTAATTAAGACCGATACATTGAACTCATTAGCTCTTTTAAAGTTCAAAAATGCAGAAATATATATATATATATTTTATGTTAACAGATAAACAGGAATGAAAGATATCGATATATAAATAAAATACCGCAAGACAAGCGAAGCATATCTTATGCAATTTGTAAATCATTAAATAAAAAGAACCGGAAATATAGTAAATATATAGAATAATTCGAAGTAAATGACCATAAAGAACTTTAATTTCCCATAATGACAGATAATTTCAGTTAAAAAATGTTTTCAGCATGATATATGAGAATTAATATTGGATAATATTCATCGTGACATTTTGAATAAAATACAAATGCAATTTTGGGCCAAGCAAAATGTTAAATGAATTTTTATTTATACTTAATATATAATAATGTATCTGGAAACATATTACCGCAGAAAATATACAAATGATGGAATTTAATGATTACACTAACAACATTCACAGTTCTATAATAAATTAAAAAAGAAGAAACATCCATAAAGCATAAAGTAACAAAATGTACTTAATAACAAAAATATGACATACTGATATGAAAGGAAATAACATCAATTTATATGAAATGAAAGAAAATATCTTAAACTTACGAAAAGTAAATTTAATAGAATAGCATTTTAAAAAAACCACCACAAAGGTTCTCGTTTTTTACGAGAACCTCTTTAACACAGTTTTATAAACGCAGTGATAAAATTAATTCCTATTAACAAATTAAAATTTTTAAAAATTGGTACAGCTTGTCCTTATCTGGACCTTGTGCCAGAAAACCCAATCAACCAACTTTTTGCATATTATTTTTCACCTAATTTTTATTTGCGTTAATATTTTATCTTTTAATTAATTAGTTTATTTATTTTTTACTTTATCATAGACATTTGGATCAATGTTTTTAAAGAAGAATATTAAATTCTTTGAATTGTGGATAACTAACTACACTATTGATATTTAAACTCCAGATTTTTTATGCTATTCGTGTGAAATATCTCCTGCCTAATTTAAATCTCATCGTACAGCCCATGCATCAGAGTAAATAGGGTGCAGCAAAATAACTTCTGTAACAGAGAAACGCCCTCTAACGGTCTTGAACGAAATAGTTACACAGAATCAGATAAGCTCTAACCCAGGGGTGGTCAAACTACGGCCCGCCAGAAGGTTTTATGCGACCCACTGATACAATTTTAATTTGTCACTCTGATGGAAATTTTAAAAAGTATGATTTATATATTTTACATTCATTTCTTCTACTTTATTTAAATATTTTTTCTTTCTTTTTTTCAAAGGACTAATGATCTTATTACTTTTTCTACATTTGTTCTACAAAGCATAATTCGATGGAAATAGCAAGCACAGACAGCTGTAATTGTTAAAGTGTTAAAAGTGGGAATTATTTGTTAGTTATAGCTGTAGACTGGCGCCAACAAGCGTTATCTCTTTCTGATGGAGCAGGCATATGGGAATCCAATACACGTGAATTAGATCTCACATTTTACAAACTGCGCATTTTAATCTCCAGCCAACTCAGAAAATCGGTGCTATGTTTGCTTCATCTTCTCTATGTGAACAAGTGTTTTTAACAGTGAACCTTAGAAATAATCAGTTCAGAATTAAACTAACAGATAAGCATTTAACTTCGTTCCTTAAAATCGGTACATCTCACTTCGAGCCTTAATAAAAATAATTTTACAAGAAAAATGGCAATTTCACTCATCTGATTAACATATTTAAATTGTAAAACTTGTATATTATTTTAAAAATTTCCTAAAATTATCTGGGCTTGCTATTACTTTTTTTTTATTTTTGGCCCGGCGACGAAAAAAGTTTGCCCACCCCTGCTCTAACCCTAGATACCGCTGCTGCTCGAATATGACTGTCAGAATTTTTTTGTTTTAATGTTCTTATGTTTTTGTTTTTGGTGTTGTGTGTGTGATTTCTCTGTGTAGCATAGATGTTGTTTAATAAATACAGAATGAAGCTAGCCGCTTGGATTATTCCCCATACCTATGATACATTTTCTTATTTCGAATAGTAGTACCACAGAAAGCAGAAGAGATAATGAGATTGGCATGTTCCTGTTTCAGAGAGGAGATCATGAAGTTGTCTGACATTGTCGTTCAGCAGCCATCCTGCTAGTAATGAACACCCTGCGTTTATCGTTTATACCTATTTTTCCGGGTGCTTCATCTCAATGAAAAACAACTTGGAATGACATGCGCCTTCTCCCGATTTGATCCGATATAATTTCTTTTTGTTGGCGTATTTAAAAGTCAGGTATCTATATGGATTACGCACAAACTTTAGAAGATCTGAAAAGAAACATTCAAAGAGAAACGGCGAACATACCTGCCAATATGCAGGAGTAAGTAATGAGAACGGCAGAATTCAGTTCATCCAATGTATCGCCAATTTTCAGGCCTCACTTGACCAATACCATATATTTAAAACTATGTAAATTAATACCTTAAATATCTAACTTCTGTTTGCAAAAATAAATAATGATATATTTAACACTTTTTGGGTCATTGCAATTCGAAATAAGGAAGTTATTTTGCCCCACCCTGTAACGCATCTTCAAGTTATCTTCAAATCTAGTATAGAACATTTGAAAGGAATGATAGTATCTTGGAATTGTTTTACAAAATTGACATTTTAGGTGCAATTCCTTTATCAATTTACGCTTGGAATATTGTTGAAAAAAACATATTAGGGTTGTTATTTACAACACTTGGACAAGCCAACATCGCTAGCCGACGGCTATGCGAAATTAAGTCAGAATGGCGTGTCTTTCATTTAACCAAAACACCACGAAGATGAAAGGTCATCTTTGCTCTAAACTTCTCAGATAGAAAACACCAACAGATGATCCACTCAATCAATTTGGAGGAGGGGGAGGAAATTTTCCCCATATCATCATACTCATAGTTACAGCTCAATGACCATACACAGGCCTTTTGATTCCACAGATTTAACGAGCACGTAAAACACATGTATTTGTTGGTTCTTTGGCGGCATTGGGAATTGCACCCAGCCCTTCTGGATAGAAAGTCGATGCCATAACCACTAAGCTAGATGGCCGTCCGATATTTAGGACGCCGAGCTGGTAGCCGAATGGTTAGCGCTCTTGCCTTCGGTTCAACAGTTCGTGGATTCGAATCCCACCTTGGGCATGGATGTTTGTAGTGGTTCGGAATCCACTTTAAGCCGTAAGTCCCGGTCTGATTAGCCATCGTGTGCAAAAAATGACCGTTGAGCGAAAAACAAACCGATATTTAGGACATTTTAATTTATACAAGCTTTATAACGAAAGCGGTCAAACTGAAGAAAGGCAAGAATATTAACGATTTCAGTGAGATGAGTTACTCCTGTATAATCTTCGACAAAGAAAGCCAGTGTTGTCCGAAATTTCATTCCAGATAAACGACTTTATTGAAATTATAAAGAAGAGGAATTAAAAAAAAAACTTTCAGATATCAAACAAGAAGAAATTGATATAGTATCGCGATCATCCAAGAAACAAACAGATGAATGGCGAACGAAACAGAAGAACTTTTTTTTAAAACAACAACAAAGCAATAATTTTATTTCGAAAATATGAAAAAAAATTTTAGAATCAATAAAATGAAAGCAAAAAATTTTCTTAAGTTTAAATTTTATTCTGCATCTAATATATATAATGCATACTCAACATTTTTTTCTAATTGTATTTTAATAATAATGAGTAATCAGTTAAGTAAAAATATAATTATAACCCTTGAGAGATACATTCATTTATTTATTTTTGTTTCTTAAACTCTCTCTCTCTCTTTCGATTTTAAAATTATATTCCGGTCCCCTATCTCTCTCTCTCTCTCTCTCTGGCGTTTGTAAAAACCAGTGTTTACTATAAGTAAATTTAACTGTTCAATTAATATTTCCTTATGGTAATATATTTATTCTTCATATTAAAGAATAATCTAAAATGAAACCTAAATAATAATTTTAATTAATATAAAAGTTTCGTACAATGTGTATTCATGTATATTTTTGCATAATTTATATGTTATATAATTACTTTCATTATAATTGCTTATTTTGATGTGTTGAAATTTGCTAGACTCAACCAACATACTCGTTATTTTCAACCACCGACAAGAGAGGAAGTCGGCATCTGCAATTACATCCGCTTAGATTTTTACATGTTACAAAGATAGTGGGTTTCATACTCGACCCAACGGAATATGTATTGCGCACATTGCAACGTTGCTTTTTGCAATGTTTTTCAATAAAAAACGATACCTCTATCGGGCAAACCAAATAGCTGTGCTTGCTTGGTCTCTGTTTCAAAATTGAGGATCCATCTATTTTTGGGAGCTACAATGGTACTATTAGTTACCCCACTATTTAAAAGTTCCTAGAAATGCAATATTCCCAAAAAATTGATAATTTACCTTTAATTTCATCGAGGTAAAAGCAACTTAAAAAATTATCACAAATCAAATATATACCAAAAACAGAACATTTTGATAAATATGTTAGTAAACAAATGTACATATAATGAATAAATATGAGATACACACACACACACACACACACACACATATATATATATATATATATATATATATATATATATTGAAATATTAAAATGTATGCAGTAAAGTTACACAAGTGCCATCCTATTTCATAATTTTTTTCTATTGTATAAGTGAATCCTAGGACATATTGTTCCATTGAAATAATTTAATAATAAACTAATAAAAAACGCTTTATAGCAAAATAAAAAATAAATAATTTTAAGCAAATAAATAAATTGTACACAAGTATGTATCTAAATACATATAAATTAAGAGAATGAAATTAGTGCTGCAAAATATTCAGATAAAACAAAAAGGGAATCAAAATTTGAAAATAAAATTTATTTTAATTGAAATATATATATATACACAAGTTAATTTTATAAAATATTATTAGTCCCTAATCACACACACACACACAACACACACACACACACAACACGAACACACACACAACACACACACACACACACAACACACACACACACAACACACACACACACAACACACACACACACATAATTTAGTTCTTTATAAAAAAAACGCGTTTTTTTATTAGTAAAACAAATGTAGATTACAGGAATTTTATTTTCTATCGTGTTTAATTTTTATTTGTTATTTTATTAAAAAAACTTTTAATTGCTAATGTTATGATGTTTAATATTGTATGCATATAATTATAATAAACTATATTAACGTGACTATTTATTATTCCAGTTAAATAAACAATACATTAATTCTGTGAAATTTAATTGACCGCTATTTTAACACAAATGGTAGAATATTTTCTCTTAAAATAGATACGAAGAAAAACCTAGATGTTGGTCGTGCAAGAAATCCTTTGAAGCTTCCCCAAACAACGAAAGTTCTCGAGTCCTTACAGCATTTTCAAATGTCATTTTCTAATTATGAAGTTTCAACAATGCCTATTTTACACAAAGATCTTTAGTTTTATGTCTAAAAGTGCTGGTGGTAAGAAGAATGATGTTGTCGCCTAGCGGAACTAAATATTACTCCTTCCCTTCTTGAGCGATAAGATGAAGTGAAAATAGCTTTCTATGGGCTATATTTTTACATCGAGCCTATAATAAAGACATCCGAAATCCGTCGTATCCGCTAGAATAACATGCTGTTTCATTGTGCCTTATATATGCATCTTTTATTACCAGAAAATTGTGGGATCCATAAATAAAAGTGAAGGAAAAAGAAAATGACGTCATGTTGATTCTTGTCTTATAAATACATATACTGCCAATTATGCTTTTTTTTATAACTGACACACTCGCGCTCAATATTTAAATCAGCAACTTTAATTCAATTATGATGTTTCCGCAAGGAGAAATGGTGATTATTTTTTTGTTACTTTTACTGTGAAAACGTGAATAAGATAATGTTGCTTAGGCATGCATTTAGGGAAAATTAGAGACCGTGTAAATCCAAAACAATGATTCAACTTCAGGATTACTTCCTGGTGTGGATGACCTATGATCTTACCGCACGAAATACCATTGGATAGAATTTAGCACAAGTCATAATTAATTACTCGGTTCCAGTTTGTGGGGAATATGAGCTTTTTAACTATAACACAGCATATAATTCATTGCAATATTTATTTTAATTGAAAGAAATTGGGGTTTTAATTCAGTAAACAATCCCTAAGTAATTCATTATTTTATAGTAAATTATTTATTACTACAAAAATTTAGAAATCAGTTTTTTAAATAGAAACAAATCTAAAGCAAAACTTTCAAAACTAGAAAATCAGTTTTTTGGCCAATGCAATAAATTTCAATAATTTTTAATATGAAATAAAATAAAGCGCAATTATTCAAAGAATCAATCTATATTGTCACATATACACAGCTAATATTTTCTTCATTGATTTTGTTGTTTCATTTAATATTTTTTCAATCAATTTTCCACTAATAAATACTAAATATAATGCCTTTTGAATAAATGTCGTATCAATTATAAACAAAATTTTAAAATTTAATTTTTCACATTGTTTACACTCTTACAGCACAGTGCATGTCCGAGGTTCGATCATCGGAGTAGGCAACTTTAAACTCAGCCTTTCATCCATGATAAACTGAGTACCAAGCATGCTTGGGAACTAAACACTAGGTGTTTCGCGTTAGGATAACCACCTAACCAGTACATATGCTTCGCACACCATGTCTCTTCATCATGAAAACGGACATGAACACTGTAGGCCTTGGGCCCAATAAGGGCTGCCGAGTCACTGAATTTAGTTTTAATATTATAAGGAAGCCACACATATCTCTTAAAAGATTTATCAAACAGTATTTCTTTCTCAACGTGTCTCTATCAAATCAGTCAAAGCTGTAAAGAATTAAATTTACATAAATTGAAATTTATTTATAAAAATTATAAATTTATTTAAGAATTCGAAATTTAAATTCCGATAAATGCATGAAGATAAATGGATGAGATAAAGTTTGAGATCCTATTTAAAACATTTTATTACGATTCTCTATTGGTTTAAAATATCCATGACGTCAGATAATGTTAAATCCATGTCACATTGAGACAGTGTTGTCAATCCGAATTGTCGACGAATCTGCTGCCTGCCTTCAGATGACATTCTTCGAGCTGCAACAAACAAGCTGAAATTCATCATCGAATGACCGAGAATAATGTCGAAGTTGACACGGGTGCCGTATAATCAATGACTCCAAATTCTAAATATTTTTGGCGATGAAGAAATGTTGCCAAGATAACGTATCGTAGCGTGCGTGATGACGTAAATATTAAGGTTACCCAAATGGAATTTTCTGCATAATTCTTATAGGTCTCCATGTGTATGATGTAATAAAAACGAGGTTACCACATGCATAAGAAAATCCGCCCAAAAATCGCCAATCTCAGAATTTGGCATCATGGTTTATACGACACCTGTGCCTCGGATTTCATTCTATTTATAAAGTGTAAGGAGCAAATCATCGGTTTGAGAAGTAGTTTTCCATTGATTCAAACCATTAACACATGAACAATAGAAAAACAGAAAAGTAAAATGAAAAAGACGAAAAAAAAAAAAAAAAAAAAAATCCATTTTAATGTTAGTTTAAATCGGCAAAGATGATTTAAATTTTTGAAATTTTTTTAATTAATAGAATTTTAAATTAATAATTGCAACTATTTGTTAAGAAATCTCTTTTGAATCTTAAGATTATTGCTTTACTTACGCCAACATTAAAATTTTTTTTCTTTTTTCTCTCTCTCTCTCTCTTTTTTCTTTTTTTTTTTCCTCTGAGGCATGGGGTGAGGAAGGAATGACAAAAACATTACCTTATTTTCCTCTCATCAGCTAGAGAAAAATAATACTAGGTTTGAATATTTTGCAATTAGGCGGCTCTTTCACGCGCAGAATTTCCGCTCCCGCGGGTTTCCATTGCAAGAATGAACGATTGAATGAGTTTGGACTCATTGATGAAACGAAGGAAAGTGAAATCTGAGCTGAATTGCGAAAGGAATAAAGATCGTAGTTAATTCCTATTCTGATTATGAATTGCATTCTGGCATAAATGTTATTCAGATATTTAATATTGGTATAATCAGGGAATCATCTGCTTCGTTATTGTTAAAATGAAAAGAGATCCTATTTGTAACAATTTGATAGAACGGTATACTTTTATTATATAATTTATTTTAAATTATTAATTTTAATGTATCATGACATTAAACACAATATTGATTGGAAACCAGCATTTTACACTAATTGATCTGAAATATATTTTTACATGTAATAGATATTTAATTCATTCAGAGAATCAGATATCGGAGAAATATTTATTACTTCATTTCAAATGATGACTGGCAATTTGTCAATCTACTCAAGATAAACAAAGCGTCCTGTTACAAAAAATGTATCGTTAATGCATCATAAATAGAAACAGGAAAATCATTTCGATCATTACCAAGCATGAATATTATTTGTTAAATTATTTATTTCTGGTGTTTAATAGATTAAAATTTGAATTTTGATTCTTTTTTGTCGAAGGATTATAATTTGAATACACTAACTGTAACAATTTTAAAAACTTCATGTCATAGCTTATTCTTGAATCAAAGGTAACTTTGTAAAAGCCGTTGAAAAAAAATCGCTATTAAAAAAGTTGAAACAATCTTTTTAAAAAATTTTGAACTCACAGATATTAACTTGGTGTACAGCTTAGCTAAATGAAATATACTTTGTTTGTTTGTTTGTCGCTCAACGGTAATTTTTTGCATTCGAGGGCTAATTAGACCGGGACCTACGGCTTAAAGTGGATTCCGAACTACTACAAACATCTATGTCCAAGGTGGGATTCAAGTCACGAACTGCTGAACCGAAGGCAAGGGCACTAACCATTCGGCTGCCAGCTCGGCAAATGAAATATACAGACTAAATAAAACAAAACGTTATCTTATAAACTGATACCATATGAACTTGCATTAATTGCAACCACCAAGACTTCCTATCATAAAAGTCTTTATATGTACCAATAATTGAAGTGCTTATCAAAGTTTCTGTACTTTCTTTGTGTGTACTTTAAATCTCTAATTTTTTTACTGGTGAAATTTCAAACGAGCTTTCTTATGTGACTCTTATTTTACTCACGGTTCTTCACCCTTTATACATGTGAACTCTGTAAGAAACTTTTTATGTTGAGCACCAAAAGAGAGTTTAATTTATCTTTTAAAATATTTTCCACCGATTCAGAAACACATTAAGGTCAACAGATAATCTAATGAAAATTACGGTTAGTTGGCACAGGTGCCGTATAATCCATGATTCCAAATTCTGAATTTTTTTGGCGCTGAAGAAATGTAGCAAAGATAATACTAGGGTTACCCAAATAGAATTTTCTGCGTAATTCTTATAGGTCTCCATCTGTATTATGTAATAAAAACGAGTTTACCAGATATGTAAGAAAATCCGCCAAAAAAATCGCCAATCTCAGAATTTGGCATTGGTTAAATATAACATACTATAAACATAAATATGCCATTGGTACTTTCATTTAATTTAAAAATCAATTTAAATAATTAGAAAAGAATGATAATAATTTTTAACACTAAATTTCTTCGAAATATAACTGAAAAACTCTTAAAGTAAATAATATATTTTTATTCAAATATTTGTCGCACGCATACATAAAATCAAAATAATTCAACTGAGCAATTAGCCAAATTGTTAGCTCTCAGTCTTTCAGTTCAAAAGTTCGTGGTGTCGTTCCCTACCTCAGACTGTGATTTTGTAGAAAGGTCGCCATTTTGTATTTCAAGTCTCTGTCTAATTAAGAGAGAGAGAGAGCCTCATGTGCAAACCGGTGCCTCCATGCCCAAACCGGGATTCAAATCCAGGACCTCCTTATCCGCAGTCACCCACGCTGACCACTAAACAAGTTGGGTGGCATAAATAGCATTTTAATTTTATTTTCAATGAAATGTATACCATTTGCAATCAGCTCTGTAAAGGATATAAATAATCGTATATACATTACAAAAATTTATAATTTACAAATATATAAGATCACAAAAAAAGGTTTATTTGATATTCTAATTCTTTTCTGTGATTTAAATTTGTTGGATTAGATAGCAAGTTTAGCTTATGAGTTTATGCGGTTCTAAACATTTTTAGAATCAAGATATTACATTTAACCACTGGCGATGGAATACTCGAAAAATATTTTTGCTTGTCGACCCGAGTAATTCTTGACCTTTGTTACACTGTCCGAGAACAATCTATCCATCCTTTAAACACGAAATTTACATGTCTAAATATGAATTCGGTTTCAAACAGGTCAGAAAACAATGTGAAGAATAATACTACGCATCGTTCAAGAAGGGAGGGGGAAGTAAAATTGTTCAATTCATGAAAACTCACTTCCGAACTTTCGAAACCAGAGTTTCCGGTTAGATGGAGATTCATTCTTTCCGATGATGGGACATCGACACATGTCCTTCACCCAACAAACATTTACTGAGCAAGCAATGCAGCTATTGTCTGGGAATTTGCCAAAACGGCACAAAGATGAGCCGATCCTTCGTCGTGATCAGTGATATCACGAGCGCCTTCAACAATGTGAAGTGATTCAAGTCTACATGATATTGTTATAAAATGAAGATACCAAAACATGCAAATATCTGATTCATAGTAAGAGGACGATTTGATTTTGGATAATGTCGTATGATTGTTAAAGGTCACTAAGAGTATCACCCGAAGCAACTTATCAATAGTGCCATCCTTTAGTTTTTACATCTTCAATGATAGACCGAACATAGAAAAATTCATTTGTCTTTCAATATAATTTAGTAAAATGAAGCAACGAAAGCGTGCTATGATCTGGTTTGTGCGGATTTGATTTTCCAGGTCTTATCATGTTTAAGATCCTCACGGAGATTCACTTTGATCAAATTATCAGTGGTGCCATTATTTATTTTTTGTACGTACAAATGTTGTTTAAATATGCAAGAATCGTTAAGAAAATCTTTCAGCATGTTTGTTACAGAAATAACACTTATCAATAGTTTTGTTTTTGTTTATTTTGTAATTACTTTCGTTCAAATTATCAAGGGTTTTAATTTAATTATTAGTTATTTAAACTATACATCCTACGAATGCATTTTTATAAAACGAAACACCAAATTGGAAAACATCTGAGTTTAGTAGGAGTATGTGATTTAATATTGAATGTCTTTATGATTATGTTAAGGACCACAGAGCCACCTCTTTGGTCAGCTCTTATCAGTAGTGCCATTATTTAATTACTGCACAGATGTGGAAATTTTGAATATGTCACTTATTTCTTATAGTTGTAACATTTACTAGCTGCTGTGCTTTCCAGTAATTACTGTCAATCCTGACTTTTCACCTTAAATACATGCTTTGTTAACTTTTAATTACTCCTTTTTACATGTTGCAACACCTATTTTGTAATAAACGTAACCTTAAAGTACGTATATTTCTAAATAGTACTAGACGTACTTTATTTGTTGTAATTGATGTATTCCCTAAAATTATAAGGTTGGAGTACTTTAAAACTGGGAGTGATCGGAATGTCCTCCAAGTGCAATGATACCTCTGAAGATACCAGGCCAAGTATTGGGTATCTTCTGCTTGGCCCTTACTTCAAAACCACGAAGACACCACCCGGCTGCTACTATCTAACTGGTAGAGCCCAATTCAGGGCTAGATACAGGAAAGCATGCTGGTGCAATAAACTTTTTACAAGTATTTAATACAATGTTGTTCTTTCTCAAAGGGAAAATTCTTTCCTTCATTTTTTTTAATTCATTGAATTTTGAACATTAAAATTAATGCAATTTGTGTGGGAGTAGTTATTTTTCAAAATCTTTATTCAGTTAAAACATATACTCGGTGAAATAGATTTGATGATAACTGAGATGATTTGGTAATTAAATATTTTGTGTTATGATCTGTAGTTCAACAGTCCATCGGTTTTCTTTCCATCTTGGCTTGGATATTTTTATTTATTCCTCGGCTACTTTAAACCCTGAATTCCACTAGAATTAGAATGTATGCATGAAAAGTGACTGCAGAATGGCAAATATATCATCTACAGATTTCTGCAAGAAATAATTAAAATATTAGTAGATCAAATTTGGCTGCAGAAAACATATGTAAAACATAAAAATTGGTTTCCCCAAAGACGTAGAGAGAGAATTATTGACAACTCTCACTACAATTATTATCATAATACCACCAAAATTCTTGCAAAGTCTTACAGCATCAGTAGATCTCTGCTCTCAAGGAGAACATTCAATAGATATTAAGATTGCGTACTTGTATCGCAAAAATTTGAAATTCTCAGATTACTTTTCAAATCTTATTTTCAGAAATACAATTCATATTATTTAATATCACATAATTAATAAATTCATTTAACTATAATAATATCGTTTGTTATATATTTGCTTATTAAATTGGAATTCCATTTCACTATTCTTCCATTTTTCTAGTTCTCTACAAGACAGATTTATTAACTTTTAAAGCATGATATTTTAAGCAAAAGTGAGGCCGTGCTGGCCAGATGGATAGGGAGTTCATTATGGTTAACGGAAAATACTGAGTTCGAATCTCAACCTACTCAGAGTTGGCAGCTGGGATACGTTAAATATATCGTGATTGTAATGTCCTCCGTATTAATATAATATTTTTAGAGATGATAGGACAAAGTTGGGGGGGGAGTTCTGCCCTGTCCCTTCTTTTAAATTACGAAGACTCGTTTTCGGAGACTACAATAACACACTCATTGGGTGCCCCACCATATGAGGTGCCCTCATTCTCGCCTTTTATAGCGCTGAAAGGAGGAAATCCTAGTTGCCGGGCACTCTACAACAACATTTTAAAACAAGAGTAGTCTTATTAATATAATATATTTACAAATACAAATTATCAAGTAAATGCTTTTGACAGTTTTCCGTTAAAGTGACTACTTTAAAGTTTTCAGTTAAAGTGACTACTTTAAATAAATCGCTTATGTCAAAATGATATTTCAAAAGTCAATAACGATTAAAATATATATTTCATTACTCCATCCGATTTCAAGTCATGTAAAAACGCTTTACCTTCTGGCTATGCTCTGATCTCTAAGACGGGAATTAGATTAAGAGCTCCACACGTGAATTGTACTTCGAAAAATCCGGGATTTCAATACAACTAATGCAATTTGCTGAATCCTGGATTCGAAGAATTTGAGATTATCCGGTTCAAGTTTCTTAGCCATGAAATATAAAACTAAACTATGGTAATCAAAAAGTTAATCGCAAATGACAGATTCATAAAAATGAATTCACAAAAAACATATTTTTAAAAATTTTAGTTCGTAAATTAGCAATTAAAATTATTATTGTGTCTATAGGACCATGCTAGGGACCAGCAACTAGTTTGTAAAATCGTAAATTAGAGGTTTGTTAAAACAAGCACTTTTACTCTATCAAGGAAATCTATTTTCTCTGAAATTAAAAAGAAATTTAATTTTATTGTAACATAATTATTTAAATTTAATTTTAACTTAAGAACTATAAATATAGTGTAGAAAAATATTTAACAGTTTATTCATATCCAGGAAAATTATTAGTTTTTGTTATCTATTATTTTTAAATATGGAGGAAATTTTCGAAAAATATAAATAACTTCATACAGAATTTACAAGCAATTTATAAAATACGCTACTTTTTAAAAAATTAAATTTTTGTAAGCATTTTATAACATTATGTGAATAAAAATGACTACATATTATCTAATATCAACCACATTTGTCTAGTACCAACTATATACAGGCTATGATCTTGTTTTACAGAAATCCCCAATCTTTTATTGCAAAATCGTACATATAACGTTCATGTTTAATAATAAATTTTTTCAAGAAATTTCACTGTAAACTTGTCAAGAATTTTTGATCTGAGATTTTTCAATATTTAAGACTTTCAAAAGTCATTAAGGAATTTTTCATTTTTCTACAAAAATTTGCTTATTCTTTTTCTGTCATTTTTATGTTTGTGATGATATTATCATTCTTTATAACTGTAGGGAAAAAATAGAAGCAACAAAAAAATTCGTT
Source organism: Latrodectus elegans (assembly GCA_030067965.1). Classification (NCBI taxonomy): domain Eukaryota; kingdom Metazoa; phylum Arthropoda; class Arachnida; order Araneae; family Theridiidae; genus Latrodectus; species Latrodectus elegans. Next base: position 23,138,284 of record CM057813.1, read on the forward strand.
TCCTAATTTAAATTCAGTTATTCACAATTTAGCAATGGATGGAGTGAATAAACTTGAACCTTATTAAAATTTACAGTAATTCGAGACTTGTTTTTAAAAAGAAATAAGAATTTAATATTTAATGTTATAGAATTCAATTTTTTCCAAAATGCAGTGATTTATAATTAAAAAATTAGTGACTAAGGTGATTACTTGAAATTTTCTTTTGCTGGTTAAATGAAAACAATAATATTCGTAATTTTGTTACTTTTCCATTATACCCCCCCCCGTCGATAATCCCTTTAACGGGAAAGAATAAAATCGTAAATTAATGCCGTATAAATATTTTACTAGCATCGGGTATTGTTTAGAAAAGTTTAAATTTTTTAGAAAATATTAAAAATACATTTTATAAACTGGATTATTACTTATGGACAAAACTTATTTAAACGTCAATGTTTATTCTTGGGGACAACTGCTTAGCTATTACATTGATTTTGGATTACGTTATATAATATAATAGTACCTTTTTCAATGAAATAAAATTTAATATTTCTGTATTTGGCAATTTTTCCCCTTGGAGACTAGTGATTGCAACGATTCTTTTAACCGACAAAATTATACTTGCCATTTTTTTTGCACCACCCAGCTTTAGCTTTGTTTAGTATTTAGCTTGTTAAGCTCTGTCTCTTCAGTCAATTTTTACACATCAATTGAATTTATTTAAATTAATCGATTAAATGTATTCGATTGAATACATTTTATTAAAAATAAAATTTTGAGGAGACAGCCATTAAAATCATTATATTAATTTTTCGCTTCTCGATAAGAAAATACTATTTCTTTAGGTTCATTAGCGGTTATAATGGAAAATTATCGTAATTTTTAATTTCTTTATAGCAAAATATAAGACAATATGTAAATACTTCATATTCTAAAGAGATGTGCAACAATTGAATCGAGTTATATAAAAAATTAAAATACTCTCATAAAGTAAATGGATTTCAAGATCTTCAGGAAATTCTAGTTTCTTTTTAACTTTCATTTGACATTGAAACTTCAGAGTTCAGAAGTCAGAAACGAAAAGACAGCTGTTTCTAGCCTTGAAGGGACCATATTCAAAATTCAAGCTCAACAATAAAGATCTTTTTTCATCCGACAGCGACAAGACATGCATACAGACTGACGTTAAATAGAATATTCTCCAGATTTATTTTCCATGACTTCAGGCAAAGGCATGGAGACGCAACGTCTGCTTACCATTTCCCATTCACAATGTACTTCGAATTCAAAAGAATATTTTTTTCGCTCAAAAATAAACTTCATTTTTATGCAAAAACTTAAATCCAACGTATATTATCAATACATTTACGATTTTTTTTTTATCATTAAAATAAAAAAATGATTTTCCGATTGTTTTGTATGACAGTTCGGAATTTAGAACAAAATGAGGTGATCGAAATCATTGAATTATTTTGTTACTGGTCTTTTTATTTCGATTTTTTCCCTGTTTTTACAGAATGTGGTTTATTTTAAATACATTTAGAAAACTTTATTGATTTCTTATCAGTAAAGAATATGGATAACTCTTTCTAAACATACATTATATTACTAAACATACATAAACAAACATAGGATTATACAGAATTATTATTCCATGAAACAATTTATTAAATTGAAATTAAATAGCCATCAAAAAATTTAGAAATAAATAAATAATATTTCTTACCAATAAAGAGAAATAATTCGTTAATAGTTTTTCAAGATACACAATTTGTTTTTCTACACCAATTAAGTGTTAAAAGCTTATTTTTTTTTTTCATTATACGATGAAAACATACAATTACAATAACTGAAATGTGAATTTCTCTCAAAATTTTATAAATGTTTTCATTAAAACATAATAAAATGATTGCAAACTGCGATTAATGTGATCTAAATTCAATTTATATATTATTTTATCATCGGTATGGTGGTGATATTCGATGAAACTGCACAAGAATGCCTAACTCACTTCTATAATTGGTGGCTTTCACAAATTCTATCTCAAACAGCTGCAAGTCTTTTTCATCATTTTTATTTTTCTTCGGTAATTATGTAGACTCAATATTGCATAAAGGAATAACGTTCGTTTAGTGACCAGTATTAATTAATTGTAAAATATTTCGCCCATATCACAAGGAAATTCATCGCGTTCGTGATTCGTTGGGAGGAAATATTTTCGATTAACTCAACAGAAGACTATCGAGTTGGCAGGGCATATACAGTTAAAAATCTCTTTCGGTTAAATATTTTTTCGTTAGTGAGGTGGTGGACAAAAGGATTTATACACAGGTATCGACCAAGGAATTTATCATGGTTCAAAATAAGAAGTTCTTAACCGTGTTTAACGGTTTCGAACAATTGGAATAAATTGTACAAAGAGTATTGAAAAACAAAGTATGCAAAAAAAATCGAAAATGAATAACTTAACAAACAACTCATATTAAATAATTATATATGATTTATGATTTATATATGAGCCATGCTCATATATAAATCATAAAACCCACATATGAATCTAAACTGAAAACAATTTAATTGTAGCTTTTTACCAGACAATCGATTTTAAAATCAATGAACACAAAATTAGAAATTACGTTAAGGACAGACGAGTTAGGAAAACGAGAGCGGGGACAGTGTATATCAAGTAGAAATAAAATTGTGTGCAACGATTTTCATTAACTTTCCAGGAAGATTAGGCAGTAAATTCAATAAATATTTTATACACTTAGCCTATTATTGTTGTGTTAATAAAAAAAATAAAGCAAAAAAAGTAAAAACAGTCGAAACGAATAAAATTGCATCTACTTATGCATATTTAATCTAATCAACACACTTATAAAACAATAGGAAACAATAGCCAAATATTATTCAACACTAGTTTGGGAAGAGAAAAAAATCTTGGTCTAAATCAAACTAAAATATTAAGTGCGGTGTTTGGAAAAAAAATATCCACCTAGTCTTTTTTTGAGTCCTATTGTGGATTTCAGACACCCGTCTCGAGAAAGTGTAAGGAATAAAAAGAACTTGTGACAATCACTGAAAAATAAATCATCTCACAATGATAAAAAAAAGGCTGAAGAAAATATATTATGAGTATAAAAAAATGGAGTAAATATATTCAGAGCACACACAGAGATAAAGAAAATACAATTCTAAACATAGCCTGAATTTAGTTTTAAAAAATTGAATAATATATATATATATATATATATATATATATATATATATATAAACATTTACATTAAATTCTCAAATACAATCAAAGAGAAAACAAAGTAGCATGGAACTAAAGAAATGGAGAATGTGTAAATAATCTTAGAGATGTGTTTAATTCATAACAAATTTTGAAATCAGGATTCCTACTACAATTAAAATATATTTCAACATTCTGAGAATAACTATGAAATCTTTTCTTATCAGTTTCAGAAATTAGTTTTACGAATTCATGATAAGAATGTGCACTGACTTTTCGAAAGCTGTAAAAAATCTTAATATGGATTCATCTTAATTTAGTGACAGGATCACAAAAAAAGTCACTTGTAAGATCGTGACTACTGCTAAAGGACAATGTTGTGTTTCTAAACTCGGTGTGTAAATATGATGGGGCTGGTTGGTATTTGAGAATTTACAGGTTTTTTGCCCGTTTTTGACCCATGAAGACAAACTATTGTCTAAAAAACGTGCTTCAGTAAAACATTATTTTGAATATATCTCAAATAAAACCATACCAATTGCCGAGAACTGAGAAGTTATCTTATAATGGTTATGGCAGGTATTTTTGAGAGTCAAACAAAGATAGCAAACCATGAAACAAAAACTCCCAATTTATTTTTTAATTTAAATTCTGGTATTTTACAAATTAAAAAGACATTTTCAAATGTTTGCAGAAATAACCTTGAAGATTAATAATTTCTTGATGCATAAAATGATGCTAAAGTAGTTGAACAAAAGAAACTATAATCCGAAAGACTTTTCCTTGGAAAAAAACTCTAAATTAAATATATATTTAAATTACTTTTTTAAAAAAATAGATTGTATTTCATTTAATCGATTTTCGGGAACCTTAGCTGGCGCTTTGACCTCGATGGCATTAGATCTGCGCTTGATAAAAATAAAATTCAAAAGAAGAATTTTTTTTTCAAGTCTTTCAAAATACTGCTTACAACTTTTGATAACAATTGCTGGTTCAGGAGCGGCATAACTTCTAGAAAGTCAACTTCCGTGCTGAATTATAAAAAACTTTTAGTCACCGTTTTGCATTACATAAGCAGACATAATATTTATTTAATTTTAACGCAACCGATTCCCTTTCCAGAATAAAGTAGTAAACAAGTTTAAAAATGTAAAGTTTGATCAAAAGATTCAGTTTTATTAAGAAACGTTTGAAATAGTTAATATTTTTTTTGAAAACAATGCTTTATTTAACTTACTGAAATATTTAATATTAGGTGTATGCAAGAATGGTGAAGCATATATTGTTTTTTCTGTTGATTATGTCACTAATTTAATTCACTGACATAAAAGCAAAATATTGTAATATGTCAAGAGAGAGAGAGAGATGTAATTTAAAATATACAATGTAAATAAACTGTTACTAATAAATGTAAATAAAAAATATATAAAATGTAAAAGATGAACAAGTAAAACTAGATATATCAAATTTACTCATGTACAAAGTTATTTTAACATATTTTTTAATTGTTATTTCATACGAAAGAAAATTTGTAATTTTGAACCTTTACAAATAGGGAAATGATTAAATGGTATGCTACTTTAATAAAACTGTATTTCAACTATGTATTGAAGCAGATAATATACAAAATCAAAGTAATACAGCCTCAAATACCCTGAAAAATTTATTAATTGATCGAAAAAGTTTTCCTTTTTCTCAATTGAAAAAATTTTCTCTGTCAAAATTTACTACATTAAAATTATTAATTTACTTTCTTCACAAAATAAAATTAAATTTACATTAATTTTTATTTTTATTTTTCATTGATCTTTTAAGGAGCTTACACATTAACCCTGTACACTAATAATTTGTAACAATGGGGGTAATGAAAATAATTTTTTGATTAAAGAAGAATTATTTTCAAGTGCTAGGCATTAACCCTAATCTTTTTTATATCGGAAATTTATGTAAAATTAAAAACATTTTTTTTTACCCAAAACTATGCTTGTAACTCTGCGAAACAAACAAGTTCATCTATAACATATACAACTAATTTTAATTTATATTGAAGTACAGGTAACATTTTTTAATGTTTCAAAGCTTTGAAATACATCCTTCTATTTTTATACAAGACACAATATATTTCTTCCAAGATTCTGATTTTATTAACAACTTTATTTATAAAATTACAGTATAAGCATTGTTATTAAATTTATAAATAAATATCTACAAACAAGTGAAATTGCATCATTTGAAAATAAAAATCATCAAATATAAGAAAAATGCCATTAAAAAACAGCATTTTTTTTTATTTTTCAACAGCACTATAATCAGCTTTTCTAACATATATTAGAAAATATGTTTTATTTTCAGCTTTCAAAACAATATCTAATTTTTTCAATACTTAAAATAAGATATTGTTTCGAAAATTATAAATTAAATATATTTTGCAATATATTAAAGTAATACTAATTTTCAATAAAATAATAGCTTAAAATAATGCAACAATCGGTAAAAATTACCTAAACTATTTTTGAATAGAACTTCACAAATTAATTCGTTATTTACATTTCTTGACTAATTATTTTATGAGTATCATCAATTATTTTTAAAATTGTCTAGTAAACTTTTAAATTGTTATTATTAAAAGTAACAGAAAATTCTCAGGTATATTTTAATAATATGAAATAAGCAAATGCTTAAGAACAAATTTAAATAATTAAATAAACCCTGAGTTAAAGACATTAAATAAAAGAATTAGTAAAATGCTGAAAAATTATATTATCTTAAATGTATATTTTATGCATGTATGTATATTTAAACTAAAATATGCTATTGTTTCCTTTTGTATTTTTATTATTTGACTACTATTTTGAACTATCAGTTTTCTGTATATTATACAAAATATTTTTCTAATGAAATATAAAATTGTTTTTTAAACAAGATAGCAATATCTTAACATAGAATAAATTTTGAATGTATCATTAATTTTTATGCTTATAATTTTGTAAGCGTATTTTTATTTATTAACGGAATTTATATTTAAAGAAATCAATGGTTTTGGTTAAATTATAAATCAGGTTTTGTTCTTTTATTTAAGCGATTTCTATATCTCTAAGTTTAAATCATTCCCTAAACAAACAAGTCAAAAAGAGTTTAATAATGTAAATAAAAACTGTAATGAAAACTTTCTTGTCTGCAATTTGTCTAATAATTTGTTTGTGTAAGGTTGCTGTGCCTCAAATATGGGACTTACCTTAAACGAAGATAAAACAAAATTTATGGAAGTTTCGTCTTCGACTGTGAGCTACAACACTCTCATTTACATAGACGTTCATGCCTTTGAAAAGGTATGCGCGTTCATATACCTCGGAACAATTTTTAATGATAAAAACAAGCTGGAAGCTGAAATCAACATAATCAAATCAGCTAATAAATGCTTTTTTTGGCTGAGAAAGCAACTAAAATCTAAACTTATTAGCAAAAAAAACAAAACTGTGGAAATTTACATTGCACTCATACTAGCCGTGCTGCTTTATGCAAGAGAAACCTGGACATTAAATGTCGATATACAGTGAACCCTGGAGATCTTTGAAAATAAGATATTAAGAACTATCTATGGGCCTATACAGGAACAGCGTTTCTGGCGAAACAAATATAATTTTGAATAGTAAATACTCCATAACCAGCTCCAGATTACCAAGGTTATCAGAAGTAACAAGCTAAGATGGTTTGGCCATGTCTGGAGAAGCGGAGAAAACAACCCCACTAGAATATCAATGCTTGAGAATCTCTAAGTATCCCGTGCCCAAGGAAGAGCACCAACAAGATGGCTAGTTCACATGAAACTGACTTCAAGATACTGAGAGTTAAGAACTGGCAAAGTGTCGCTCTTTACAGACTGGGCTGGAAAAAGCATTAAGTAGAGGCAGCTAAGACCTGTAATAAGTTGTTACGCTATTAAAGAAGAACATTGTTGTTTCATTGGAAGCACTTACTACTTTGCAAATAATATTTTTCTATAATTGTTTATTTTTATATAAATTTCAAAACACGTACAATTAGTTATTAATAATCAAGTAAATTTTTACATACAAGATTTTTTCCCCTAATAAATTTCACGCAAGAGGGAGTACTAAAAATTCCAATAGCTCTACACATCATCATTCTCGATTATGACTTATTCTGACGATATAGTTTTCATTGCTCGAACTAAAAAGACATTATTAAAGGTATTCATTGCCATTGAGGAATTGGCAGCTAAAATAAATCTCTGTGTTTATGAAGGTAAAACTAAATATATGCTATTGGCAAAAACGGCTATCAACCTAAAATTTCTTGGGACTGAACATTACAAATTAGAGCTTATTGCGAGCTTTACACACCTCGGCTCAAATTTGCAAAGCAAGGTTACTGGGATATTGAGATCAAATGACGTATAGTTGCTGATAACGGCTATATACCTCAATGGATTAAGAAATTTCGTTTATTCAAAATTAGTAAAAAGAAAAACTAAAATAATCTTTTATAAAGCCATCTTTAGCTTTACACTCACATCTGGTTCTAAAACTTGAGCTTTGACAAAATCGCATGATAACTGGCTTACTATCATTGAAAGAAAAGTGTTAAGGAAGATTATGGGTGTTGTATATGTATTTTTGTTGTTACTTATGACACTTGGACAAGCCAAGCTCACTATGCCATTGGCTAGGCGAATTTAATGCGTCTTTCATTTATCCAGAGCACCAATAAGATGAAAGTACGACTCTATCAAAGAAGTTCTAATTTTTTCTGATAGCTGACACCATTAAAGGATCCACTCTCTCAATTTGACATTGATCTGAAGGAGGAGACAATTTTCTCCAGATCATTACACCCATGATAACCTGTCAACGACCGACCACAAGACTTTCGATTACAAAGATTTAACGAGCTCGTATATCACATGTACTCGGTAGGTCTTTGGCGGCATTGGGATTCAAACTCCGTCCTTCCAGACGGAAGGGCATTGGTTTAAATCTTATACTACCAGGACCTTGTGTTGGATACGCTGGTAGTGTAAGGCGACGTAGGTACAACAATGAGTTGTACAGGATGTACAGAGAAGTTGACATGATTAAATTCATTAAAATTAATCGCATAAAATTTATTGAACACATCTGACATATGAATCCCTCCACTATGACATTCCTGATCTTCACGTACATGCCAATAGGAACCAAGGTTTGGAAAAGGTCCAGATTAAGATGGGCAGACACTATTGAGGAAGACTTAGAAATCTTGAAGGTTACCAATTGGAGTTCCCTGGCGAAATGAGCAAAATGAAACCCCTATCCCACAATGAGCTGTAATGTTAATAGATAAAAATCATAGATCGCAAATTTAAGGATATTTTAGATGTCAAAATCCAATATTTGGGTTAAGAAACGAGCGATATGAAAAATGATGTAATGAGGGCAAATTATTGCGAGCTATAAACTAATAATTAAAAGTTGGGATTAGTTTGTGAAAGAATAAGTTTTACATTTGCCCATTCAAATATCCATTGAATATCCAAAATTTATATTTAGTTAAATTTTAAAATAATAAATTGTTTAAAAAAATACACACGCACACACACACATATATGTGTGTGTGTTATATATGAAAATAGGGATAGTTTGAAAGAGACAGAGAGAAGAGAAAAGAGAATATCACTTAAATTTTTTTAATTCACGGCTCAAACCCTTCGGATTATGTGCCTCTGAAATGTGATTCCGTAAAAAGCCTCAACCTCATTAAATAATAAAAACTTCAAAAAGAAACCTCATTAAATAATTGTTCCTATTATTTTCGATTATAACGCATAGAATCTCTGTAGGCGTGTGCTAGAGAAATTTAAAATTACGCTTATTCATAAATTTAAAAGCAATAATTTTTATGCTTACCAATTCAGCAATGATCTTTATTAGCGAGGATTTTAATTTTAGGTTATTAAAATTTATATCCATAAATATATACTATGAAAAAATATTACTGGAATTGTATACATAATAGACAAAGGAAGGTAAAATAAAAAATGTTATAAGTAGAGACCCCTTTCGATAGTCACATAATGCAGTCACCATAATTACCAGACCTTAATCCGTTTGATATTCTTCTCATGAAATTCTTACAGTATTCCAATCAAAACATATTCCATCCACTATCTCTGATTTTTGGTTCATTTCAATTAAGTTTTCAATGTTGTGGTATATATAAATATAAGTTACATTATATATCATTAGCTTATGATTTGCAAATATCAAGTTTATTTAAGTTTAATTTTTGTAAAATTAGTTTATTCACTTAAAATATATTGAGAAATTATTGGAGAATTAATTGCATGGTCTTTATGTGCACACATTTACATGCATTGTAAATTTAATAGCAAATAAATTATGACTGAAAAAATATTTTTAAATTAAAGTCATTTACAAATTTCTACTATCGAAAACTCAGGTTAACGGAAAAAGATTTAAAGCACTTTGAAGAAAGAATAATTAAAATTTATTTTTTTCCTCATTTAATATTTAGAACCGTTGCCAAAATATTCTTATGAAATATATCCTATCATTAATAAAATATTAAGATTTATCGAATGTTTAAATATTATAGGCTGATGCATAAAGTTGAAGTTTTGAATAATGAATTGTGTATTAAATCTTTTAAATTTATAGACATAATCAATCAAAACAAGCTACATTAACTGCTTTGATTAAATGTGATTCGTGCCATAACAATATGCAAATGAAACCTGATGTTTCTAAAAACTATGCTTTCTAAAATCCCCATAATAACTGGTTTATGCATTAATTAAAATATGCAGCATTGGTTCTAGTTTCCTTTGGATCAAATTAAGTATTCTGTGTCTCGAGGTAAGTTATTAAAGTATTCAGATCATTGACGGACCATTAGGAAGATTGAAACGGTGTAATCAATTGCTGAGATTGTTAATTTTCTTTAATAAAATTTCATAATCTGTGGAATAAATAAACCGTCTCAAGCATGTTGCTTTAGCACATTGCTTTCTAAAAATAGATGATAAATTTCAATATTCATTTCAGATAATAAATCCTTTTAATATAGCAAGGTATAGTAAGTTGGTAAATCAATGACTTTATTGACAATTATTATTGGTGAGAGATTCTGTCAAATGTAGTCTAATAGTGGTGATCAAATGTAGTCTTATAATAGTCAATCAAATGTAATCTAATAATAATGAATCAAATCTAGTATTATGTTAGGAAAATCAGTCTCACCAAATATTAGTTAGGTACGGAAACCTACTTTAAATGTTTGTGCTCACGACCGATAATTCAGCACCAAATATTAAAATAACCACCAAAAGCTAAGTATTATTGGACAAGGGAAACCAACCTAAGTACCTGCGGTTATTATCCGAATTACCAAACAAAAAGTTTGCTTTTAAAAATGTTAAAAAAAAAACAGCAAAATATTTAAAGAGAAATTAAATATATTAATTATAATACAATAATTCACAATTTAAATCTATTACTGTTTATTTTATTTAATTGGTTCTCTTATTACAAATTTTATTTCGGTAAAAAATATATGCTATTAAACGCTTTGAAGTAAATTTTTCTCTCTAAAATTGTATTTGTATTCAATTTATGTTATTTAATAAATTTAAAAATAATATATCAATAACTTTGGTGAATATACCAACATTTTATTAAATACATTAAGATAAAGTGTGACATCTTTTATCTAAATTTATTTATTTTATCCCTTAAAACAATATATATTTTATCTATTTAAAATAAATTGTGACTTTTCTCTAATTTTAAAATTATGTATATTTTATCAGAACTTATCATAAATAGACGCTCTTTTTTAAAACTTTATTGATATTGATATAGAAGAAGAGTGTAATAAAGAATAGTTAAAATTTAAATGTCAGAGATAATTATTTTTAAGTACACATTTTCCCTTTAGACTCATTTTTAAATAAGAGAAAAAATGCAAATTTAATCTCTCGTTCATGAAAATTTATAGCGACATTTAATCAACGAGTTGCACCCAATTTTTATTCAATATAGTATACCTTATTCTATTATATAGTCTATTGGCTTAGATGAATGGCGTCCATGTTCTGAAGTTTGGGGGTATTTTATACGTAAAAAATCTGGAAAGTATGTGACTAGTCACCAAAAGTGCTTATATGAGGACATAATGAGCAACTAGTAGCATCATAAACTATAAAATTCACTGGAAAAATTGACTTTGTTTAATGAATTCTCAAAAATTGGTGTTTGTAGTGAGATTTTTTTTTAATAAGTTAAGAATAAGTGTCTAATTAGCTAAATATATGTAAATATGATTCGTTTGAAAGAAATTCAATGCTATGAACTTCTTGGTAGAACATTTTTGGAAATCATTTATAAAACACAAAATTCGTATTTTTAGTGATAAATGTATCATATTTATTGATAGAAGCTCAAAACGACATTAGTCGAACTTTAGTGCTTAAGCCATTACTTTACAGGCCCTCCTATATTTCTTAACAATGTCCTCTTTCCGAGTAATTACGGGACAATTATTTAATTGTTCACAAATAATTGGTTGATTATAATCACACTAAATATAGTTTGGCGAAATCCTCCACTCTCATTCTCTAAAAATTGTCTCGAAATTCATGTCTAGTCATGTCGAATCAATCCACTAAATACAGTCACTGTAGTCTTTCTCGGATAAGTAGGAACAGTTCTCTCCTCCCCCAGAATCTACCATCTGTTATCCCTTGAATGTTGAATCATACCCTGTTTAAGAGTTTTCCTAAAAGCCCGCTTCATAAACAATTTAGTGGTACGGAAAGAAAGCAGGCACGATTTATAGGCTAATGAAAAATATAAAGAAAGCAGGCATATTGAGTTCTATCAAAACTCACATCTTAGCAAGCTAAAGCGCATTTTAGCTTCTTTATTGAGAATAAATCCCACAATAAGCAGAAATCCATTGGAATGAAATTCTTTGTGCTAGTGCTTTAAGCAATGGTCTATCGAAATTATGAAATTATTTGTTACGCATTTCTTTTTGATTATTCAAAAGGGCTTGAAGCACACTTTTAGAATCTGATAATATGACAGCAAGAAAAAAAAGAATAAGATTCAAATGAAGTATAATTCTAAAATTATTAATAAATATCTGTTTTGTAATTGCCATTCGTTGTTTAAGCAAAATCTGTTTATAGAAGTTACCATTGTGAATATAGCATTAAAAGCAACTCTCCTTACATTGGATAATTTCTTTTGAACATCAGACTCATTTGCTTTTTTCAGGATATATTATTTTACAATTTTCTTTTACAGATAAAAAGAAATGGTAAAAATTTATTTCCAACAATTTCTAGTTTATTAGGCAATTTACTTCTATTTTTACAGTCTCATTAAAATAATAATTTCGGTATTATAAATCTTTGATAGCTGGGAATTTACTGAAATAAATTCTTTACATAAATTTATAAAACACAAATATTCATTAATATTATTGATTAGCTTAGCCTTCAGTTCAACATTAGTTGACAATTTTAATTTGTTAAGCTACGAAAATAAATTCCTATCTTGTTGATGCAAGCGCATATCTTATATTAATATCAAATAGATAACCCAAATGAAAATATATAAATATTAATGGTTTTTTTCATAAATTTGTAAAAATATTGAACACTTACATACATTTATTATTTTGTAAAGTATGTTTTATTCCATTCACATCAAACACTCATGACGCCAGTAAATTCATTTTCGCAAAATTTTAGCCTCAGGAGAAAAGTAGTCTTTTTAAGACTAAGCACTAATTTATAATAAAGCTACTTTTTGTAGTTTTACAATATTAAACAAGCTTAAACTCTATGGTAAATCATATTAAAGTATTACGTTACGAAATTCGTTAGAAATAATACGAAGGACTAATCATCAGAAAGTTTCGATGTTCGAAGCTGCTTTTTACTTCTTTGAATCATGTCATCATGTATCAAGAATTGTATCCCTTAAATTATAAAGTCATAAATCACACTTAAAATAGCTAAATGAATGCTTTATTCCCCGATAGTTAGTAGTTTAATATTCTAAGATGCTTAATAGTCTTCGTAAGTCTCTCTTAACAGTGTAGTTTTAAGACCCGCTGTCAGTCAATGAAGCCTGTTAAAATTGCTTAAGCAACCCAAAGAATTCTTTAAGATTCATTGATTACGGATGTTGAAATATCTCCATTGGAGCGTATTTACTTAAAGAAAAGAAACTTTTATTTTTGAGTTGTGCTAATTATCCCATCAACTTTAATATGAAGTTCAATGCAAAATAGAAGTTTACATCCTTATCCCTCTAGAGAAGAAATTACTTGTTTCCGATGTCGTAACCTTCTTGTTTTGTAAGTAAAGAGTTTCAGGAGTTCAAAATGAGAAACTGAATGCCATCGCCTGAAATAAAGCCCAATCTAAATCATGATAAATCAAAAAACAAGCCGGCTTAAGAATCTTAAAATTGAATCTAAAGAAATTAGAGTCCAATGGCACACACAAATAACAACTTTATATCAGATGTAGCAAAAATATAAAAGTCTATAAGCAAATATTGTGCTTAATATTTCATAATTTTGACCAATATTTTAATAAAAATTAGTTGATGGAAAATATTTTTAAATGAATTTAGAAAATTCTTAGTAATATTTTTCTCTTATTTTTATCTAATCAAATGAGCAACGCATATCAATATTTAAATTTTATTTGAGTATTTTTTCTAATTTAAAAAAATTTACGGGAAGTATGCTTTAAAAAAACTCATTCGTACATTGATTTTATTTCTCTATCATTTATTTTTAATTGCATTCAATATTTTTGCAATAGTAAGTTCTCCGATTTCTGATTCGTATTATTCGCATTCAAAGAATTACGAAAAGTTTTTAACTCGTTCTAAAACTAAAATTTTTCACACTTATTGTAGTAAATAATATTTCTTTGGTATTCAATTTTCCTGTAAAATGTTCGAATTTTATAAATATAAGTACTTAAGTACAGGAATTTACAACTATATATAAAATACAAAAATCTTAATTCATAAAGTCCTCTACTCCTCTACAAAACTTTAAAAAACAATTATGGCAACATACTGTTATAAGATTATGTAGTAAAAATTTTGAATATTGCTCTAATTATTTAATTTTCCAGTAAAAATATTTCATTAATGAATATTAAAAATAATATATATATATATATATATATATATATATATATATATATATATATATATATATATATATATATATACAATACCTTAATTAAAAGAAGGAATATTTAATATTTCGCAAATTAAAAACTTAAAACTTTCGATAATTTAACTATTAAAGTAAATTTTATATAAATTTATATATTCCTTTTGAGTATAATTATTTTGTTTAGACTTTTTGTCATTTTTAGAACATTCGATTCCCGGAACTTTTAGCTGGCGGGAAAATAATGAAGGTGAATAAATGAAAAGAAAGAAGTGAAAATCGTTTGGCACTGACCTGTAAGTATTCCGCGATATGAAGTGAAGAGATGAAACTAAGCTATCCGTAAGGAACGCAAACGCACAACTGATGAGTGGAGAAATCAACTTTTTCCTAACTCGCGATCACTCACTGGGTCATGAGAACAGCAGCGCCATCAGATGAATTAAAAATGATTAAATAAACAAAAAAAATCAACCGGTCTTTTCCCCAGTGAGCCATAATTTTACTTTCCACTAATAGTCCGTGGTTTCCCATCAACTCAACAGACCGGTTTGTTTTAAATATTTCCCGGATGAGGATGGAAACAGGTGAAGAGGAATTTCGTGTTCCTCTCGTGCAATATTTTGATTTGAGAGCATTAAAATATTGAATACAATCAAAATAAACATTACCAAATCCCTATAATAGAGGGTATAAAACAAATAATTGTTTATCCATTTTTTTATACTGTGAAAACTAACCTATGCAGATAATCAAAAATTTGATCCATAAAGAAAATTTCCCCTTTTGTGATATAAAAATATCTTTTAGTATCAATAAAACTATCACGTATTTTTATAATATATATATATATATATATATATATATATATATATATATATATATATATATATATATATATATATATATATATATATATATATATATATATATATATATAGAAATTGTTTTTCAGTAATCACCATAATAAAGCTTGTCTAGAAAGTACAAGATCCAACAGTAAAATCATTCCGAATTAATTTCGAAATCCGCCATCCACAGAGAAATTCGGTCATTCTTACACAGAGAATTGTTTCACAATTTAGAATTTCACAGAAGACTTATTTTTTTTTAATTGCATCATTTTAGAGATATATGTGTAACGTCATATCTACGCAATCTTTATTAAAATAATAGATAACAGAAATAAGAATGTATAATGTAGTAATTTCTTAACAAATAAATGGAATGAAATTTAAAATTATTGCAGAATTGTCCATTGTAATCCCAAATATTTCAAAAAATCATGATACAGAAGAATTTTTGGAAAATTTAGAAAATCAGATCATGATTCGGTATTTTGCTTATAGTTCAATGATTGCTCGCAAAAATTAAACTGAAATACGAATATCATGAAATACAAATTACTTTGCTAATTGCACGTGCATAAAATTGAGCTAATGAATTTAACTGAAATTCAGACCCTAAATGTAGATCTTACCTATTATTTTACAATTATATGATAAACATCTGATTCTATAGAAAGATAACCACTTTGTACAAAGGAAGAAAAAAATTAATAATATTTAAATTCACATTCTAATAGCAAAATAAATGGTAACAAAGTACGGATCACTTTTATACTTTTATTCTTCATTAGGGACACTCATTAGATATAATGTAGTTAACTAGAGCCATAATTTAAAACAAATTAAGTACGAATAACATGAAATTTGGTAATCTGATCAGCTTATATAAAAATATGTTTTGGGGCTTATAATTTAAGAAATTCTATTATTTTCTTGATTTTCAAACTCTCTTAAAAATCATATCAAACTATCATGATCACAGCAAACACAAAAAGAAATGATGCAAGTAAAAAATTACTTATTTTTAATTCGTCTTATGTGGCTTTAATAATAATAAATATAAATATTTATTCGATCATGCTGAACCAAATACAGTTTTATAATAACATTTTGTATACACCGAGCAATTTTTAGAGATCATTTTTATTTAAAACATGATTAAAAATCGTTTAAATTCAATTTTATGTTCAACATATGCGATTGTTCTACTCAAAAAATTATCTATCACATGAAACCACTGTCACTGTTAAATAACTATATTATCATAAGAAGAAATTAAGGAATTCAAGATTATTTTTATAGAACAATCAATCATTTGATAAAAACAAATTTTTATATTACCTTTTCTTCATAAATTTCTTCTGATCTTAGAGTAGTAGGGTATAGTATGTCGTATTTGAACTAGTTTTAAGCAAAACACTTAAAATTAGTTCAAACAGGTGTGTGAAGGGGAAATGCGTGTGTGCGCTGGCACATGTTTGTTTTTAAAATGTATTTGCTATCGCATCTTATAGACTAAATATATTTATAAATCAAACAGTAAATGTCATTAATAATATTCCATTAATGCAACAAAATAGCAAAATGTGCTTTCTTTCAACTTTAAGCTTAAAAACCCGTAAAAATTTAGAAATTATAGCTCTTAACAGAATTTAAAATTATATTATAGTAAAGATTCCTTAAATTAGAAATTTAAGTCCTTAATTCTTTTTTAAAAATAAACTAAACTTTATTAAGATTATTAAGAATTTACTAAGATTTAAAGAAAACTAAAAATTATTTGACACTCATTTATTCAATTCAACAATCGTAGGTTAGATTCCCACCTTAGTTTTGGGTATTTGTAGTGGTTTGAACTCCATCTAAAACTGTTAGCTTCGATCAAATTTCCTTTCATGGGGGAAAAAATGGTTGAGCGACAAACAAACCAAACCCATTATTGATAAGTTATGAAAATAAAGTTTCCATTTTTCTTTCATTCTTTCATTCAGCGTTGAATGGAATGAGTACCCAACTTTATAATAAATGAACATTATTTCTTTGATACTGCAAAAAATATTCTTAAGATATTTCCTACTTACATTTTTATTCACAATGGTTCATAAATGCTATTTAATCAATCTCAGACAATTAAAAACTTTTTATTCGTTTGATGCGCAGAACATTATTTATGTAAAATATAGAAATTGTCCTGATGATGAACTCTCTCTAAGCCATATTTTAGACTGTCCAGCAATACAAGCAACTCTCCAGAACATTTGAGACTAACCATTTGATGGCGATCTCTAAACAGGGAATACACTGAAGCTGTCATTGGCAGTCACGGATCCATTTGACTGCCTGGACACGACACTAACTAATCAAAGCATTATTTTATGAAACAGTATTTTAAGTTCTTCAGTTAAATCAAATTGTAACATTTGAACGAAAATTCCTAAGAAAGATTTTTGGTGCTGTAAATGAGAAATGGAGTTTGGAGGCACAAATCAATTTTGAGCTCTACAGACTATTTTAAGGAAGCTGACATCGTCAATTATATTAAAATATGCAGCTTTAGTATTGCGGGCCATATCCTTCGAATGGACCTTTCGTCTTTGACTTCAAGAATTTTTAATTATAGGCCCATTGCAAGCAGATCTAGGGGTCGGCCCAAACTTAGATGGACTGATTGTGTAGAGGAGAGGACTTTAAAGTGCTGAAAGTGACAAATTGGAGAACTGTCGCCTCCCGGAGAACACAATGGAGGAATGTTCTGAGAAAAACTTTGGCTCACCCCGGGTTGTCGTGCTGAAGAAGAAGAATTTTAATTTCTCCTTGCTATGATGCTATGATATTAATATTGTTCAAAACGGCTGCAATAATATTATATTATTATACGATTTTTGAATAATAAATACTACAGTAATTTGAGTTGTTCAACCAATGATAAATTTTAAATGATAATCAGATATTTGTCCTTTCTTGGAAAAGAAAAATATTAAAACATTTACTGAAAATTTATGTTTCTAATAAAAAAAAAAAGCTTCGTTTTCCAGTTAATGAAAGAAACTGATCGAACTGTAAATAACAATTCTTATACAATAACGAATGATTTACAAGAATCATTTTCATACTCATTTCAATTATAATGAATTTAACTTTTAACTCATACGTTTTTGTACAAAACGGCTGCAATAATATTATATTATTATACGATTTTTGAATAATAAATACTACAGTAATTTGAGTTGTTCAACCAATGATAAATTTTAAATGATAATCAGATATTTGTCCTTTCTTGGAAAAGAAAAATATTAAAACATTTACTGAAAATTTATGTTTCTAATAAAAAAAAAAGCTTCGTTTTCCAGTTAATGAAAGAAACTGATCGAACTGTAAATAACAATTCTTATACAATAACGAATGATTTACAAGAATCATTTTCATACTCATTTCAATTATAATGAATTTAACTTTTAACTCATACGTTTTTGTAGGAAATGAATATTTAAGAATAAAAAAATGCTTTATAATATAGTTTCGTTTTTTTTTCTGCTTTTTAATTTGATCTTTCATGCCGGTTTATTGTGAGTATTTAAGAACTAATAAGTTGATGAATTATTTTAAATATTATAATTGATTTTTTATTTCCCTGCTGCCAAAAATGAATGTATCAAAATTACCTGTAAGATAAATCATAAAACATATTAAGAATGGTTTAACGAACAATTTTAAACACCCTAGTATCGTATTTAAATTTGCAAAATTTGACAACAAACATATTAAGCAAAGGCATTTTAATATGAATTTGTGTTTTATACCCTCTAAGTTTCGTGCTGCTATACAGATTAATAATGTGTCAATTTGTTTTAATAGGCTTTTAATAATAAATGGAACCATGAAAATCAGTAATGTATTTCAAATAGATTAAATCTCTTTCATAATCAATGGAAATTAGTCGAAGAACTTAGCAATCTCATTACAATTTCCATTTCCTCCCCCTCTAGATCACTGTCAAAACTGAGGGAGGGAATCCTCTGGTGGTGCCATCTATTTGAAATGTCTTGAGTAAAGTCGTACTTTCACCTTAGTGGTGCTCTGGTTAAACGAAAGTTGCACCCAACTGACTTAAATTCGCATAGCATACGGCATAGGTAGCTTGGTTTGACCAAATGCCTTAACAACAAAAATATTAACAGACATTTCAGGTGATATTTATAAAAATAATTTCACTTAAAATCTATATCAGAACATAAGTTATCAATAAAATAAATAGGATGAAATTAGAAATAGGTTTTTATTTCCTTGACTTTCCATTAATGGAACATTTACTTATAGTTTATGCGAGTAGTTTTAGATAAAACTCTAATGATTGATTCATGTTCAATAAAATGCCTGGGAATAAACCAGCAATCGAAAAATTCCTTTTAATTCATTTGAAGATATGATAAAGTAATAAATCTTATAAAACACTTTCGTACGTTATTTTTAGATGGAGAAATAAGTAAAGCAAGCAGTAAAGAAAGTGAAAATGCTGCCCTTTTTTACAACGCAAATTTTTACCAATTTAGTTTGCAGCCTGTATTCTTAGAATAGGATACTGAGTTTAAATTTAGAACATGCAATCCTCAGGTGGTAAATCTTTTCAACTGCAACGGTCCAAAAAGCACAAAGATGAAAGACAAGCATAGTCATTTGAGGTAAGATTGGCCCTCATTTAAACCTTTCTTACACTCAATCCCGTAAATTAAGCCATTAAAATGTTCATTTTAAATCTGCTTTCCGCAATTTGTTTCCTTGAAAAGTGCCACACTAAATGAAATCACTTATGTTAACTTAAATAAAGACATATTCACAAATGGATAATAATGAAACTTCATAAAAATAATGTTTTTGAGAGTAATGCTTATAAATATATGTAATAGATAGTAATATTTAAATAAATAGTAACTGTAATATTTTCCCTTTTCATATATTATTAATAAATAGTAATAAATATAAATAGCTTTTTATAAATAGCACGATTAAAATTATAAAATATGGTATTTTTATATGTATGTGGAAATATATAGTAAAAATATGTCATAAGATGATATACTGCAACCATCTGGATAATGTTTCTTTTTATGTATGAATTATAATGGAAAGGAGGAAAAAAGCAATTAATAAAAAAATTCGTGGACAGAACTTTTATTTGCTTTTGATGAAACACTTGCATCAACTTTTCCGAAGAGTCTTAAGATTCTTTGCTAGCTTGCTTCGTTACAGCCTCATTTTTTTTTTCTTCATACAAGTACAAATTTGCTAGGATCTGTAATCTAAAATTGTTCTTAAGCCATGTCAATCTGAAATGACAAGTCCATCCAAATTCAGATGGACCAAACGCCAGAGCGCTGAATATTCAACTGGTAACTAGATAAATAGCAATGACGAAATACAAGGACACATTTATAAAAATAAATGCCATTTTAAATGCATTGCATATTACTGAAAAATAATTTAAAGTATCTAATCCCTATTTTTATATAAATACATTCTTATCTAATTATATAGTTAACATTAAAATTTCAAACAAAATTTTGCAAAAGACAAATGCAATCGTTCTTATTGGACGATAAAATTAAAAAGAGCCATATAAGCCACTGTGATGTGAAATATAATGAAATAAATATCGTTTATGTAATGACTTGTCATTTTTTTAACATAGATTACTTTTTGATTCGTCATCTAAACCTTATCATCATAACTCAGAAGAATCTAATGCATAATTAATGAGAGACTCTAAGATTTATAACTGTAATATATATATATATATATATATTTGGTAAATTATAAATTATATATTCAATACGTCCTATTGACCTATACGAAAAGCAAATTGTCTCTGTTATATGGGACTCCCTGAAGAGCAAATTGCCTCCCTGAAAAAAATCACAAGAACTTGAATACACACACATATATATATATATATATATATATATATATATAATGTTTTCCTAATATATAAATGTGATATTTAAAGGTATGGTATAAGAAGCTGATAAATAGTAGAAATCAGAAAAAGAATCCGAAAAAATTAATGAGAAATAAAATGTAAGTATCCTAAAACCACTGAATGTGCATGTACTTGTATCTCACTCTATTCAATACTTATTTTTCAGTAATATTTATTGAAGATTTCAGTATTAAATAAAACAATAAAATGTGTTCCTTAACACATTCGCTGCTACCAACATTCATATATCCATTCTGAGAAGCCGAATTTAAAAAAAAAGTGTTTTAATGATTAAAAACGTTTCTTATATTTTAAGAGTAAAACCAGAAAAAAGGAAAAACCTTTTATTTTTGTGTTTAGTGTAAAAAAATTTTCGGGCGCTCTAGAACGTCAGTAGCAGATTTTATTTACTTTCCTTTTCTTAGGTTGTAACAGTCCTGAATACTTGTACTGTCCGCACTTTTTAAAAATGCACATAAAAATTTTATGATGCATATCAATAAAGATTCCTATATTTCAACTGAATACATCTCTGAGGGAATTATTTAGACTCTATTTTTATAAGAACTACACATTTTAATAAATTATCTTAATTGATGAAAGAGATTTTTTTGGTATTTATTGTTCGGGGTACAGTAAGAAATCATCAATCTATAACATAAAATTCTCAAATGCATTCATGAAAGTTGATAGCATAAAATAATGCATATGTCCTTGTCCATGGCATCAAAAGTGAAAAATATTTGAAAATAAAGGGTTGCTTCTCCTGGATCTCTTAATGGTAACTCAAACATACTCTATTTTCATCAGAAGATCCTTAAAATATGAATTCAACAAAACGGCTAGACTTTTTGATACTTTTTATATTTCTTCTTTCTTTCATATTAACAATAAATAAACTTATTTATTAAAAACAACAACTTTAACGAATATATGGATACAATATTTAGCTCTTAAAAATTAAAAATAAGTGTTATTAAAACATTTCGAAAATTTCGTTTCTTAAAACAAATGTTTCTAATTAAGAATTACATACGGTTTTTAATTATTTGCATCAAAATTTTTTATTTCTTTATAAAAGTAGCTCATACAAAATCATATCTTTTTAAGTTGTAGCTAAATTTTACATACATTATCTGTCCAAAAGTTTCCGGACACCCAGTTGTGAGGGCGCGCCATTCAGTCATACAAGAAAAAGCGTGGGCGAAGAGAAGGAAAAAACGGTTGGTTGGTGAGATGAAAAAAGGTAAGGAAAGTCCCACACCCGAGCGATGGAAAAAATATGCATCTTTAAATATATGTATCTATAATTTATGTTTGTGTTAGTAATTAATGTTTTTGTGTATGCTAATATGAAATAAATATGTCGTCAGAATTGAAGGTATTTTGCATTAGTGAAATATCCTGAAGGCAGCAGGTTCATGATATCTTTACGTATGGAAGGTTGCAGCTCAAAACATAACAAAAACCACGCCGCGTTATGTTACACTAGTATTATGGACTAAGAGCTTCCTCAGACATACGAATTTGTTTTCTTTTACATAAATGCTGACTTGAACACATCTGGGAAGACTTTCCAGGAATTTTCTGTAGGTGACCATAGGACTTGACTACCAGGCGACAATCTCAGTTGAAGTGAAAACTTGCAGTGAGGAAAGTCAATTTGGTTCACTATGTAACCTGCGATAGGATTTAGATCGGTGATTTGCGATGTTGAGTTTTGTTTTTGAACATTCATTTCATCAAATCAAGTTTGTGTGTGTGCAAATCTCGATGTGTGAATGAAACAGATATTCAGCTAGAAAAGAAATGGGCTTTATCAGAAATATTGCCATAGTGCAGCGTTATCCAGAAAGTTTATATACATCTCAGAGTTCATGTTTCCACAACTACAGGAACTAACAGCATCAGGCAAATCGCTCCCACAATATTAGGGCGTGTAATTAATGATATATGATGAAAATAATAGTTATAATTAAACTATTATTGCTAATTGATTTATATTGCATGAAGGATGAAAATTTATATTCAGTATTCACTCTTTCATTATAAATTCCAAATACGATAATATTTTGAACAAGTTATTTGTTAAAATTAGTTTAAAAATAATAGTCTGCGCAATTCACATTAAGTTTGGTGAAAAAAATTTTTAAATGTGTTCATTGAAAGTCTTATAAAAAAAATTTTAATTAATGTTTGGAATTAGTTTCCATTATTTTAATTATAAATATCAGTGACAATAGTAAATAATAAATAGTTAAATTAAATAAAAAAATATGAGTGGCTAATATATTTTAAACGAAAGATACAATTTTGCATAAAGTTTTTAGTCTTACAAATAGCTGCCTCCTTCTGATTTAACTTCTCGTGTAATAGATTTCTATCTTGAGCGTGAGCGTTTTAAACCGTTGGTCCATATTCAATAAGCCTTCATGTGCAATCAGTGATCGTAGGGCTTCACACAAACCAAACAAAACCTAGTGCCACAAGTCAAAGAATTTAAAATGTTTGAATTACTGATTTTACTTCTAAATTCTGTAGATAAATAACTGACGTGATTTTGCATAAACTTGAGTGAATATTTTTGCTACGAATTGATCATAAATTTATGATCTTTTTGGAAGAAAAAATTTGTACACATTAAATTATGAGGAAATAGAAAAAAATATTAATTTCATTTAAAATTATAAATAAAAGTGGTGCCTCCCAATTTGTGTAGTAGTCAACGTGGACTGCAGATAGGGAGGTCCTGGGTTAGAATCCCGGTTCAGGCATGGATGTACTATCTCTCTCTATCTATCCTGTCTTTGTCTTTTCTAAGTATGAATAAGTTGTGAATGGTTGCCTATCCTATAAACGGGTCGCTATGGCATGTGTGCATGGAGGAAGTCGGACTTTACACCAAAATATATGGTTCAGTTGTAAAAGTGGTGCAGCGCACATCATAATGTCAGCCTAGCTGGCACATGACAACAACAACAATAAAAGCGATATTTATTTCCAGAAAATATTTTATGACATTTACATGATTACATTTTATATTATATCTTGCAAAAGCTTTAGCTATCTTATCATATTTTAATGCCTGTGATAAAATAGATAGCCTGATGATAAAATATTTCATTACATTTTAATGCCATTTAATAATGAAACTGTTTTGAATTTTATTTGAGTCAAACACTTTTTTTCCCCTTCAAAGCTCTTTCTTGCAGTGTGGTTTTTATCATTTGAGTTGTAATACAAAATAAATTTTTCCTTTAGCAGAAGATATAAAATTAGTAAGCAAAAAGTTTAAAAGCAATCAAGAAAAATAAATTACCATTCTTAAAAAGAAATAAAATTCATCCACACACACAAAACTAATAATTTTATTTTCTAATTCATTGATTATATTTTTAAGTCAATATAAATAGTTAGCTTTTACAATTGTATTTGTATTGAACTGCCGAGCAATTAACAACTGACAACTGTGTAAAGTGAAAATATTACGTTTATTTTAAAATTGTTGGTGATTAGAAACTTTAAAATTTGTTTTCTGTCCCCATTAATTAGATTTGCGTTTAAATTACAATAACAATTTATTCATAAAGTAAAATAATCAACTAAAATATATAAATGTCTAGCAAAGCTGCACTTACCTTGGGACAGATGCTGTATAATCCATAATTCCAAATTCTGATTTTTTTTTTTTTTTTTTTTTTTTGATAAAGAAATGTTGCCAAGATGAAGTATTGTGACGTGCGCGATGACGTAAATACTAAGGTTACCAAAATAGAATTTTCTGCATAACTCTTATAGGTCTCTAGATGTATGACGTAATAAGAAAGAAGTTGCCAGATACATAAGAAAATCCGCCAAAAAATAGCCAATCTCAGAATTTGGCATCCTGGATTATACGACACTTTACTTTTTTTTTAATTATTCCACTTTGGTTTGAAAAATATATTGGAACCGTATAGAAATTAGTGAAAATACTGTCAATAATATTAGTAGTCAGAAAGGCTGAAGTTATATCCTAAGGTAAGGAGTTGCATACAAAAATGTATGTAACGACCCGATATAAACCTGAATAATTTAGATCTTAAATTAGATTAGAATTTGTTGTATCATTTTAACTCGCATTGAGAAGAACTGGATTTTGAAGGCTTCGCATATACACATAGTTCGATGTTTTTGTTTCACAAGAAATTTAGTCACAAATAAATTATCAATTTTCTTTTTTCTCCAGGTTTCATACCTTATTGTTGTAATATTTTATAGTATAATATGAATATTAACCATATTTACTTCTTTTAGTGAGCAAGTGGAAATTTTTTTCGTAAGTTTAAATGAATTTTCAACATTTCTCATCTATATAATTTGTATTTAAGCCAGGTTTGCCACAGCTGCTGCATAGTCCAGGATGCCAAATTCTGAATTTGACGATTGTTTGGCGGATTTTTTTATCTATCTGGCAAACTGGTTTTTATTACGTCATAGAGATGGAAGACATAAAAATTATACAATAAACTATTTTGGCAACCCTAGTAGTTACGTCATCGCACACCTCATAATACGCCATCTTGGCAACATTTCTTCAACGCTAAAAAAATTCAGAATTTGGAAATCTGAATTATACGGCACCTGTGGTCGAGATTTTGGCTTTTAAATCATATATCAAGATTTAATTATAAGAATGCTTTTCGTGATGCCATTTGCAATTTAACTTTAAATTGCGTTTGCACTGATGAAGCATTTCCTACCAAAATTATAATAAGTAAATCCGACTACAAAACTAAACATCATTTAAAAACATGATCATCTGGAAATATTGGCAATCGGTTAAATTTGATTCTAAATTTTTTTTAAAAAAAAGGTTTGATAGAAGTTATTGCAGGACAAGAAATTCGCTTAGTTTATAATTTTGCAATGAATGGTTTAGTTTGTTCATCGTTTTAAGGTAAATGTTTGAAAACAAGGAATTTAAACGTGGACTAATTTTACTGGGAGCCACAGTTCATGTTTATTGACTACGACTCATTTTACTGGCACCTACAACTAATATTAAGACTATCGGGACACCGAATCATTCAAATAATCTAAACAGGAAATGTAATTTAAGCCCATAAATAATTAAAATGAAGGAACAATAATCAAATTCTTTGAAAAACAATCAAAACATTAAAAGTTCTGAACTCCATTTGTACAATGTTTACATACTTTTGTTTATTTTCATGCAAGTTACTTTCATAAATTATTTTTAGATAAGATGCTCTAGTAATACATGAAAATTATTTCGGTATCTCCAAAAATAACCAACTTTATTGTAAGATCAAATCTATGGAAAATGTTAAAGTAGTTCCTGTTAAATGAGTGGAGAATTTTCTATTGAGATGAGTATGATCATTGTGATTATTTAGATTCAAAACAGTGTTATCACTTGATAATTACAAAATGTCTTACCAAAATTTTACATGATAATTTATGATAAAAATTATCGAAGGTATGATTGCTATATTTATGTGTTTAGATCTGATTATAAGGGTAAGCTTTTCGTTAGGAACTAAATAAAATCTAGAAATTGGATAACACTGTGAGAGTCATTTTTGTCGCTATGATAAGTAAAGTTGTAAAAATGGGTGAAAAACGGCCTTTTACAACAGGACCTTTAAAAATTCTTAAAGATTTTCTGAGTTCTCGGAAATAATGAAGATTTTTAAATAACTTAATAAATTTTGAAGATTTCTATCAACGCTTATTAAGAATAATATATGATTTGTTACAATTGTTAATTAACTGCTCAGGATCATCTCTAGAAACAAGCAAGTATTCCAAATCCATTAACTTTAAGATACAGTCCGGGTCTTGTTTACACAGCCAGATATGTGGTCATTTCTTGAAAATATATGAAGTCCAGAGATGGATGATGCAGTGGACCCGTAAACAATATAATGTTGGTAAAATACAAGGGTATTTGATGAATTATATTTTTATTAAAAATTTGTTTCATCATTTCGATTTCCTGTTATTTAAATACAGCAACTGTGAATATTTACCTATAATTCAGATAAAAGTGAAACTTATCCATCTCTAATGTTCCATATCTAAGTCGAATTGGTTGAATTGATTAAAAATGAAGCTCAATTGTTTCCGTAATTGTATAACTAATGGAAGTCGATATTTGTAAGGCAACTAAAATCCAAGAACTTTCACAATACATATTTTTCAATTGAAATTAGTCTTTCAAAAAAGTTAATACATGAACACCATTTGAAGATTGATTATTGTTTCTATAATATCAATGGCCATGTATTTTATGATTGCAGCTCCACAACGAATAGTTTTATCCTCATTGAAATTCATCTTAGCAATTCCTTCAAATTTTTTTATCTTGTTGCTGAAACGAGAAAGTCAGCTCCTACCATAAGAGACACAATTTTCTAATCATAACGCATAAATCATCATTTTGATAAAATGTTTGGCAATTAAGGCTTTGTTCCATTATGTTATACAAACATACTTTAGCAATTAAGACTTTTTTTTAAGTAATACGTTATTTATATAAAATGTTTTAGAAAATTCATGACATTAGATAGATTTTAGCTATCAACAAAAATTTCCATTAACAAATTTAAGTTCTGAATCATTGGAAAATACAGAACAAAAAGTGGTATTTCAAATGTTTTTCATTCCTTTGAATTTAAGGGAACGAAAAACAAACAATATGGTATTATATTAGCCTTATTTCCACTAATTTTTCTGGTTCTTTTTCTTTAAATTATGTTTTCAAACTAATTTATCATTTGTTCTTGGGCAACATTATATGAAAATTTATGCCTAAAGCACTATTTTAATGATTGATTATTTTATTAACACCTTCTTTAATATTATTAACACCTTCTTCAAAGTGTTGTAGCATCAACATACATTAATGTACACAACCCAGAGATGATTCTACCAGGGCATATGTGGCGTATAATCCAGGATGCCAAATTCGAGATTGGGGATTTTCTTGTGTATCTGGCAACCACATTTTTATTACGTCATAGATATGGAGACCTGTAAGAATTACGCAGTCAATTCTATTTTGGTAACCCTAGCATTTACGTCATAGAGCACGTCACGTTACGTCATCTTGGCAACAATTCTTCATCGCCAAAAAATTCAAAATTTTGAATCCTGGATTATACAGTACCTATCCCTATACCAGTTAAGCCAGCTAGAAGTCACTTTAATTTAGGAACAGGAATCAAATAGAAAACATCCCTGCTGCCCGTTTTTTGGTACTTTTCCTTCAATACCCGAAAAAGACAGTGTACTTTACATCTCATACGCGTATAGAGATTTTCAGCAAGATGATTTCAGTAGGACACGCATAGAATGTATTACTATCCAAGTATAAAAATGATGCCTTATTATTTTTAGCATATGCTTTACAAATTCAGTTTCATATATACTACAATTTTTCTTAAATAACAATGCTGTGTATTTATTGTGTTACAGTCGAATTCTCAGCTTTCAGCCAAAACAATCTAACCAGCCAAGAAATCAACATTGTTTGATAATACTTGACCTAGATACAAACCAACAAGAAAGACGCTTGTGTTTTAAATTTAAAAAAAAAAAAAACTCTAATTTCTCTCAACTTTTGATGAAAGAAGAGACCAAGTCGATGTCGACAACTCAGATGTTGACACCAATTCCGCCGTAGCTCAAAATAATGAGGCGGTTGGTACTATTTCGTGAAAAGTAAGCAGGAAATGTGCATAATATAAATAATATAACTTTTCATATATGTAGTGCTTAAGTTTCTTCATTTTTTAGTTATTCAAAATTCCTAATCAAGATTATGATTATATTAATGTTTATAATTTTAATTTTTATAAAAGTGTTTTTCAAAATGCAATTAAAAAAAGTATTTTACTCATCTGGTAAAAATCATAAATAAAATTTGAAATTTAGAAAGGAAATTATTTAGATTTTCTGTTAGAAAAGTGAGGAGAAATTTTGTATCTCATTTATAGTTAAGTTTCTCATTCCTAGACTTCTTAAGCCAAAAACGAAATTTAAGAATTCTTATATATTGGTAAAATTCTATTTCAGCCAACCGCTTGGTGTAAATAAGAAAAATGTTGATAAATGCATTAAAATAATAAAGTAAACACAAAATGTCAGCAATGTGAAAGAAAATATGTATCCGATACGCGAATCGAGAATATGAAATTTTTTCATTTAAATATTAATAAATGAAATTATGATTTTTTTTTTTAAATATATGCAGCCTCTGTTTAAAGGGAAAATATACTTTAGGGTGCCCTTAGCTAAAACTGGTGATTTTTTTCGCCAAGGTTGTTCTAGTGCATGTTTGAAATAACAAGATAAGCTGATAAGAACAGGTGCCATATAATTCCGAATTTTGAACTTTTGGCGATGAAGAAATGTTGCCAAGAAAACGTATTGTGACGTGAGTGATGACGTAAATACTAAGGTTACCAAAACAGAATTTTCTGCGTAATTCTTATGGGTCTCCATATCCATGGCATAATACAAAAGAGGTTGCCAAATACATAAGGAATAAATAAAATACATAAAATCGCCAAGCACAGAATTTGGCATTTTGGATTATACGGCACCTGTGCCAGTTAAAAACATGATAGACCAACCATAAATAAATCATCATCTCTTACAATATGTTACCAAATTAAGGTGAAACCGTGGGGTGCATTTTAATTTTTTAATAAAGAATATAAGAACAGAATACTAGAGCCCTTTTTAATTTAAACAGTCTTCTCAGAATAATAGATCTTGGTGATAATCGGATTCCTTTATTTCAAGTTTATCATTTTTGACGATGAGCGGTTTCTAAATAAGATTCAACTTTTCTATTTTGATATTTTGATATTTATGAAGAATATTTCAGATAAAAAGAGCATTTTGGTCACGGGTCGCTAAAAAAATAAATAAATAAATAAAAATTTCTTTTTATATTTTCAACCATATTTTTTTTTATTTTTCAGTGTTTTTCTAAAATTTTGTTTCAATTCAAGGAATATTGTCACTTATAACATATACCCAAATCAAATTAAGAATGCTGCATTTTAATTTTTTGTATTGTTTGTCATTTTGATACAATTTTACAAATATTTGTCAGAAAATTACAAATTATATATAAAAAAAAGTATGCTATATGTAGTTAGAATGTGTGTGTTAGCTAATTTTTTTGTTTTTACACCATAAATTATCAAGAATCAAGATAAAAAAGATCAAAATTTATATTTTAAAAAAAAGTTGGCTCTAACATTGGCGGATATCTTAATATTAATATATTTTACTTCTAACAGCAACTTCAATTTTCTTTTTCCATAGAAATTAATAGACTACTATATTTTTATTCTTCAAAACTAAATTATTTTTTTAATTCAATGAAAAAATTATTTTCAATTATTTTTAATTCGATATAAAAGCTACCATGAAGTAAATTAATATTTTTATTGTTTGAAGCAAAATCTAGTGTTAATGGAATTTTCTTATTTCCTGATTTTACTTTTTGTAAAGATAAAATTAAAAAATTACATACATATATACCAAATATATATAGATATATATATATATATATATATATATATATATATATATATATATATACATACATACATATATTGGGTTGTTCGGAAAGTCAATTCGTTTCTCACTTGGATCAA
This sequence comes from Latrodectus elegans, assembly GCA_030067965.1. Taxonomy (NCBI): domain Eukaryota; kingdom Metazoa; phylum Arthropoda; class Arachnida; order Araneae; family Theridiidae; genus Latrodectus; species Latrodectus elegans. Next base: position 23,169,232 of record CM057813.1, read on the forward strand.
CTTTTTGCTAGTAAAAATCAACCATTTAATGACTGTGAAATCGTGCTACTGTCAGAAAGATGGTAAAAGCTATTTGACTAGAATGAACAATGTACAATGCAATACGATAATTATTCGTTATACGTTTTTTATGAAAATGAAAAATGAAATGACTTTCCGAACAACCAAATATATATATATATATATAAGATAAAACATGAAAAATATGAAATTGGAAAAACACTAAAATATACGAAACAAATGAAAAGAAGAAGGCATAGGGACCACGTCTTCATCAGGAGGGAGATGGCCAGCTATGCAAAAAGAAAGAACACTCTTTTCTGACATGCTCGAAGGACAAATGTCTAAACATCTTCGAGCTATTCCCCCAAAGAGTGTTCGTATTAAAAAACTTAGGTAAAATATTTGAGTAAATATAAATGCAGAAAATTATAAATACTAATAAATAAAACACACACATAAATGCAGAAAATTAGGTAAAATATATAATAAATTAGATAAATTACATATATTATAGATACTTACATAAATGAAACATACATACATACAGTAAAAAAATAAATACATAAAGCCAAACTCTTTGGGGGAATTGCTCGAAGGTGTTTAGACATTTGTCCTTCGAGCATGTCAGAAAAGAGTGTTCTTTCTTTTTGCATAGCTGGCCATCTCCCTCTTGATGAAGACGTGGTCCCTATGCCTTCTTCTTTTCTTTTGTTTCGGATATTTTAGTGTTTTTCCAATTTCATAGTTTTTATGTTTTATCTTATTTATATTGGCAAATCTTTCTTTAGCTGCTTTTGCGCCAGCTAGATTTCCTATTATATTGTATTGTATTTTCTGTATTGTATTTATTTATTACTCTATACATATATATATATATATATATATATATATATATAATTTCTATATTTGAATATTACTTACAGGTGTTGTAAGAATGAATTAGTCTAAGAGAAGATACAAAGGGACGAAATGCTAGAAAATTATGTTGGATAATGGATAATAAGATATTTTAATTTCAAATAAAAACGTTTTTTGCTGGAAATGTATTGAAAAGTTATTATTTTGAGCCCATTAATGAACTCAGATTTGAATCAAAATTCAAATGCATTAAATATATTATTTGTTCTATACACATAAACTCCATTAAAATGATCAAAAACATTTCTAACATTATTCTAAATGTTGAAATAAATTATTTAAATATAATCATTTCTAATAAAATTATCGAAATTTTAATTATGGGTTGAATTCTTTTAGCAACAAAATTATTTGTTAATTAAAATGGAAATGCAATTTATAATTCAAATTAATTATTGTACTTTAAATTTTTGATTCATATAAATAGTATATATCATTCACAATAGATTCGGGTTTATAAAGAGGAATTCAATGTAACAAAATATATTCGTTATAATATTTTGTTTGAATAAAACTTATGTATATTTGCTTCGTGTTGGTCCTGCTTATTGTGTAGTTAGTAATAAAATAATAATTTAAATCATTCCTCCTATTCTTTTTTCTGAAAATTATGGAAAAGAAAATTGTTTCTAAATAAGTATCAGGATTTTAATGATTTGTAGTATTTCCTACGTAAAATCATAATTTATACACGTAGAATCGTAAATGTAAAATCATAATTAATAACCGAAATGAAAGAACAATTCAACCAATCCTAATTGTTAGTATGCGCATGCGTTAGTGCCTCAGCTCAAACCATAGAAAGCGCTAGATGCAAAAAAGGCAACTAGTGAACACAGAAAACTTGTTATTTTTTGCAAATGCACAGTAACAACAGTCCAAATTTGTTGTTACTGTGCATAGTGCATTCCGAATTCAATCCAGATGGTATCTCCCTAGTCATAATAACATCCCTAGTCAGTTTGAAAATATTGCTATACCACATTATTAGTTTGAAGATATTCTATATCACATCTTTAGTTTGAAAACATTCTATACCACATCATTAGTTTTAAAATATTCTATACCACATCATTAGTTTTAAAATATCGTCTGTCCTTGAAAAGGGGAAAGTACAGGATGACCAAGGTTTCTGAAGGTGTTGAGTTTTTCACACGTAACCCGATGAAATCAATTCGGAAGACTAGTCATAAATTGGAAATTTCGATGATGGCTGTGTGGAGACTTTTATGGGGAACGCGTATAACTACATTTATTGTTTGAAGCTACTTATGGTTGTTATTTACCTTTGCTACATTAGTTTTCGTTTTTAAATAATGCATGCTCTAAAGCCTCCATACCATGCTTTACATGCCAAATTCGCTCATAAAATGTTGTTGCTCTATGCTTTCGGGATAGATAGATTTTGGTTACGAATCAACATTTCACATCAGTGTATATGTGAACTCTCATAATGTGCGTTTTTGGGGGTTCAGAAAATTCACGAGAAGGTTACATAAGTTTAATGAGACCTTTCAAAATTTAATGTTTTGTGCATCAACAGCGAAAAATTTATGAGCCCTTTTGTTTTGGAGAAGTAACTGCGAATAATGCTTCCTATCTTGATGATCTACAACTATGACTATTTATCCGATTAGTATATGGCGAACCAAATAACTTCACTTGGTAGCATGGTGGTACCTTGCAGCATAGCATTACGACGTACGCTATTAGTTAAACTTCACTGTATCTGATCGCTGTATTGAATGGAAAGGGTTCATTGACAGAGCTTGTTTCGCATAGCCTTCAAGTTCACCCGATCTAACACCATATAATTTCTATAAGGTTTATAGGTGATTTCTTTAAAATAAAAGATAGTGTATATGTGCCTCCTCTACCAGCTGACCTGCCTGCCCAAAGAAACAGGATTGAGGCAGCCGCTGCAACACAATTACAATACAAACATTAAAAACATTTGAGAAGAACTATAATATATATAGATTTTATATTTCCATCCAAAGCTTGATCAGGCCGTTCATGGTTGGTGTTTTAACTAAAATAAGGGGAATAGGTGAGCATTAATTATAATTTTTCATCAACATAGGTTGATCTGGCACTAGAATATTTAATCATCTAATCTCCAATGCAGATTCAATTCTAATACTGTTATTATAACAATTCTGAATCTACTTTAATTGGAAAGTTTAGTCACAACTTTTCTTTTACATGCAAAGCAGATCGTTGTGCAACAATTCAATCCAATCCGATCCTTCAGCAATAAAAACATTCGCTTTTAAACTCAATTGTTTAACTCTTGAAGTTGATAATGAGCCAATTAGATCAAGATGAATATATTCAAATAACTTGGTTTAGGTTTGAAAATGAGACATAAAAGATTTTGTATGCTTAAGAATTTTTCATTTTCACATGGTATGCATTGATAAGATTGCTTAACATGTTCTCATAGATTTTAATTCTGAGATAGTGCCCAATGCTTCTTGAAAGTTGTACGCATTATTAATAGTGGAAAATTTTAGCTCTAAATTATTCATGTCAATTTTTTAATTTTTTAGAAGGAGTTTGTTTTTGATTCAGAAATATTTTTTGGATTTTAGGGAATCCAATAAGATTTGCTGTATGTTGATTATTGCAATTTGCACTTTTACTTGGAGCATCTTTGTCTTTAATGCCTTCTCTTGTAAGAGGTTCACTTTCATACTTAATACAAGGCTCATAGTCACAGCAGGTTTGAAAAAGAAAAAGATTTTTTATATCGCGGTGGTGTTCCAAGAAGCTACTATGCCTTCTATACAATTCAATGGAAATAAAAAATTTTAGTAATTCCGCAATGTTAGTTTTCATCAGTCATTGATAGGTTGACGAGGAAGAAATAGCTTTTCATCAATTTCATTTTGAGATCTGTTAATTTTTTTCAAGTACTTCCAAGCATTTCAAAAAAGTATTTCAGAAGTTTCCAATAATCTTCGTTTAGTTTTTGTAAGTCTCTAATTATAAATAAACTGTGAAAAGCTAATTTGAGATTTCTTTCATCTAAGTAGATGTGATTTTTAACCTTTTCATCAATGGGAATTTCAGTAATTTTATTATAGACATCTGCAAAAAATATATATTCATTAGTAATTTGATTTAAGATTCCTTTTCTCTATTGCTTTTTAACTATTTTGTAAGGTTTCTTATTTAATTTTTTGAATACAAATGATAGATTTAATTTATATTTATATTAAAGTTATTATATATGTTAAAGTTTTATTTCGTATATATATAATATCGCTATTATTATATATTAAAGTTATATTTCGTAGCATAGTTGAATCGATATCGCATTAACAATTCATCATTATGAAAACTAAGCCGTTATTAGCGGGCATATGATGTCTACATCAAGATTCTAAATTATATTCATCACTCTCTGGCAGGTGTCTTTCATGCAATTTGTTTTATTAAATATTTACCATTCTTATTAGCAAGAGTCCCGGATTTCTTTGCGTCATTATTGATAAAAAAAAAAACATTTTTTCGCTCTCATTAAAGTAAACGGAGCACATATTTTGAATTCACATTTTATGGATATTAGAACCATGTCATAGATATTAGAATCGCAATTTTTCGCGAATTATATATTTTTCTTTCTTTTATTAATCATAAAGTAGTCTCATTCCAGTTGAGATCATGATTACGCCACTTTTTTACAATTCTCATTGGTTTAAAATATCCATAACGTTTGATAACGTTTCATCTACGTCACACATAGTATTAAGATGGCGTTGTAAATCCGACACGTCGACGAATTTACTGCCTGCCTTCAAATCGCATATATTCAGCGGTAGAAAACAAGACGAAGTTCACCTTCGAATGTCTTGAGTATTGTCAGTTATGAGAAAAAATCCATTCATGATTTTTACAAGTAATAAAGAAATATTTTTAACTGTAATATTTTCCGTTAATAAAAGTCTTCAAAAATCATGAAAATTTCCTGTTGTTCTTAGTAATTAGTTTTCAAATCTTTGCGATATTGCTTACAAAATTAAATACGTTAAAAATGGAAGAAATAATTAAGAAAAATATTTACTTTATGATTAGTTTCAATATGCAAGGACAGTTTAAGTTTTTTTTCTCTTTGAAACAGATTTAACTTCAATGAGACCAAAATATGGAAATATAATTACTCATCCTTAAAATTTAAAAGTATGTTGAAAATTCTCAATTATTTTTGCAATTTTAGAGACTTTTTAAATATTTATAATCTGAATAACTTCAGTTTTTTATTTGGATTTTCATTTAAATTACTTTTCGCAATTCCAATTAATATTCAACCAAAAATTAAATAATAAGGCATTCATTTTCTTATATGTACTCACAATTTTAAGGCATTGTGCAGTTTGGAATTTATTTCAAACTTTTAGGTAGTCATCTTGATCATTTCGCTTACTTCAATAGACTAAAACACAATCAGGAAAAGCAGAAAATGTTGTGCTTCAATTATTACTTTATCCATTTTATCATCAACAACTGGATTATATATATATATATATATATATATATATATATATATATATATATATTCATCAGAGAATTAAAGATCATCATTTTTTAAATCTATATTTGTGTTTTCTTGAATTGCACAAAGTGCACGTTTCAGGTTTCCCTGTGCTATTACAGGTCTATCTGAAAGGATGTTAAACTAAACCTGAAGTAGGCAAGCCTAGATGTTGAAGAGCCAACTCCTCAAGTTCATTACCCGTTCAACTGATTTTTCAATTGATGTCAGCAGCTAAAATGGGATGAAATTGATATTAGAAATAGTTTTTGACTTATACTCTTACATCAGTGACGTCGACTGATTCCACTTACCAAGTCATCAATCATTGATGGACATTGATTCATCAGCCATAAGGAACAATGGGAATGTTGTCGCATTCACTAAATTAAATAAGCTAAATTCCAAGAGTTTACCCTTTTGGAGTCTCTCTATATTATTGAGACATTCGTCATTTACCAATTTACAAGATTTGTAATACAAAATAATGATATAGTGTTGAAATTCTTGGCAAAAGCATAGAACTCAAAAAAAAGAGATCGATTAAGAAATGGTAATCAAAAATGCTATTAAAATAACAGTTTTCAGAAGTTGAACAAAATAAAGTTATTAATAAGGACATAATAAAAATTTTCTGTATGACAATTTCCAGTAGCTCTTCATATCTCTCCTTTTTTTATGTCATCATTTTACACTTTTGAATTTTTCCAGACTTCGCGCTTTACTTCTCGAAATATGATGCAATATATATAAATTTAAAATATATTCCTCCGAATAAATTTGATACTTCAATCAAAATAAAATTGCAATTCTCTGGAAAATTTTATGTTTTTGAAACGATGACATTTTTCAGTGCGGAGACATGAGTATACAGAACCCTTTCTACGGCATTGAAAACAGCCATTTTACTTGTACTACCAATGTATAATGGAAAATTTTGGATCAAGTCACAGTATTTTTTGTAAAAAATATAATAAAACTTGGCGGAATATCTGTCAGAGTAAACCAATATTTAGCTATACTTTTAATTATAAAATGTGTGTGAACAGGCTTTTTATTTTATAATTTAAAAAGTATGAAATATCTTAACATTTCAAACTAGTTGCATATTTTATGCACTTCAAGATGCGACCAATAGCATTTATTTTCAAAATAAAAACTAATAATACTCAAATGTTTCTAAAATCATAATATATAAAAAAAGATATTTTAAAAACGCGAAATCGACAATTTATCTGAAAGAAATATTACACTGACAAGGAAAAATACACGTTTAAATCTCGTAGTAAAATTTTAAGTTTTTCTTCCTAGATATTTTGTCAAAATATGAAACATTAACATTCATAAACTATAATGAAGGAAAAAGATTTACATGCTATTCTTGATTTTATCCATTCCTAATATTGCATAGAGCAAATGTCTCATGGATCTAAAACTGGAAGACACATTCACTTAGAGTGATTGAAATGTCATCTATAGTCAAGCTCTACTATCCTATAATGATCCTCCATAAACATTTTTCTTTAACAAAGAAAATATGAAATTGAAATTTCTTCTCCAGATGTGATTAGCGAGGACAGCAGAAATTTCTGGAACTTTTAATCACAATATAGATTTTCCTGAAAACCTCCAGTTTTATTTAATTTATTATTTTTTCAAATTTTTTTGATGAAAAGAATGCAAAGTATTAATAAATAATATTAAATGGCAATTTCATATAAAGTAAGTTAATTTTAAAAAATCCCCAGTTTAAAAATGGACTTTTTGGTCAAATGCTTGAAAATCTTGGTCACCTAGAGAAACAGACTATTTGACATTATAAATCTCTCTTGGAATACTGGATGTCTTCCATTTGGCTGGAAATGAGCTTTTATAATCCATATAACAAAAAATCGGCACAGATATTTGAATCCCTTAGGATTTTGGACCAATTGCACTGACTGATACACCTTGCAAAATTATGAACAAAATGATTCCATATAGAATTCAATACTATCTAGATAATGCCACGCGAAAAATTTGCTTACTGAAGGGGCCATAGTGCCATTGATCAAGTTCTATTTTTCTGCCAAAAAATTAAGGATGCACAAAATATCAAGGACACCCACAACACAATCGTCGATCTTTCGATTTCACAAAGGCATTTCACATAGAGTATAAAACAAGATGTTAATTAAACTACACGATACTTTTGATATTCCAAGACCAACCTTGGCATGGGTCTTGTATTTTCTACATCACTAATACATTCCAGTAAAATTTAAGCATTTTTCGACTGTGTGGAACTAAGTCAGGGAGTTTTTCAGGGCTCAGTACTTACCCCCAATGCTTTTCTTTGTATATTCAGCAGATATACAGAAATTAGATTCCATAGGGAATCGGCCTGTTTACTGACGACATTGTTCTCTAGTGCTAATTTAATTAAAGTAGAGAGAAATATAAGCACTTTTTTTACACTGGCAAACTTTGCTTCAAAATTTAAACTTAGCTGCAATCTTGTTAAGTCTATTGCTACCTTTTTTACCACCAACAAAAAATTATACTATGGCCAAAATTAACGACAGATGATCAAGATCTGACTTATGAGAAACATTCTAAATACCTAGGATATATTTTAGACCCAGAATGGATAAGTAATAAGCACATCGAACGTGTTTTCTTCAAATAGCAGAAAAATATTAAATATTCTTAAATATATTGCAGGCAAAGACTGTGGTTCTGAGAAATACATATATCACATTTATTAGGACCACATCCTGTCTACTGTTGCGCATCAGCCAGTAACTTGTATAAATTAGAGGCAATCCAATTCATTGCTGCTAGAACAATTGGACTGACCCGTAGTAGTCCAATTGTTCCAAGGTTGCAAATTAGCCTCATGAGGCTAATTTGCAACCTTTTCAAACTAGAAGAAAGACCAACCTTATTAAATATCTCAATAAACTTTCTAGCTATGGTAAGATATCCTTTACCTAAAAATCTGGTGTCTAAATCAAACAATTAAGGAAAACAGTCCTCAGATGGATTCCCCATAATTAATTTTCACTTGGACCTTTTTATCCCGATTACCAAGGTTCATCTTAAAAATTGGCCTTGGAGATTACAAATGAGATCCCTGATAATGCCATAAAAATTTATATGGATGGCAGTAGACTAGATGATCCTGCTGATAGAGGCATATACATTCAGGCACTGGATAATAATTTGGCCGTCTGCCTCAGCAATCCTAATTTCTCATCAGTCTTCATAAGTTGATTAATTAATACTGATCATAGCCTTAAAGCTATTTTCCATGAAACCAACTTGAAACTCAGAGTCCTTTTGGACAATCACTCCCTTCCCCCAACATGTTCATAACTAAATCTCAGTTGAAAAGAATTATTTCTATCCTTTTCACAAACTCAAGACTTATTACAGACTCATGATGTTCATTTTCGGTGCATCCCATCACATGTTGACATAGACTGAAACATGTATACATGCATTGTAGTGCAGGCGACCCCCGGGCTGTACCTTTAGGTTAATGAGTATGGAATACTCACCCATCATCAAGTGCTTCATAATTTTGAACCAAGGTTAGGTGACGAGGTCACATCTGAGCTGGCACCTTCCTCTTTACATCCACGCCACACCAACAAAACTTTGGACGTCACAGGTGAATATGGACATGTCATCAACCTAAGCTCAAATTACTTCTTTATCTTAAGTAAATGTACGATCCATCCAGTAAAATATCAGGATCATAGATACTTACATATAGTATTAAATAAAAAAAATTAAGATACAAATTAATAATCAAACTACACTAGACAAGCATTAAAGGATTCAAGATCTAAAGAAAAGAAAATCGTTCAGAAAGTAGCATATTTTAGACTCATTAATTTTTGAAAAAAATTGATAATAATGATCCCAAATTACTTACTTAAGTAATCATTGAGTATATACTTAAAATCAGAAATACATACATATTTATTCACAAATTCTAAAGTCATTATTGCTTGCATAATAAACTTAAAATATAGCACTTTTTAATAACATTAGACTGGAAAATCAATATGAATACTAAATGATTAAAGCTGCTGTTTGTTTTACTTTTATAATACTTTAAAAGAGCATCCAATAACAGAAAATACATATATATAAATGTTTCAATATATTATAACTATTTATTAATATAAAATTAAGAGTATTTATTTTTAACTTCAATAAATTACATTAGATTACATTATAGAAAACTATAATGGTCCCACATTTCTATAAAATTATTTCTCTTGAGGTGAAATTACAGTTGGCATGTTTATGATTGAAATCATTTTTATAAAAGTTCTTTTCAATATTATGATTAAAAGACACATTATTCATTATTTCTGGTGACACTGCTTTATAAATGTTTTCTGGTTTCTCATTAAAAAGGGATTCTTTACTGATTATAGTTTCATTTCCTGTTGAAGAGTTTTCTTCTGGTAAATCTTGCAATTTATTCAAATATTTCTTCCAGTTATCCATATTTTGATCATCAGCAGCATCTTGATTAACACTTTTCATATTTCCATCAATTCTTGAAAATATAGAGCAGAAGCTTTGGATGTCTGAGTAATAGTAACGATATACATAAAAAGTGAGTAATAAAATGATGCAGATGAAAGCCAGAGATATAGATGTAATCATTGGTACTAAATAATTTTCCTGATGAACTGAAAAATAAAAATAAAATTTATAAGTTTTAGGCATCTCTATGATATTTATTTTTAACTTGTGTAAGAAATATATAAACATTAAAAATAAGCATCATAACACTTCACAATATTCACTTTTAAATTTCACTCTTGAAGCACTAAATATAGTTTTAATTAGTAACTTGAAATGACAAGAAGAGGTTTAAAACTCTGAGTTTTACATAAGTATATTAGTTGAATAACGATTAATCCCTCTCAGTCACTAGAGGATAAATACTAACATAGATATAATTACTATAGTGAAATAAAATTAAAAATCCTTCCACAGTTGCAAACTTGATTGGAAAACTATTACACAAAAACTATTTATTTATACCTCGTCAGACATCTCAGAAACAATCATTTTTATTTAAATTTTAAAAATCTGAGGACTTTTAGTTAAAAAAATGTTTATGTTACATAAAAATCTATCTACAGATTAAAAATTGCTTTAAATAATTGATTAAAAATAAAATTTAAAATAGATTTATGAATCTTAATAAAATAGTTTTATTATATTAATATTTTTTATTAATCTGATGAAAAAATTACATTTATTACATTATTTATTCATTTATTTTTGCTTACTAAGCATTTCCCTTTGATTTTACTACAAATATTCTTCAATAACGTTCATGAAAAATGAGAATTCAACATGAAGGATGATTTAAAATCTGAAGAGTACAGAAAAACTGCTACATTTTATTGAAGGTTTCACACCAAAGTGTTATTTAACATATAAAAATTGTTTTTATACTTTCATGTAATTCTATACATAGTAAATATATTAATTCTTTCTGTGGACGATCTCATTTTTTAACTTTTCCCCCACGTAATAAGCCAAATTTGGTAATTTCTTCTTACAATAACTTATACTCTTCTATTAAATAACAACTTCTATAATTTATAAACATCATCAATGAAAATTTCAAAATTAGAAGCAATTATCAATTTTTTTTTTGCAGCAAGATTATTATATTCATTGATATAATTATTAATTACATGTTGAATAAACACAAAACTTATGGAAATTGAAATTAAGGTAATAGGAGGAATACATTTAATATTGTTACATTAAGTGATTTAAGTAAATTTCAATGGTTAAATAATAATTATATTTCACAAATTTCAAGACTTCCAAATAAATTATTTATTTTGGTAGTACTGAAACTATTTTTATGTTAGATAAATATATACCATATCTTTCATAAGTATATATCTACAACAATAATTCTTTATTTATCATATACATGAAATACACTTCTCACATATGTGTTGCATGTTTACATAAATGTCAACAGGCTCAAAGTAGTCAAATATAACTTTCAGCTCAAAGTGGTTCTAATTCAGCACCTTTGTATGATACATAAATAATCATGACACATATTTTAAAGAGGGCAAATTTCAGAAAGGAGACACTTTAATATGAGCAATGTCTCCTTTATTCTTTTAAATGTTTTATTCTTCCAAAATCAGAAGGATTTAAAAAATTACAATACATTAATAAATTAAAAACTTTACCTATAGCATGGATGACAATGTAAAGGAATGGATACATTTAAAATATATTAAATTGAATACTATTGAATATTTTTATATAATCTTAAACAGAAACAGCTTATCATATGGAAACTTTTCAAACAAGTAATCAATTTTCCCATACATTTTTATAGTATAAGCCAAAATTACGAAAAAGATTCATTATATTGTGATATAAAATTCAATTTTTCTAACAAATTTCCATTTTAAATACATGGATGTCATATTTGGATTTAATGAAAGTAATATTTTTCACTGAGCAGAGTGACAAATGTTTTCGTATTTCCAAGATGAAACTGATAGAAAAGAATAATGTTTGCTTTTTTAGTTTTGCAACAAATTAAAATACTTTTATTTTTCTGGATCCAGTGAAAGTCATCAAATTTATTAGCATTGTTAATTATTTAAAAGAAACACAGAAAATATGTTTTTGAAAATTGACATGATATGTGTGAGTGTGTGTGTGTATCCAATGAAATTCTTATAATTTTCATGGATTTTCCTAAATAAATGATCATAAAATGATATCGCCTTGAATTTCAAGTAAACATTTGAATTATACCATTCATAACTCAAACTTCATCATGTAATGCTTAAATAATATAACACAATTTTTAAACATTCATCGTGAAGGGCATTCCTAATGGAAATATTTTAATATTGTGTAATTACAGCAAATAATATATTTCTTATGTGTCATCACATACAACATAACTTAAGGACTTAAGTTTTTTTTATATCCTACACCAATCTTTAGCATCTCTGCCACTAGTTGATGAGTAGCTCATTAAAGTGATGATGTGATAATGCAAAAAATGAATTAAAACTAGCATTCATAAAGTTGAATTCATGAAGCTTTAAAACAATGGGGCAATGCCTAAAGTGGTCACCATCCGTATCCTCCTGATGGCACACAGAGTAACAAGCTGAATCCTTGACTTCAATACAATTTAAATGCTTCTGCAAATAATGTTGTCCAGTAAGCAAATAAAGGCAAGCAAACTCAAACAGATCAAGGCAGGGAATTGGGGATTCTACTAATTTTGTAGAACAAAATATTCAGCTTTTGACTCACCCATGGCTGCAACATTATACAAGAAAGCTCGGTTATTTTCTAATTTATTGTGAATAATTCTTTTTAAGTTATGCAAAAGGTTGTGTTATGTGAGATTCCACTTTAGCAAACCTATCAGCCCACTTGTATCCTAAAAAATGTAACAATAGCTGGGTATCCACTGGCACAAGTAATGTTTTTCCAAAACTTTTAAAAGTTCAGTTAATTCTACAGGAATGAACTAGTATATTTTCCTCCTGTCTTGAATTTGTATGTAACAAAAGATCTTCAGAATTGATGAGAAACACAATTTTGTGTTAAGAGTAATTTTCCAATTCATAGATTACAAATGATATTGCCGTTATATCTCTCCCTCAAACTTGGTTGTTATGAAGATAATTCTTACTCAAAGCATTTAAATAGGTTGGTGGCTCTTGTATTAACAGGCAAAAACACTGAAAGCACTTGAATTCTGCTCACCTCTGTCTATACTAGTGGAGGCCTTTGTCAAGAGGATATTTGCAATGACAGCATTACTAGAGTAGCACTTCTTAAGTCACCCTGGTTAAAAAATTAGTTTTTAACACTTGAAACAATATCCAAGTATTTTGCCAATGTATGCCCTAATACCAGCCAAGAGACAATGTCTACGTCTCTTGGCTGGTAATAGGGCTTTTAATTCCGCTAGGAAAACTTTATATCATATGTATCATAAAGGTCATGATCTGTTGAAAGGACACTTATGGGTTTTTAATATTACTTTTGAAGGTTTATAATAATTTAGGAACTTGTTTCTTCTAATCAAGATTTTTCAACATAGTTGAGAACATTTCCTTTGCTCTTTTTTCTAAATGGTTTTAAATCTTAAGTTGTAGAAAATGAAATAATTAAAGGTCTCAAATATTCAATTTTGCTTAAATAATCATTAAAGTTAATATTTTTAGCATTATATTTATACATTTCTTGCTATAGATAATTTATGTTATTGAAATTCTTTAAAAACTTCTTTTATTTATTTAAATATTTATATTTTCAGTACAAAGTTACTTTAATAATAAACAAGATATTAGATGATGACTTAAATAAATTTATTTTTTAAACAAATTTTAATGCAATAAGAAATTTTATCAAGGGCAACCATTTTGAAGGAAATTATAGTACTTACTAAATTTTGTATCTGCAGTTAACAATTCTGTTTTAGTCTCAATTGTAGATTTTAGATATTGGCCACCCATTTTCTTTTTCTTTATAAAATGTTCCAAGTTCTCCATCACACTTGTTAATATCATTCCTGTTTGTCTTGAAGCTTCTACTTCTGTAGACTAAAAAAATAAATAAGGATATCTTTAACAAAATATGGATCAGAGATATAAAAATACGATATATAGTAATTTTTCTATCAATAAATATTTTTAGTTATATATCAGAAATTCATTGAAATTGTACTTACAATTGTTATTTCTAAAATATCAATATCTTCTGTTCTTTCAGCACATTGAGCAAATACAGGCATGTTAACAAAATTCAAAGACCATATAAATTTTTGTACTTCAAAACATAAGTTTGCACTGTTCAAAAACTAAGAGAAAAAGTATGCAATTAGTTAAGAAAATTATATGACCGTTAGATTTTTAAAGTATTTAAAACAAAGTAAATCATGATCAAATATAAAATATTAAATTTAAGAAATTATAATTGTTGCCAAAAACTAAATACTTTTAACAACCTTTTATCAGAATATATTTCAAGGAAATTTGTATTAAATATTTTACAATTGCTTATCTCTAATTATATAAAAAAATTGACAGTTTTATATTTTGGGATTTCAAATCTTGGAAAAAATATTGAAATGTATATTATGAAATATTAAATGTTCTCTTATTAATAATTAAATAAGATATAAAAAATTTATTTTAAAATGCAGTAAACATATGATAGATAATTACAATTAATCATTAAATACCACAAAAATTAAAACATGCAGTTGAAATGAAAATATAAAAGTCAACAAATATTTAACTACATAATTTTGTGATTATATCAAATATTTTCCCCCCTAAATTCAAGATTTTATACATTAATTACAAGCTAGCATTAACAGAATCTCCACGAAAACCAAATACAATACAATAATGCAAAAATATTTTCTTTAAAAAGTTATTGAATTAAATGTAACAGATAAAACGTATTCCTTTTATTTATTACACTCTACTTACTAAGAAATTATAAAAATAAGTTTTTACATAATTGTAACTTTGTATCACACACAACCAAATTTTGATTGTATAAAACACTTTATAATATAATTTTGGATTTTAAATAATCAGTATGCTGATGATTTACACATTCATATTGTAAATATAAATGTGAGATTATATTGTCTTCGTTATCTAAGAGGAGTAAAACATAATTATATGATAAAATAATTTATTTGCAGTTCTATTAATTTTTATAATTTTTTAAAGAAATATTTGACAATAAAACTAAATCTCATAAAATAATTTTAAAAAAATGATAGGTCAAAAATTTCCAGATCATGTCATCAGAGATATCAGACAAATTTTGCAAATTTTCTAATTTGAAAAATATATCATTCTTTTAGCAATTATGTTGTGCACAATAATTTACTTCTAAAGTTATTTATATCCAAAGTTATAATTAAAGTTATTTTACACATATATCTTTGCTTTATAATATTATTCCCTTCAATAAAAAAATTATAAGAGTTTGATAATTTTGACAAAAGAATACGCTTAGTTCATTTGTTTTATTACCACTATTATTACTAGTAATCATGAAACAATGTTTGTAATAAAAACAGCTGAAAAAGATAAAGAACCCTGAGTATGTATTCAATGCATGAAGCATCCAACAAAAAATAAAAATATTTTCATAGGGTTTTTTATAGCATAAAAATATTTTTAGATCATAATTACTAAAATACAAGGTTATTCTTATAAAAAAATATTTTTAAAAGAATAATCATGCATTGTAATAAAACTAATACATTTCATCAAAAACTACACTCAATTTAATGAATTAAATTTAAAACAAACTAGCATGCAATATTTTATATCACTTAAAATCACATCATATAATTTCCACAGTAAAAAGATTTCCAATCTTTAAGTAAATAAGCTATTTTTAGTTATTAATATTACTTGAGAAAATTTTATACATTTTTATTAATCAATGAGTACATTAAGCAATTTTGCACATGAATTCAAGAATATGTATGAAAAATCTTATACAATAAATATTTTTTGTTTGTTCATACAATTAAGACATTTGCTCATCATTTTTGTATTTCTCTAAACAAAAAGTGATTTAAATTTCAGTAACATCTTGTTATAAATACAAGCTTTCATTTGAAATTATTGAATATAATTTTTTATACTAACTTTTATATTAATTTTAAAAATTATACTCAGTTTTTAATTAACCTCTTTAAAATCACAAATTACTTCTTAATTAAAAATAATAAATGAGCTTTGTTGAAATACTTACCAATGGCATAATTTGATCAGAAAATTGAACAGATATTTTTGCACAGTTGTTGGAAATTTTAAAATTATTTGGTTGACAGTGGGATGGTAAATGATCACTTAAATATAAATTTGCACTTTTATCCGAGAAACATCGTCCTGAAACTGGGCATGGTAAACTTGTGCATTGAGGTGAAAATATTGGTACACATGTTTGACTCTCAGAACATGTTTTCCTCAGTAAACTAGCTCTGGGATCACAAATTTGTTTTTCACATGAAACCTGTTAAAAAAATTATCATTCAAAAATTATTCAATTTCATCCATCTTTTTATCATTTTATTTAATAATGAAACTTGAAATGAAATCTAGTATGTATATTTCAGGAATGATTTTTCAGAATACATTCTTGGATACATTTGAGAATTGCAATTTTCAGATGCATTATTTGAGAAAATCATCATCAATTTAAAAGAAAAATTCAGATAATCAGACGATTCTAAGAGTACACCAATTTTCAAAGACTTAATGGGCATATTTCCCCATTTTGTGTACTCACATACTTATTCTATATTTCATAAAAAAAAATTCCTGAAAATTCAAAGAAATTTTGCCTATAAAAGTATCATTTTTTAATTCATATTTCTTAAAAATAAACTTTAATTTAACAAGCTGATGAATTTATGTCAAAATCATTTTACAATGAAGAAGAAAATGATGCAGCACTTTCTTATTTCAACTTTCTTACTTCTTGCACTTTCTTATTTCTTATTTCATTTTTATGAGCTAAAATTACAATTAATAAAAAAATATAAGAAAGTTCTCTCAGCACTTTGAAAATGTTTTTGAAAATTTGAAGTGTCTACATTTATATTAAAAATAATACAAGCATTTCTCAAATATTTATGAGAAATTAAAATTTCTTTTTCTTGCTCTGTACAATATATAAATGACTATATATTTTATAACTCTCAGAATTAAAATTTTTTGATCAATTTGTGCATGATAGTTATGAATTATCAGAAAAGTAAATTCATCATAATAATATTAGAAAATTGTATGCAATATTTTTCATTACATAAAAACTTTCAATAAAAAATAATCTTTATTTATGATACACTTAAAAAATGGATATAATATATATGAAAAATATGTGATCCCCCTTGTATGCACCACAAAAAATTACTTGCAGTATTTTCCCCCAAAATGTCCATAATTATCAATTGTTTTAAAATAATATTGGTAAGGTCCCAAGAAAAGAAATTTATATATAATATAATGTATATAATTAATATATAAAAACATTTTTAAACATTACATTCCTTGAATGGGAATAGTAGTCTAATAATTGCTTTCAACAAAAATATGTGCTGTATTGATGAAATGTTTTGTTGTAATGCTCCTCACAAAAACTTTATAATTTTTCTAAGTTGAAATAAATAATTTATATACTAAATTAGTACATTATATATGATAGTTAATTAAATTAATTAACTTTCATTAGAGTATGGGATTAAACTTTAATTAGCAATAGTGTTACTTATAAAAGTTTAATCCCAATATAATAAGTTATGTTATAAATATAATAATATAATAAATTGCTTTATACTACAATATTATAGCAGAACATTGGGGTTCCTTAAATCAATGATTTTTTATAATTATAGTATATTTTTTGAGAAATAAAGATTAAAATAAAATGCATCTGAAATATTAACTTAACTCCTTTGTAAAGGGATCTTGTTTTTATTTTGTTAGATAATCTTGGTTCAAAACAAACGGAACTATATCTAAAAATACATCTATATAATAAAAAAGTAATATTTTAATAAAGTAATATTTTAATTTATTAAAGAGTAATTCTTAAAATTAATAAATAATTATTTACATACAAAAAAAATATTTTTACCCTTGAACAAATAACCTTCCCATTTTGGCATAAACAAGTATTGCAGTCATATTCCCATTGACTTCCTTCTAATTGCATTATTCCTTGAAATTCACATGATCTTTTCATTTCTAACAAAAATAAAAAATTTAATACATTTGTGTTATTTTAAATTTCGTCATCACAGTTTAATTAGAAAAATATATGAAGACACATTTAAAAATAATTTAGATTTAATCATGAGACACAACTTAGATGTTAAACATTTAAGAACTACTATTGTTTCTTAATAATTAATTGTATATTCTTGCCACATAATTTTTTAATATTATTCAACAAAATGCAAAATAAAAGTTTGCCTCAGTTTATATCAATTGTTTGGTTAGATTTATTTTATTAATTTTATAGATAAAAGTCCCCGTGTGAAATAGGAACATCATAAGCATGTTTTTAAGTTATAACCTTAAATGGAGATTTAACAGAAAAATATATATAGTTAAGAGAAACAAGAATACATTATTTCACATTAGACAAAAATTCTTCAGCTGACTTTTTTATTGACTAAAGATGGCATTCTGTAAGTATTTCAGGAGTTTTACTGCATATAATTTATGTAAAGAGAGATAAGAATTGAAATTTAAACTATATTAAACATTTTAAACATACAATTAAAGCAATTAACAATTTGAGTGGATAGTATCCTTCTAATTCTAATGCATGCAAAATCTCCTTTAAATAATATTAAATAATTGTAACTAAGTTATAAAATGTTTTTATTAAGCACAAAACTTCCAAAACAATAAAAGGCCTATTCAATACTATTAAATTTTTGATACAATATATAATTTTTTTACACATAATAAATTTTAGAAGCTCTTTCTATATAAAATTAAAAACAGTACAAAATACTAGAGAGAAAATATGTTTATAAAAAAAGTTAAGTAAAATATTACATTAAAAAGGGAAACAGAAATTGTTTTATTTTCAATAGCGTGTAGTCATAATATGTTGTCTATTTAAACTATATTTAGGTGTGATAAGCTTTAATAGATGATTTTCATAAAATGTTATATTTAAATATCTCTACTTTTCACATATTTACCTATCTCACACAATTTTCCTGTTTTGTTAGGTGGGCAAATACAGTGATAATCATTTATGCTATCTTCGCAGGTTGAGCCTTCTGCACACAAAGATGACTCACATTCATTAATGTTTATGCGGCAATCAGGTCCAGAAAATCCTGGAGCACATTCGCACATGAACCAGTTTATTCCATCAATACAATGACCACCATTGAAGCAAGGATTTTGCTTACAATCATCAACATCTATATAAAATAATGAAATAAAATTAAGCAATATAAAATTAATACAGTTTATAATTTTAAATATAAAATAAATTCAAATTAAACTTTTGAAGATAAATAATCATATTCAAGCAAATATTTTGAATGATATGGAAATTGAACTTTGTTAACAAAACAGATAATTTAAACGAAGTGATTATTTAAAAAACTCTGTTACAAAAATTTTGCAAAGTTCTTAAATTCATTTATTCCAGAAAATTAATTATGGAATAAAATTTGCAAAAGTATTGTTTCACACTACTTACTAATAGAGATAAAAATACAGAATTACATAATCAAGGAGACCAAAAGGAATTACATAATCATAGATTATAAAGGAAAAGTATAAAATAATTTTTGGTATAAACTTCAAATGAAAATGAAGAAATTAAAATAAAACTTATAATGAAAATGAAGGGCCTATAAAAATAATACCTAGTTATTTTAACAATTGAGACTTAACTTTAGATTAAATTACCTTTACATCGAAAAAAGAGGCAATTATAAAATGTAACCAGCTTATTTTTAAACTGTCCATATTTTTCTTCATAGTAAATGAAACAATATTGAACATCATGAAAACTTATTTTCACTTAAGATTAAATAATATGCTCCATTTCAAGACATCTCAATATTTAATTTTTAAGAACATATAACATTTTGTTTTTAAAAATATTTAAACATTAAATACTAGTGATTTTTAAAAGCTTTTACAGTAAAAAAGCTCAAAGTTCATGCAATAATTCCCCATTCTGTGCCTAAAGTACATAATTAGTACAATATATATATATATATATATATATATATATATATATATATATATATATATATATATATATATATATACCTTATGCTACACACAATATTTTTTACTAAAAAAAGAGGCTGGTCTAAATTTTAAAATTTAAATTTGGAAATAATATACTGAGAATATTCCATGATGCTTGATTAATGTATTGCATCCATTGTACAATGCAGGTAGTCAAGAAAAATTTTCCGATTATGTTTACAATTGTAATTTACTATTTAACAAATTACTACAGTAACAAATTGTAGATTTTGATTGATTTTAATAGCAGTTTGTAAGATTTGAAATAAAAATAAAATATTTGCATAGCTGTAGTTTTAATATTGATTTTATTACAGGGAATAATAATCTTAAATTGATTTAAATAATTACATCAGAACAATTGAAACCAGTCCTTATATTTTTATCTCAAAATTGATTAAAAGAATTAGTTAAATATATAACCTTTCACTTTTTAATTATAAAAATTATTTTAAAAATTATCAATTGTTGAAGAACCTCAATACAAATTTTAAAAATAATATTGAAATTTATCAATGTATTTAACAACTGAGAGTAAAATATCTACAAGCACTCGAAATTTGTAGGTTAATTTTAAACTGTAAACTATCAATATCTGATGCAGTTTATTCACTAGAGAATTCAATCAATTTTGATTAAAACTAAATTAGTTTTGAAAATGTTTAAATCCCTTTTCATTACTAATGAAGCCAGAAAAAATTCATGGCAAAGAAATCATTTGTGAAATATTATTCTCTAAAATCTTAGAAATAATTCTTTATATTACTTCTTAGTTAAATATTTCAGAATTCTTACATGATAAATTTTAACAATTGGGAATGACATGATTCAAAGCGTAATGATATAAGAAAGAACAAATTAGAGATGAATTTCTTATTAATGAGAAACCTTTTAATACAATATAAAATAATTATTAAATGGGGAAAAAAAAAGCAGGGTCATTTGAGAAGTTTATTATTAAGTGCTTACATCATTTCATATTCTATATAATGGCATCTGACAGTAAAATAAAAAAGTAGTAAAATGTTATATATTTACTGTATTGACATTGTTGTCCTTCATAACCATCTCTACACATACAGATGAAACTATCACCTTTATTAATGCATGTAGCACCATTTTGACATGGATTGGATTTGCAGCTTGGATTAATAGCTAAAAATTATGAAAAAATAAAATGTCAATTGCAACATTATTCTAGAATGCAAAGAGTAACAAGAAACTAGAAAACAAAAGTATTAAACATAATTAATAAAATAATGTGATTTACTTACGTATATGGCAAGAATGACCTGTCCAACCATCATCACATATACATTGAAATGAATCTCCCATATCCCGACATGTCCCTCCATTTTGGCATGTTGTTGGATCGCAGAAGCTATTTTCTACAAAAGTAATTCAAAAGTTAGAAGAATATTTATCTATTTTAAAAAATGTAAACTAAAAAATTCCACGTTAATATTCCCATAGATTTTTTTGACAAAGAAGCTAATTTTCATTTGCTTAAAAAAAAACAGTACACTAATATAAAATACATAAATAGCAAAATAAAAAAAGATACTAATTCATGAAACTAGAATTATGTAAATTTACAAATTAGAAATATATTTTTTTATTCTTGATATTTTTCCAATAAAATCCCTAAAAATGATATGTATTGCAGAGAAATAAAGAATATTTTATTCAAATTTGGCACATTTGTTGAATATTTACTTCAAGTAAATACTAAATGTCAGTCAACTGTTAAACTAAGATGTTTCAAACAGAATTAAAGAAAATGCAAAGATTCAAATTTAATGCTTATTCATTCAATTGTAACATTTTCACTGCAAAAATTTAATAGCAGCAAAATGAAATTGTATTCTCAAGCTACATAATATTGATTTAACAATGCAAAATAAATTAGATAGTTTACTTTTTTGTAGCTATGTACTTATATTTTGCTCACTAGATATATCAGACCAAGAATTTAAAGTTAATTCTGAACACTACAAACATCTACACTCAGAGTGAGAATCCAATTCATGAATCCAACCCTGAAACCCAAAAATAAATTAGAAAGTTTAATGAGAATTTTTCATGTGAGTTTAGACTATCATTATACATAAGTAAATAAAATTTCACATCAAGAAAAATATTGACTGTTAAAATATTCACAAATGAAGTAAATTACAAATTTTTTTAATATCATTTCTATTGCAAATACAAGGGTGCAACATGTTTTAATATCAGTGCCATTGGATTCCTGTCAGTGCCATGTCCATTGGAATCCTGGAAAATTTCTGTTCATAAACAATGTAAATAACTATTTAGAAAAGCCAAACATTTGGGATGTCTCTGAACATCCTTGATAACAACTTATATGCTCACTAAAGCTATATAAAGTTCTTTCTGAGCATGACCATGGTTATATTTACTTAAGAAACCTAAAGTTTTAGTCTTAGCTTTAATTTAATCTTAGATTTAAATGTATTGTTTCAATAGTTAGAAAATTAATATGACAAACATTTTCCTTTAATTTTTGACATTCCCTGTAATGATATAAGAAACATTTTAGCGCTCTTAACATAAAGCTACTTAAGTTGTTTCACTTTCAGTTTACAGCAGCTATATTCAATCAAATAACTCTTCCTTTCTCATAAGATGTACCATAAACATGTTTGAAATGAGTTTAAAAACAGAAAACAAGTTTAAAACAAAAGCTTAGTTTTCAAATCTCTTTAATCACACAGATCACCTGACATTAAGTTGGCATCTTAAATGTTAGCTGTTTAAAATGCCTAAGTAAAAATGATTAGCCATTGCAAAAAAGAATTAAAAAAAAAAACAAGTTTCCATATGTTCGATTTTATTTATACATTTTCAACAATAAATTACTAAACTAATCTGAAATTCTGATTACTTCCTTAGTTTGATGATGTCAATTTGCAGAAATGGATTTTTGCTCAATATTATAACTTCATGGGTTTCCAATTAAAATGCCAAATGTAGATTATTAAATAAAATTATATCCAGAAAAAAGATTAACTAATACAAATAATTTTGTACAAGTTTTAATATGTATGAATTTTTTATATTTTTACAAGTAGTTCTATACAAATTGATAACTTTGTCAACTAGATTTTTTTTTTTTTTTTTTTAGGATTTAGAAAATTTAATAAGTCCAATTAATTTTATGCTAAGTTTAAATTTCAGGAAATATCTTTCCTATCAATGTGAGCAGGCATTGTAATTTTTGATATATTCATTTTTTCAAGAATAACATGATTACAATACAATACATATAATTAATTATGGCTCAGAAATTCTTGCAGAGTTTTCTTTGCATAAGTATTTCAGATTCTGAAACAATTATTCATTTTACCTAAGATTTTTAGGGTAAAAAAACTTTTTTGTAGCAAGTTTAAAATAAATTTATCATTTGCTTTATTTTGCAGTAGACTTTCTTAATAATAGTTGTCAAAACAGAGGTTCCTATTTCTACTTCAATCAAATTTTCCAGTAAACTGTTTTGACTTTTTTATTGCATTCATAAAGTCAGTCATTAAACATTATATTTTCAATAAAAATAACAAGCATTTTAACTAAACTTATATAACAAATATATTGTACTAATTATATATATAAGATAAAACATTAAAAATATTGAAATCAGAAAAATACTAAAATATACAATGCAAATAACAGGAAGAAGGTATAGGGACCATGTCTTCATCAGGAAAGAGATGGCCAGCTATGCAAAGTGAACACTCTTTTCTGAAATACTTAAAGGACAAATGTCTAAATATCTCCGAGCAATTCCCCCAAAGATTGTTCGTATTAAAAGCACTTAGTTAAAAAATTAGAATAAGAATATCAAGTAGAAAAATACATAATACCAAAATCAGCAAATCAGATTGAATTTATATATGAAAATATGTATTTTTCTACAGTATTTATTTTTTCTGCTGTACATATGTTTCATGTAATGTGAGTATTTTTACTTTTCTGCCTATATATTTATTCCAATTTTTTAACTAAGTGCTTTTAATACGAACACTCTTCGAAGGCATTGCTCGAAGATATTTAGACATTTGCCTTTTGAGCATGTCAAAAAAAGTGTTAATTTTGCATAGCTTCCCATCTCGCTCCTGATAAAGACATGGTCCCTATGCCTTTTTCTTGTCATTTGCATCATATATTATAATATTTTTCTAATTTTATATTCCTGGTTTCAATATTTTTAATGTTTTATCTTATTTATATTAGCAAATCTTTCTATAGCTGCTTTTCACTGGCTAGATGTCCTATAATGTGTTGCAGTTCCTATTTTATTGCATTGTATTTTCAGTATAGTATTCATTACTTTATATATATTTTTCTTTATATATTAATATATATATATATATATCATTATAATTAACATTGTCTCAGTTATTCTATAGAACCTTATTTATACAGATTTTAATTATTTGAACAATAATTCAGTTTACTTAGAAAGTAAAGTACTCAATTACCTAGAGATTACTCAATATCCAATTTCCCAGCTCTAATTAAATATTCTACATTTCTCCAAACATTATTTGCAACCTTATAATTCCTAAAGAGAATTATAAGATTTTTAAATTTCTTATAATTCTCTTTAGGTATGGCTCTGATATATGAAAACTACTTCATTAATACAAGTGTAATGAAACTATAAATAAATTTTTTTAGTCAATGAATTAAAAATCTTACTAAGATTACAAGTTTTTCCTTTCCATTCATGTTTACATTCACACCAAAAGCCAGCTTCAGCATCAATACATGTTCCATTATTTTGACAAGGATTAGAATCACATTCATTTTTATCTACAGATAAAACAATAAGTATTATAACTGGACAGGATAAAATATACATGGAAATCTAAAACTTTAATTGAAATTTCAAATAAGATTTAATATTTGTGACAATTATAAATGAGTTTTATTTTAAAAACACTATAAAAGAGAATATTATTTCTTTGATAAAAAATACTTGTTACATATTACTCTTCCCATAAAAAAAACTTGCTAATTTAATCTTATTATATAAGAAATTATTAACATATTTAATGTAAAAAAAGTTTTATTTATTTCAGACAAAAAAATTAGCATTTTATTTTTTAAAAAAAGGAAAAACAGTTTAAAAAAATGTGAGTGTGATATAAGAATGGATTGCACATTAATTTTTTTACTATCTCTATTCTAGAAACAAAATAGGTGCACTTGATATAATGCAATAATGAAAGAAATACAGTTTAATTTTTTATTAAATACACTTAAATTTTTTATATTAATATTTAATGCCAAACATACAAGGAATATAATAGCAGAGGAAGAAATAACAAAATATAGTTAAAACTTTAAGAATTTATTAATTATTCTATAAATTATTTTGTATTTAAAAATTCTTTTGATTCTTTAAATTTGTTATCCATGAGTAAATTTGGTCAAATAATATATTTTAACCAAACTTAAAGGACTGTATTCCCACTTAGGCTAATAAATCTAACTAACACTAATTTACATTTTCATTTTAAAATTTTATCTGAAACAAGCTATTTCACATTGAGAATAATTCATTTAAAAAACTCAGTTAATGCTTTATTAGCATAACTATTTATACAGTAACAAATAAGCACTTTTTATGAGCATTTTTATGAAAAATGTTTATTTGTTGATGAATATTGATTATTTTATAAATACTCTGATATCTGAAATCAATATTCTGATTATGTTATTAATATTAGTTTCAAATGATTCCATTATTCATGCAATTAAAAGTAAAAAAAAATGTTTTTAATTGCATGAATTACCATTTAATATTTTACCATTTTTAATAGCTCAATATATATATATATATATATATATATATATATATATATATATATATATATATATATATATATATATATATATATATATGTCAAAGCATTTAAATTATTTAAATTATAATTTTAATTATCTAGAAATTATTAAATTATCCTATGGTCTACAGCTTACCATTACAATATGAAAGAAGTCATGATATGTAATTGCATTTATTAGAATCATCTAACTGATCACTTTGATATCATAACAATAAATTTAAAATTGTAATGTATTAATTAAAAAGCATTTAATATATTTTATTTTGTTCATAAAGGAAAGTTTCCTTTAAAATAATGGTATAAAAAGATAAAAGCGGAATTCATTCTTAAATTTGCACTATGAATCTTTCATAACACCAAATTATAAAGTTTACTTAACATTCAAATTTTCTGTTATATATTTTTACAAAATCAAAACCTTCATTTATTTTTCTTAAAGTTAAGAAATTTCCATTAGAAGTGAGAAATATATTTCTTTATTTACTAGATATCATACATTTTTTGATTTAATATTTCTGGTGGAAAAATTAAGAATAACTTTGATCATATTATATCAAGAACAAAAAATTTATTCCATGCGAATTCAAATATTCAGTGTCTGAAATATAGGACTAGTTCTGTTAGATTGTTCAGTTTCAAATTTAATATGGTGATCAATGTGTGTGATTGTATATAGGTCTATGTGGAATTTTATTGATTTTTTTCATCTTAATAACATGTAATTGCAGTTGTAATTAATTTCAAAATACTTGAAGTTATTTTTCAATGATTATTTTATTACTTGAAGTTATTTTTAAATACTTATTTTAGCATGTACAGGGTTTATTAAGAATCAATATTGATGGAATTTATGATGTTAGAAAAATTGGTAAACATTAATTTAGACTATATCTAAATAAATAATCTGTAGTGTGCTTTTCTACAAGTAAATTGCATACTTTCACAACCATTTTTTTCTGGTGAATGATTTATTAATTTTTATTGTTTCAATTATTTCAAGAAAAGATAACAAAAGCAACATTCTTACCAATATTACATATAGGTCCTTCCCAACCATCAGTACATAAGCAATGATAGGAGTTGATGCCATCAACACATGTTCCTCCATTTCGGCAAGGGTGAGATGCACAATCGTTGATGTCTAGAGTAAAAAGTACTCAATATCAATATATATTTAACAATATAGTAATAGAAATTTTTCATCATAAATTACATTATTCCCTACATTTAATCTGGCAATTTATCATTTATTGTTAATTTTAAAACAAAAAATATATAACTGTATCATAAATTTTAATAATAGTTAAAAGAGCTTTCATAACATTTGAGAATGATAAGTAATTTTTAAAACATACAATTATATAAAGATAATCTCTGGAAAAACATCTGACAACATAGTTCATGGCACTAATTTATAAAATCAGTATTTTTGATCAGGTTTTATTGCTTTTATAAAAAATTTCTGCAAAACTACATGATATTAATACTTTGGCTTAACTCTTAAAAGAAGAAGCTTCTAATTTGATATTTCAAAATATTCACTGTACATTTCTTTATAAAAATAAAATACATTATAATTAGCAAATAAATAAAATTAAATAATCATTTTATAGCCATGTGCACCAGGTAGACTTGTTAAATTAAGATTACATTTAAAATCTAAAAAAACATAACCAGAAATAAATATTATTTATTATAAATTTGTCATTATTTTTCGTGAGTAAATTCAATGTAATTTCTTTTAAGCATGATTTTTAATTGCTTTTCAAAATTCTTTTGACTAAATTAATACAAAATTAACTTACATTAGTGTTAAATTTCTATATTTACCTGTATATATATATATGTATACATATATATATATATATATATATATATATATATATATATATATATAAACAAATGTATGAAATAGTATATTTGAAGCAAATTGTGCATACCATATTAAGAATGAAATAATGGATGGAAATTTAAAGTATGCAATCAAATCAATAAAAATATATCTTCAAGTTAATACCAGACAAAAAATAAATTAGAATTTTTTCCCCTCATAATCTAGGTTTTGAAATTCTGTGCAGATGACTTTTCCTTCTTTGAAAATATATACAAAAGTTTGTGCATAATTATGATATTTAATACTGGAATAAACAAAGAAGAAGCGAGAAACAATATTTTTAATTACAAAAAATATAAAAAAATCATGAAAATATAATACACTGGTAACTGCCATACATATAGATATGGAGTTGTGAAGGACTGTATAAACTAGCTGTTAAAAAAGGTACAATTGTGAGAGAACCCTATCAATAATTTCTTCAGCAATATGGCTCTCTTAGTATCATATCAAAATTTACATAATATGGGAGTAGAAACACGAACGACTAAAATTTCTTAAAAAATTTATTTGTTACTGCAGTCATATACAGATATTATTGACTTGTGTTAAAAAATTGCATGCATTAAGTTAAACACATATTTTTATTTTCACTAAGTTTGCATGCATAATATTTGAAGCAAAATAAACACTTTATTACATATTAACAAAATCTAACCTTAACATTTTTATTAGTAAATTTCTTAGCAAATAGAATCCGCCTATGTTTTAGGTTATACTATTTTCAGTGAAGTGGATTTCTGATGAATAAAATTTCATGGATATAGAAATTCCTTTTCATAGAAAAGAAATATTGTTTTATAAGCAAAATATTCAATGCAAATGAGGTTACCTAATGGAGACTTTCATTTCTTCTTTTAAATAAGATATAGAACATTATTGCTTCATTTAATGTCTGATGAATGATTAAGAAAACTTTAGAAATGAACTTATTTCATCAAAGTGATTCTGCATGTAAAATTCTTAATGTAATCTGTAGGAAGATGACTATTTTAAAGCAGCATATAGCTTTTATGCAGCTTAGAATATTGTATCAAATTACAAATTAAAAAAGTTCATAACATAGTTAGCATTTTTTAAACTACTTTTATACTTAATGAATATGTACTTATTTATTTATTTGCACAAATTTGTAATGCACAAATTTATTTCTTCCCATAAACATACCAATAACATTAACTTAGAAGAAAATTTCATACTAACAAGACAAAATACTGAAATTTCCAAATAAATAAATGTTTCAAGGAAATCTTCAATACTAAAGTCTCTTATTTAGCAGAAATAATAACAGTTTCCACAATGTCATGAGCTATATTTTTAATAGCTTGTAATAAAAATCATTTTTCCACTCATAGAAAACTTGCTTATTCACAATTTATGTATGTATGTATGTATGTATGTATATATATATATATATATATATATATATATATATATATATATATATATATATATATAATTATTTATACAAACGTTTTGTGTTTTGACTGTAATTTTTTTTTTATGATGGTTTAGTACGTCAGTTTGTTTGTAACTCAGAGATTACTTTTTGCTCATGAAGGCAAATTAGACCAGAACATACAATTAAAAGTGAATTACACACTAAAACAAATATCCACATCAAGCTTGCATCAAATCCAAACTGTTGAACTGAAAGACATAGCACTATCTATCTAACTAACAACTCGACATTCATTTCCTTAAACTACATATAAAAAATCCTTTTTTTATGATTTAAAATTTAAATTATTAGATTATTTACAAATTTTTAATTTACAAATAAACAAGTGATTCATTTCTCATCATATTTTCCTTGAAATCAAGACAGCACAACCACATGCTGGCTGGCATTATTTATGGTTAAAAGACAAAGCCAAATTAGGTATCTGATTGCCTAATGTATTGTAGGACAGTGTCTGATTGCTTAATGTATTGTAGGACAGTATCTGATTGCCTAATGTATTGTATGACAGTATCTGATTGCCTTCTATTAATGGATACATTCTTAGCAAGTACTTTCACAGTAGTTCATTTTTTGCAATAGTCCAAGAATTTTACCTCTAGTGTCACATTATAAATGCCCCTGGCTGCCCTTCTAATTCATTACCTTGTTTTCCCTAAACCAATGAAATAGAACTAAGGCCCTAATCCATTATTCCATGTACCATCATGCATTCTATAAGCACTCTAATTTTTTTCTAAATAAACTAGCGGGTCACCCAAGAAAATATGTGAAGATGATCAAGAGAAACTGACATTAACAAACAGAAATAGTGAGCACTGATAGGAGGAGTGTCCCTCTGCAACTGAGATCCAACAATGATCTTTTAAATGCAATAATTTTAATATATGCTATTGAAGGAGGTATTACTGCTGCTAGCACCTAGCTTGCCTTCCAATGGATCCTCATTAAAGTATTTAGAGTGTACTCATTCCAATTATGGATCTCAAAAGCCCCATATTGTTATTTTCTATCACTATCGCTCAGTTTTCGGATTGAGTGATGTGCAAGCCTACTGCTTTTCTTGGATGTGGTAGTAATTTCTATAACTTCTGCTTTGGTATTTACCACTGATTCCCCATTATGACCAGTGTAGGTATTTCCTATAAATATTCTGCAGTGATTTATTATCCACAAGATTTTACTTGAGCAAAAAAAGAAAAAGCGTTGCATAAATCACAACAATTTTTTTTTTTAATAATTGAAAATATTCACTACTGATAATTAGGCCATCATATAATATAAAAAACACACCATATGATTAAAGATATAATAATTTGCACAGAAAAAATATTTATTATGAAAAAAATCTGTTTCAATCCACATAATTGTAAAATGCAATAAATAGAGATGAAATCTCAGAACTGATAACACACACACATAAACTTATTCTAATTTTTCATAATTATTAAAATGAAGTTAAGCATATTTTAAAATGTTTTAGTTTCTATGATAATTAAATAAAAGAAATGGATTATTTTGAAACAGTGCAGTTATATATATATATTTTATACAGTTCAGCTTTATTTTTCACCTTACTTTAACACATTTGTTGCCATTTTTTATTTGCCTTCCATATATATATATATATATATATATATATATATATATATATATGCTTTTAATTTAAAATTGCTGAGTAATTTAAAAATTTTAGCTTCCGTATGATGATATACAAATTTGATATATTTTCAGCACAAAACAGCTCAGGTCAACATAAAAAGTGCTATAATGATAGCCAAGTGCAACAAATCCTTATTCAGGTAACAAATTTGTTCCTGAATATAATTGGATAAAGGTGATTATAACTGAAATAAATCAGCAAAGTTGTAGCACTATCCATTATTTTATGAAAAATAAATTATAGTTCTTTCAAAACTTTTTTATAAGTTTTTCTGATGGAGAATGTATATAATATCAGCAGAAATGTAAAACATGCACAGCAAAATTCAAAACTTTATAAAACCTATAATCCCAGAATTATATACAGTTAAATACTGTATATAAATACAAATGTGATGAAAGAAAAAATATTAAATGTATTTAAATTATTCAGTAGTTAAAAGTTTATGTTGAAGTCTTAAAGCAAAATTCATGATTCACATTTAAATTATACAAAAAAAAACTGATAAACAAATAATAAAAATATTAATTCTACTTACTTTCATGACAGTATCGACCAGTAAATCCTGCATCACATACACAACTGAAGTCTGAAAAAGGCTCACTAATGCATTTGCCATGCTCTCCACAAACAGTTGATTTAATTATATGTATTCCAGATGCATTTGAAGACACAAATGCTATACAACTATCTATACCTATATATGTAGTTTTTAAAATTTTTAATGAAAAAATTATTAATTTATAAAACAAACTACTTACATACAAATAAATTATTAATATGTATGCACACGCACATATATATGTTAATATTTTTTTTTCCTTTTCTTAATTTCAGAAATTGTTCAGGAAGGCTTAAAAAAATATGGAAGTTTAATACATGAAAGTTTAAACAATACCATAAAATGGATACATAATTTCAATATAAGTTGTTTGTACTGATAAATATATTAACATGTATTAAATATTTTTTTCCCATAAAGACAAAATATAAAATTTGTTTTGCAAAATGTAACAAAATATTCCCCTGCATTTTCCATGTCTTCAATATAAATGTAAACATTTTATCCAAATTTAAGTAATAATTTTCAGATCTTTTGAGTTTCGGTAATGTTGCACAAACATTGCTTTCATTTTATACCAGTTCATAATTTATTTAATAAAATTAATAATTTACAAATGCAAAAATTTTCAATATTTACACAAGACTCCAGAAAACAATGCATGGTCATGGCATAATTACTATCACTTACTATCACATAAGCAATTGCTTCTACAAATTATGCAAAATGAATTTAATATGTTTCTCATGTATCAAATTGTACCACTTACACAATGCACATAGTAATATATTCATCAAGCTTTTATTTGAATAAGATAATACAGAGTGATTCAATGTGTCTCCAATAAATTACATATCCAACTATCATAGAAGAACAAATATTTAAAATGACAACTAGAAAAAATAACATAAGAACAGAAGTAAAGATAAAAAAATAATTTAACAAAGAAAACAACATAAGTGATGCAATTTTTAAATGAAGCTGATGAAAATTCTGGTGTTTTAAATGCAATTTGCTTACCTAATTTCGTTTTTGATAATTCTTATATAATTTTGAACATACAAGATCTTTGTCTGAACTACAAAATTGGCTAAACTAGATAAATGGATGCCTATTTTATTTAGATCTTGTGACAAACTATAATGGCTTGTTTGCAGTCTAAAATTTGATTAAGGAGATTAACTTCTTTAAGGAAATTTTTGGCAAAATGTTTTCTAAAATTTTATATGCTTTTGATGTATTAAATTATACAACTTACACCATCTGTACGAGTGCATTGTAATATATTAATAAAATTTTTATTTACATGTGATAATACACAGTTTGATTCAATGTCTACAATAAATTACAGATTACACATCATAGCATTACTACTTATTACATAATTCTGAAAAATTGTTCAATATTTGTGCTCTTTCTAAATTTAAATATTATTATATATACTTAACCTTTTAACTTTTCATTGTAATAATGCAAATACATATTTAATAAAAAAATACAATTTAAATTTTGTTACTACTTGCCATCACAGTGTGGAGAACTACAGCCATTTAGTTGATGAGAGCAGTTCTTTCCAAAGAAATGTTCTGGACAGTGGCAATAATAATCAGTATTCATATTAAAGCAAGAAGCTCCATTTTTGCATGGATTAGGATTACAAAGATCAACATCAATCTAAAAAGTATTAACATCATTAAAATATAAATAAAAAACTTTATTTTTAAAATTGTGAATTTCTTCATTATTAAAAACAATATTATAAGGAATGAAATTACAAATTCTAAAACTTCTAGAATTATTGATACTCTGCTTGATTTTCTATAGCTTTTATGAGAAAACTGAGAAAAATTAAAGAATTGTCAAAATCAACTTAAATTCTTAGTAATAATTTTACAAAAGATTAATATTCATAATTTTATCTAGCATACAAAAATTTCTTAAGTTTTATTTTATCACAGACTTGTGCATCTTTTCCATTTTTTTATATTACTTAATTAATATTTATAAAAAATTAACAAAATTATTGCTTATTTTTCAAATTAAAATATAAAACAAAAAAAAGTAAAATTTAGTTAAAAATTAACTAAATTTAGTTAAAATTTAGTTAAAAATTAACTAAATTTTACTTCTTTTTTTGTTTTATATTTTAATTTGACTTACTTAAAAAGTTATTTAAAAAAGATAAAAATTATGTATCATAAGTTATATATCTGGACTATATGAAATATTACTCAAAAGTAAGACAAAAGTATGGATCTATAGAACTTATTCTAATAATAAGATGAAACAGATTAACTAGAAATGAAATAAAATGCATTTTATCAAATTAGTTTGTTTTTAATTTCAGATTTTTATTTGTAATTTATTATTTATGAGAACATAATTAACTAAGTTCAAGAAAATCTCATTACAATGAAAAGCAAATACAAAAATTACTTTCATTAAAATATTGTCAAGTGCAGAACTTTTGAAATAAAACGAGGAGACATTCAACCAATACTTTAACATAATTGAGCAAAAAACTTTAATAAAATAAGTGTTAAAGATGAAATAATATTAGTATTATCCAAAAAATCACAATATTTAAATAAAAATAACAAATAATAGTCATCTAAATTTGTAAAGTTAAAAGTTATTAAAAAATCACATAAAAATTAAATGAATAAAATTCATGCCCAATAATAACATAGGAAAATTGTAAAATAAATCGATAATAGTATTCGCTTAATATGAGAATAAGCATATCAAATAATTATTACAAATACCTTCAACAGTTAAATTATAATTTATTTTATAAACATTCACAATTACACACACAGAGAGAAAGAGAGAGAGAGTATACAATAATAAAAGAACTTTATCTGTTTGCATTTCATGATACGTCAGATATATTTTACGAAATAAAATATATCTGACATGATGAAATCCAAGAAAAATTTATACCTAAAATACTTTTAGGTAAAAATATATATCTAAAACAGTATTACAAGTACAACATATTTCTATTCTGCATATTTCACAAAAAATATGTAAATCATACCTCACATTGTGAACCTTTGTAACCCACTGGGCAAATACAACGAAATGCAAATATCAAATCAACACATTCTCCACCATTCATACAAGGATTACTTGCACATTCATTGATATTAGTCTGACAATCTCTTCCAGTAAACCCTGGAAGGCAGGCACAGTGGTAATCATTGACTAAGTCAATGCAAGTTGCACCGTTCTGACAATGACCAGTGCAATCATTGATATTAACAGAACAATTTTGACCTTCCCAGCCTTCTTGACAGTGACATTCATAACCACCATCATAGTTAGCACAACCCACAGCATTTATACAAGGATTCCAGTCACACTCATTGGCATCTGGAAATTTCAAGATATATTTAGTTTTCCAAAACACTGAAGTAATTTTCATTGTTAATTTATAGAATAAAATCATAAAATGAATATTTATCTATTATACAGTTTTTAAATTATTATGAGTAGTAATAAAATTATGCAAAGCATTCAAGTCAATTTCATTCTTTTTAAAAATAATATTTTTTCTCTTTTTTTTTATTTATTTAAAAATAAAAAGAAACAATCAAACTGCATTAAAATCTAGTCATAATAGTTTAATAAGTTTAGAAATTAAAATTCTAAAATATATAAAAATGATTTAAAAATGTCATGCTTATTTATGATTATTATAAAATGATATACCATTTTGACAAGTTAAACCTTCCCATCCAGGAGTACATAAACAACGATAACCATCAACAAAATCTAAACATGTACCAGAGTTGAGACAAGGTGATGAATCACACTCATTTATATCTATAAATATACAAATAAATCAAAATAAATAATGCAAACAGTATAATCTTGAGAGATATAATAAATTGAATTATAAATACTAACTTATTTCACAGTGATTGCCAGTCCAACCAACAGCACAAGTGCAACTAGATGTTGCATTGATTTCTGAGCAAGTGCCTCCATTTAAACAAGGTGCCAAAATACAAGGATTATCAACTAAAAACGTTAGACAGCCATTCTTATCAAATTAAACAATCTTAATCAAAAATACCTATACAAATTTTAATGTACACAAATATAACTTTAGTAAAATTTTCCAATCAGAAAATATTAATGGTTGATATTTAAGTGAATGTACTTAATAAATATTAGAATTTAAAGTATTAATTCTATAAGTCAAACACATTAATGCTTCAGTACTTTTTTTAGCTTAATTTTGTTACTTATATAAAACCTTCATTGATATAATAAATGTTTATTAACAAGATCTAAATATATACAATAATTGAAACAAATATATTTCATAATTGCATGCCTTATTGATAAATTGCTAGCAATAAAATATAAATTAGTGAAGTTAATTTTTAAATAACATCAATTTTATAATTTTTAGTGCATCATATTACCAATTTCACAATTGTTTCCAGAAAATCCTTTGAGGCATATGCATTGATATGCATCAGGAGCAACATTCTCACAAGTACCAGAGTTTTGACAAGGCTGATGATTACCACAATAATTCAAATCTAACAAAATAAAATTAATTTTTAATTAATTAATTGCATAAATAAATTAGCACTTCAACAGTTTGAGTATAATTTCCTAAAATGTGAATTTATCTTTATTTAGTGATATATATATATATATATATATATATATATATATATATATATATATATATATATATATATATATATATATATATATATATATTAGCAATTCCCTAGGTGCAAAGACATCTAAAAGTAAAATTACAAATATACTTTCAGACAATAATAAGATAAAGGGAAAAAAGATTTCAGTCCATTCCCTAATAAATAATTTAACAGTGTCCATAATGCAAACATAAGGTCTATTATCTTTCTTAGAATTCAAATTAAAAAAAAATTTTGTTACTCCCTTTGTATTTAACAAAATGTAAAGTAGCTTGCCAGATTTCAACACCTCAATGTGGTATTAATAGATATACATATTGTACCATGACACTTCAGCATCAACATACCTTGATCACACATAATGCCACCCCAATTAACTTCACATATACATTGCCATGGAGTATCATCACAATAGCCATGTTTACATCCTGGATATGTTATGCACTGATCACAGAATTCCGATTTCCATCCATGCCTACACCTAGGAAAGAATTCAAACAATATTTATATTTTCTTACAAATTATTTCTCAAAAAATTTACAAAAATAAAACTGTTTTGACAGACCGTAAAACTGTTATAAAAAAGAAAAATTAAATAACGATTTAATAATTTATTACATCTCATCTATACTGATTATTAATGACAAAATAAAATATTACATAAAAAATTTTAGTTAATTGAAATTAATTTTATTTTTTATATAGTTCATGAGATAAAGTAATTTGGTTACTAACTCAAATGAATTATAGGTAAGATTCTACATTTGTTTGAACACATATAAAAAAAAATAGAAAGAAGTCATGATTATTACAACATACATTAGCAAAAAAAAAAAAAAATCAGTTTTATTTGTACCAAAATAAATTTTTTTCTGCAGTATTTTATTTTAAAAACAGTAATAGTAAGTTAATTAACAGTAGTAACAATTAATTTACTACTGTTTTTAATAAGAGTAAGTTAATCTAGACAAAATATTTCTAGAAAATATTTTCAACTATAATTATAAAATAATTCATTATCAAATTAAGAAAAATAAGTTGATAAGCGTTAAAGTTGCATTTCTTATAAAAGTTATTATTTCTTATTTTTTGAAATTCACATCCTAGTTCTCAACATTTTCATAATAAATTTCATCATACACAGAAATATTTTCTTCGATAAAATTGTCTTCACTTAATTATGATGAACGATTTTTTTATCAACTAATCCAATTTCTAAAAAGTTTTAGTTTGACAATGAGGTTGGTTGAAGGCCTGGAGCAAAGATAGATATTGTCACAACGATATCTCAGTATTATAATCTTACTATATGAAATTATGCCTCAAAATCATATAGCAAGAATTTAATCTTTCGTTTCCAATAAGTATTTCTACGAACATTTTACAAATTTGTAAAATACCTTTTCCATGTTTAAGTACTATGAACATTGGTTTTTTATGTATTAATATAATACAATCCACAAATTTCATAGTAACAGAAAGCAAATATTTATTAAAAATGTCACTGCATATTACTCATACATAACGGTTCAAAAGTTGGAAATAATTTAAGTGAAACTTATTACCTAACTAACGAAATTTCACGTATTCAGCTTTTTAGTCACAAAAGAAATTTTAAAGAAAAGATGTCATGCTGCCATCTAGTGTTATAGTTATTTATTAATATTTCATGAAATACATTGGACATATTTTTGAGAAAAATGAATTACGAACATATTGTAACGAAGATTTATGTATATCATACATGACAAAATTACCTTATTCGTTCCTGCTGATAAAAGAAATGTTTTTTTTTTTATACATGATAGTTTTTTTTTTTTTTTTTTTTTTTTATACATGATAATTTTTTTTTATCTTAAATAATATGCCGAAGTCACGCTACTTTAATAAAATATTTCATTTAA
Source organism: Latrodectus elegans (assembly GCA_030067965.1). Taxonomy (NCBI): domain Eukaryota; kingdom Metazoa; phylum Arthropoda; class Arachnida; order Araneae; family Theridiidae; genus Latrodectus; species Latrodectus elegans. The sequence goes on from CM057813.1 coordinate 23,207,591, forward strand.
CTTATATATTAATTAAAAATAATTAACTGAAGAATGATTATGAAACATCTTAAAATGATATCTTTAATTTAAAGAAATTAATAACTGGTTTGCACTAATTATTCATCAAATGCTTTACAAGCAAATGACTAGATAGTTTTTTATTCAAATCATCAATAAATGCTTTTATGATGATGACAATAATGACAAATAGGAACAATGATTTATCACGTTGAAACATTAAAAGGAAATATTTGTGAAATCAATTCTGTTATGATGACTACATTGAGAATCTGGATGGTTAATGCCCTTGCGTATGCTTCAATAGTTCGTAGGTTCGAATCCAAACACTACTGTCTTGGGTGTCTGTAATAGCCTGGAGTCTACTTTAAATTGTGTTTCCCCAGTCTTTAATTATCCTTACCAAGATAAATACTAAAAGCAAGGGACTTAATTTCAGTAAAAGCGATGAATAAAATATAATTAATAGAAGAAAAACAATTTCATAGTAAAATAATTATCATCACATTGCGTATAATATGATGATAATATTTATTCGATGATCATGTTTGAATTAAGATTTTAAATAACTAAAACAAAAAAACAAAGAGAATGGTTATATATATATATTATTTTAAACTAATAAAAAGTATTTAATTATATTGTTTGGGGGCCGCATGTTGAAATGTTTCCTACAACCTTAAATTATTTAAATATAATTTTTAAAAAATCTTTAGTTATAAGTGACTGATATTTATTAAAAATTATCTGATCTAAAATTATTCATATTTCCTTAAAGAGCTACATAAATAGGAATAAAAGAAAAAATATTGTTTGTTATTATCATAAATGTAATATTTTCATAAGCATTCTTAAATTATATTTATACTGTTAATTAAAAAAAATTAAATTTTAATTTAAAGTGTTAGCTTATATATTCATGTATTCAAAGGGAAGAAACCTGGAAAATTTCTCAGCACCCACTCTGACTAAGATGAATGCAAAATTCATAAGCAAATCATCGAGTGCTCGTTGTTGAACAGTTATTGTTATCGAACCAACAGGCTGTAGTAAAACTAGATTGGTTGGTTGAATATTTTAGTTTTTTTTTCCCCTAGTGACACATGTATACGTCTAACCATCAATAAGACAACAGTTTAAGGTGAATAATAAGTCTTAAGGGTATCCATTAATCACACTTAAATTCAATGTTATAGGATATTAAAGCACGTAAATTGCATCTCTCGGACTATGTAACTTGTGATGGAATCAGGGCCCAAAGGGTGTGGTTCGATTCCCAATGCCGCCAAAGACCCACCGAGTACATGCGATATACGTGCTCGTTAAATCTGTAAAATTGAAAATCCTGTGGTCTGTCACTGAGCAATTACCCTGGCCTGAAGAAAATTCCCTCCCCCTTCCAAATCAATGGCAAAAATTCTAGTAGTGAATCTTCTGGGTGGTGCCATCTATCGGAAGAGTTTAGATCAAAGACGTACTTTCACCTTCGTGGTGCTCTGGTTAAGCGAAAGACGCTGACTTAAATTCGCATAGCCAACTTGCATAGCTTATGCTATTGCTTTTACGTATTGCATAGCTTACGACATGCTTATGACACTTGGCTTGTCCAAGAGTCATAAGTAACAACAACATAACTAAAAAATCCTGAAATACTTAGTTAAGATTTTTTTCTTGTTCCGGACAATATTTTTAACCATAAATTAACTTACACATTCTTCAAGTAAAAGATTCAATGCATGGGCTGTCTTTTGATTTTCTCTACTATTAATTGTTAAAAAAAAAAAATACGTAATCATGTTGTTAGAATAAAATTGCAAGCAGAAACATTTGAAGATATCATCAGAATTTCCTTAGTCAAGAGGAAACTTCACGAATTTGTAATAAACACAGAACATTTCTCAATATCATTGTTTTTATACGACACAACTTTACAAAAATAAATACACTACTGGCCATTAAAATTACTACACCAAGAAGGCGACATGATACAGACGTGAAATTTATACGAAAGGAAAAAGGTGCTGTGATATGCAAATGATTAACTTCTCAGCGCATTCAGACAAAGCAGGCGCCAGTAGCAACACCTACATTGTGTTTAAATGAGGAAATTGTTCAGCCGGTTCCTCATACACAAATTGCATTTGAACTTTGTTGCCTGGTGAAAAGTTGTTGTGATGCCTCATATAAGAAGGAGAAATGCGTACTATCACGTTTCTGACTTTGATAAAGGTCGAATTGTAGCGTACCGGGATTGTGGTTTAGCTTATCGCAGTATTGCTGCTCGCGTCGGTCGAGATCCAATGACTGTTAGCAGAATATGGAATCGATGGGTTCAGGACGGTAATACGGAACGCCATGCAGGATCCCAACGGCCACCTATCGCTAGCAGTCGAGAAGACAGACATATTATCCGCATGGCCGTAATATATCGCGCAACCACGTCACGAGCTGTGAGTCAAGAAACGAGGTCGTTTGGAAGACAACAAGTGTCTGCACGAACAGTTCGACGACGTTTGCAGCAGCATGAACTCTCAGCTCGGAGACCATGGCTGCGGCTTCCCTTGACGCTGCGTCATAGACAAGAGCGCCTTCAATGGTATGATCAATGACGAACCTGGGCGCACGAAAGGCGAGACGTCATCTTATCAGATGAATCCAGGTTCTGTGTACAGCATCATGATGGTCACATCCGTGTTTGGCGGCATCGTGGTGAACGCACACTGGCAGCGTCATTCGTCATCGTCATACTGGCCCATCACCTGGCGTTATGGTATGGGGTGGCATTAGATACATGTCTCGGTCATCTCTTGTTCGCATTGACGGTGCTTTGAACAGTGCACGTTACATTTCTGGTGTGTTACGATCCGTGGCTCTACCCTTTATTCGAGCCCTGCGAAACCCTACGTTTCAGCAGGATATGCCCGACGTCATGTTGCCGGTATTGTACGGACCTTTCTTGATACGGAACATGTTCGGCTGTTGCCCTGGCCAGCACGTTCTCCAGATCTTTCACCAATAGAAAACGTCTGGTCAATGGTTGCCGAGCGACTGGTTCGTCACCAAACGCCAATCACTACGGTTGATAAACTGTGGCATCGTGTTGAAGATGCATGGGCATTTGTACCTGTACATGCAATCCAATCTCTGTTTGACTCAATGCCCAGGCGTATAACTGCTGTTATTACTGCCAGAGGTGGTTGTTCTGGGTACTGATCTCTCAGGATCTATATCCAGCCAATTTTTTTGAAAATTTAATCACTTGTTATTTCTAGTATAATATATTTGTCCAATAAACATCATTTTGTTATCTGCATTTCTTCCTGGTGTAGCAATTTTAATGGCCAGTAGTGTAAATTAAATAATAAAATAAATAATAACTGTAATTTTTTTTATAGAGCTTTATTGAGTGGAAGTTATATTTTCTAATGATTAAGAAATTATATTTATTTTGAATAAAACAGTATTTCCACAGTAATAATTGATCATTTATCAAATTAACACATAAATTTCCCTAAACAATTCTGCAATTTAAATATTTGTGCATATTTTGTCAAATAATATATTAAATACCCTCTCTAATCTGCGAAAGTTCACGGTGCACACAATGTGAGGCTTGGTGAGGGTGTATGAACCACTGAATTTGTCATATCGTATCATTGATACACTGTACTAAGTACAATGTGCACAAATTGCACATTTTTCCAAAACGTTTTTAAATAATCTTATTCTTCACTTTCTGATAGACTTCAACACTTCTTGATGCATTTCATAACAGTGGTTTAGTTGGCCAGGATGTCGTTCCCATTATCATAGGTTAGTGAGTTTGAATCCTGACTGAACCGAAGATTTGTCGTGCTCATTAAAATTTTCTGATGCACGTTAAACAAATCTCTGTCGCAATGTCTTCCAAGTGAAATGATACTTCTGAGGATTACAGGTCAAGTATTTGGGGTGTTTTCTGCTGCTAATTACGAAAACTCCCACCCAGCTGTTTCAACCTAATTAGTAGTAGTCAAGTCTGAGCTAGGTACAGGGAAGTCTGCTAATGCAACGATAATGTTCCATAGTTTAAATTTCTAAAACAAAATAATCGTCTTTTATAGTTAAATAAAACTACTTTCTTTCGAAGCGTTTTGAAATCATAAAACCACCTTTTGTCTTAAGAAACAATAAAAGTTTAAAAGAAATAGAAATAATAACACCGTTTGAATTTTCTCATTTAAAACAGTCATATTGAATAGTTGCGATTTAAAAATGATAGTTAAAAATGTAATATTTATCTTTCGAGTGAATATTTTTTGATTATTTTAGGTTCAATAATATTTAATCTTAAGGGGAATGGTGTCATACCACTCCATCAAAGAATTTTCTTTCATTTATATTAAAGAAATATTTCATACAATATGAAAATGTATCAAGCATTTGTGAATATTTAATGAAAAATAGTAACATACAGGCACTGTCCTGGCTTCTCACAAAATCCATGTTCCGAATGGCATCCTTCTTTGCAGATGGCTAAAAAATATAAAATAAGAAATTTATATTAAAAAAAATGTCAGAAAATAATGAAAAACGTAACGGTACTTACGTAGTATCCTTTTGGCCATTTTCACCAAAAAAATATGTTGCTAAATGTTAGAGCTTAATATAAACACATTTTTATCTCGATTAAATATTTTCTTAGTGAAATAGTTTAGAACTGTGTAACATTTAGAACAAAATTAGAACTTTTGAAACTATTTTTCTTCTGGCGGATATGATCGAAGGGATAATACGTAAGTACGAAAGTAACTATATTAAATTTTTAATTGAGAAAAAAATTTAATTTTAATTACTGTAATATCGTAAAATAAAATTGTAGACAGATTTGCATCCAACAAATAATTTTGAAAACAACTCAGAATTAATCATTTTTGACTTCCGTTTGGCAACGTTACGATTTATGGACGCCTTTTGTTTTATTCTTTTGTTCCAAGCGTATGTCATAATCTTGTAAAGGAAAATGTTGATAAAAAGGTAAAATTTCACCAACATATCTCTTTAACAATAGCTTCCTTACCAACGAAAGCTCTAATTGTTTACATTAGTAAAAAATGTGCGCCTTGATTGAACTAGTCAATTAATAATTCAGCAGTCTTTCATGGCATGATTAAATTTGGACTTCGGTCAGTCATTTTTAATATCATTTTATGATTAAGCTGTCTTTCATATCATGTGATAACGTGTACAATAATTGAAAACTATAATCTTATATTTTTTTTATAATTCAATTTTCATGATTATGATTCAATTGTTTTGGCTTCCATCTTATGATAGAGTAATATAATCTTAAAAAAGAGAGTAATCACATTACTTTTATCTAGATAACAGAAGTTAAATACTCTATAAGGACAGCAGTATATAAGAACTCCTTAGAGACAATTAATATTCTGATGACAAAGCTTAAAAAATTTTTAAATATGTTGTGAAACAACTAATAGAAGAGATTCATTACTTACAAAATAGAAAACGATAATTAACAAGTATAAAATTTTTCGTCTAACAATATTTTCGATTTACAATACAGATAAAAATAATAATTAATATTCCATTTCGATTAGTTTAAGTTACTAATGTTTTACTTTGGCTTAAGAAAAGACCGCAATATATTTTCATGAAATAATAATTAATAATTTTTAGGCGTTAACGGACTAGGTCAAAATCAAATCACAATTTGGTTGTAAAAAAATATCCTTTCTATAAAAAAGGGGAGGGAATATTTTAAAAAGGGTAATCTTTTGGGGATATTTATACGTAATTGAAAAAACAAAATCTTTCTACAAATTATAAACTGCATAGCCAAATGGAAATATTAACATTTTATAGATTTTCTAGAATGCTAGCATTGATCGGAAATTAGTTAAATGTTCGCTAATATGAAAATTACGAGAATTGAAAAAGACGTACCTTCTTCGCAGTTATTTCCTCTCCACCCAGGTAGACATATTTTTTCACCAGAATCGTTACAAGTGTAATGACCGAATTTGTCATTCCTTGGCTTGCAAAATACAGTACAAGTACTATTATAATAATAAGGACCACACACAACTCTAATGCGGAAATTGATTTTTGCAGCTGTTCCAGTATAAAGAAGGGTATGCCATTCAGTACTTGGCAGTATAATACCGGAATATACTTTACGCTCGATGATTCGAGCTGTACCTGCAAAAAAAAATCGTAAATTCAGCCATGAAATAATATTTTTGAAGGAAAAAAAAAAGAGAAAAATCTTGTTTCAAAATATATTAAACAAAACGATTCAACCCCCCCCCCCCCAAAAAAAAAAAGTTAAATTTTCTTACATCAGAGAATGATTCACAGTTTATATATGTATATAAAATACCATCAGAAGTTAAGTTTTCATGTATTGTCTCCAAAACAATTCAAATAATCAAATCGATTTTAATAATATTTCTTAAATGGTAATACACAACTTCGGAAAATTTTAAGTTAATTTGTAGAGCATGAGTAAGTAAGAAATTCAACAGGTAAAGTAAGAAGTTAAGTACGTGAAAAAGAAAATTTGAGTTTAACATGCTAATAATTATTTTTGCAAAGGTTTCAAAGTGTCAAAATGCTTAAATGCGAAGTATAGAAAATGTATCAAATTATTAAGATCAAAAAATGTTCCCCCCCTCCCCCAAAAAAAAATCAATAATTTCCAGGAATATTTCTTATAGCGATCTTGTTCATGTGAAAAAAAATAATAAATAAGCATAGATAAAATTAATACTATGACAGTATGTCCTTCTTTCTTTCGTGAGAATATTTAATTGAAAAGTAAAAATTTTCGTTATAATATCTAATTAAAAATTATATCAAGGATGCTTAAAATATACAGGGATAAAAATTTGAACTCAGAGGATAATATCTTGAAAAATGTATGTTTTCATCAGCAAGTAAGAAAAATAAGGTAAAAGAAAATTAGAAATTAAAATAAAAATGAAAATTCAAGGAAGAATAAGAAATTGAATTGAAAACAAAAACTATAATCTCTTGACTGCAATCATTTTGATGGGCGAATATCTGAATAAAGCACAACAGACCACAATTTATCCGAACTCTGTTTATCCCAAATCGTTTTCATAATTTCAGTAAAATAAATTAAATTGAAGAAAAGAAGGAAAATGATTAAAAAAAAAAAAAAAAAAACGCAAGGAAAGGTAAGAGAAGATAGAAAATGAGAGAGAAAGAGACGTGTCAGCTGAGGAATTTAAAAACATTCTTTTGGTAATTCCTGATGTTCAGAAGTTAATGCTGACATCACTGCAGATAAATGCTGCTCTTGTAAAGTACCTTAACATGTAAAAGTGTTGCATTTTTATTTAATTAAACTTTTTTTCATAAATTTGTAGTTTCTTTCTTTAATTTTCAATTTAAAATAATTAATTAAAATAGATCTGTTTTTCAAAAAAATTTCAAATGCGAATGGAATCCGGTTCCAATTTATGTGTGCGTATAGTTGGAATTCAACTGTATCTCATATGTCTCATTTAACTACATTGAAATTTCAATTAAATTTGTTGGAATTATTAAGACATGTTAAACAATACATCTCATATACTAAACTTTAATAAATTGAAATACATATTTGATTTAAAAAATTGGCATTTTTAAAAAAATATGTATAGTCTTTTTAAGTAAAGAATGTCAACTTACTGAAAGAATTTTCATTTAATACATCCAAGGCATCTAAGATAAAAGTAAAGGACCTCTGAAAAAAAAAAATATAACTTATATAAATCATAAGTTTTATCGAGTGAAAATTTAATCTAAAATTATTTTTATTGTAAATTATAAACAAAATATGTTTCAAAACGGAAAATAATGTAATATAATTAAGAGCAATATATATTTTAAATTTCATTATAGAAGAATCGTTTGTTACAAAGGAATAATTAATAATACTCAATATGAATAATATAAAATAGAAAATTATGATATATATTATTTGATTAAAATGGCATAAGTTATTCAAAGCTGATAAATAATTATGTACATTCAACAAGCATGCTGAAAAACATTCATAGAAATATTCATTTGATTGAGATGTATTTCAGAATAGCTATGTTAGGATGCATTTAGAAGTTCTATTTAAAATATTTTAATTATTTCAAACATTTGAAATATTTCATTCCAAAAATTTACATAAAATTGAAATTCTTAAAATGTGGAAGTATAAGCATTAAATTTATTTTACACTAATATATAACCAATATTAAAAATTTACGGTTATAGTTTCTTTATTTTTAATTTATATATTCTTTTCATTTTTTTAATTTAGCCATTTTACTAATTTGATTGTGTTCACTGGTAATGAAAACATGTGGCTATAAATATAATTTCTGGTAATGCAAAATAAGGTTATTTTTGAGATTTTAATTTTTTATTTACATTTTTATAGGAATACAGAGGCGTAAATAAAGCTATATCACTGTATCAGAGGTACTTCGTTGAATATTTCACGATATTTTTTACAAAAACTTTAGAATTAGCTTTACTAATTTCATAATGAATTTAGTTTATTATTTTATATTATACTTTTATACTCACGTACAGTTTCAATTAATTATATTATATTATATTTTATTTTATATAATTCTTTATTAATTATTAACTGTTTTTAAGCTATTCATTATGTTCCATTTCTAAACATTAATAAATTCATTTATGTTTTCTTTTAAAAATTTTATGTTTTACGTATATTTAAAATATGTTCCGATTAATATTTTGTGTAAAATAATAATGTTAGTGAGATCTCTCTCTCTCTCTCTCTCTCTGCAGTTTAAAAAACATGGTAATGAAAAACAATAGTAATTTAAGCAGTTAAAAAAAAAAAAAAAAACTTAAAAGATGGGTGGGCCTTTCTAAATTAACAGCGATTACTATGATATATTTTTTATTTGCGAGGGGAAAATTGAATTTCCGGAACACGCCAAATAAGTTCTAAATTATAAGGCGTGAAGAATGGGAAATCGCCAATTAGGCGCATTATCAATTATGCGTTTTTCTCGCCATCTATCTGTCAAAGTAGCTAAAATAGTGAGGCAGATGTGTGAAGAGTATCGCGTAAGGGAAATTCGATATATTACCTCCCCTCTTGAGTCAGTGTTACGAATCACGACCACGTGTAATAAACGTGTTAGCCCCGGCAGGTGATGTCTGTACTATTTGCACATTTAATACTACATTTTTCTGATTACTTTGAAGCATTTAGAAATATGTGTTAGAAACACGTTCTTTTAATAAAATGTAATGATTTGGATTGGTTATTCGAATCTTAAATATTATTCGAATTCAAAAACTTGAATAATTTTATTATTTTCGAATGCAGCAATTTGGCGTAATAGTGCACAATGTTATTAATGGCGGACTTTAACAGTATTTTTATTTATGGAATGTTACAAAAGACATTTGCGTGATCTTGAAAAATGGCCCAAATCTGATTTTGAATTATCTCTTGCATTTTGGTATAAGGGAATTAAAATTATTCAAGTGCAAAAAATTAATATCAAAAGGAATAATTTCAGCATTTTTTAAATTTAAATTGAAGTAATTTAATAAAAAAAGCTTTCATAAAAAAACTAGCATTCTGAACTCGCATTAAGTATGATCTAAATTTACAATATTTGATAGCGTTTTATTTCTAAACATTTAATAAATATAGTAATATTTTAATTTTAAATTCTTTTATTTATTTCACTTGATATAGTTTTCAAATTAGAATTTTCAAAATTTAATAAATATTGACTTTTGTTTTTCATATTTTTAAATAAAGGATTCGAAAGAATTAAGAATTTGAGTACCGAATGAGATTTAAGACTTTATAATTTTGATTTTCTTTCCCATTCAGAAGTAGTTGAGTTTTATCAAAGTTAAAAGTTAAAACTATTGAATGACTTTAACAAAATTAATATACATCAAATTAAATAGTTTAAATAAGACGGTATCGAAAACATTGGTGTAACATTCAAGTTGGCTTACATTTCTTCAAAATAAATATAAAAGGGAAAATATATCTGTATTACTCTTTTTCACAGCATTTTCCTTTCCTAAGACCGAAAAAACGTATAATCTAAACATGTACAAAATAGGATATCTAAATAAAATTTTTATTCTTTGTTATTTACCTTTTGTGTGATTTAGAGATAAATTAATCCTAAGAAAACCGAACTTTTTCAGGTACATTTGATCAAACTAACATTAATTTCTACATGCTTATTGTTTTAACTATAATTAATTAAACACTACTGATTATACTATTACTTATTCTATGTTAATATTGTTCATAATTCTACATTCAACTACACTCATATCCATTAATTAAGTCCTTATAAATAAAGTCATAATTTAATTACACTTATGTCCATGGGTACAGAATTTCTGTTTACGGATGACAATGCCCGTCTTCACAATACAAACATTGTATACGAATGCCTTCAATCGGAGGATATCACCCGTATGGACTGGCCAGCATACTCACCGGACTTGAATCCAAGAGAGCATGTGTGGGACATGCTTGGCCGATGAATTGCAGCCCGTCAACCTCCTCCCACTTGTCTACTGAAACTTCGGAGAGCATTGCTTAATGAATATTCCCCTAGATCAGATCGATAATTTGATACTCAGCATGCCTAGGCGCTGTACGATGCAATACGCATATTGCATCGTTTGGGCGGTATACTATGTATTAACCATCATACCAACCATAATATATTGGTTTTTATAAATAGGTTCTCACAATTTTTTTTTTTTGATGATGTTAAACATAAACTATTGCTTTTGCTCTTTACCTTTTGTTTAATAATTAGATTTTACAAATAAGTCACATTTGTTTTGCTTCGGTCTCTTTCTTTAACTGAACTTGTATTACACTTACTTTATGGACACGAGTGTATGTTTGATATACAAGATATTTTACACACTCAAGTTTATGAAGTAAACCGAGTCTATTATAAAATTGTGCATTTTTAATTTAAAAATTGTTAAGGCAAAATACACATTTTATTGATAAATATATACGATGACAAATATAATGCATTCAAATGTATTAAAAAGAAAAAAGCTTGCTGAGAAAATCGAATTATTGTTAGTTTTCTAAACAACTATTGTTCAAACACTTAAATTGTGATAATACGTTGCAATCTAGCTTACATTAATGATGATATCGTAAATAGAATATACATTTATAAATATATATATATCGATAAATAGATTAGCAGGTAATTTTTATTGATGTAAAAATGATGTATCATAAAAAAAATTCCCTTTCTCTTTTTCATTTTCTCATATATCATTTGCGATTTTTGAGACTTTGCTTCACTCTAGTCTATTATATTTTTTGTCTTATTGATACGTTTTTAAAATTAAAATATTTTTGTAGGTGTTTTGGAGCTTATTCCACTGTAGATGTATACTATCAGAATTATTAATAAAATTTCACTTATTTTTCTGATAAAAATGGTTTTTAATATATTTATACAATTGAGAAAAAAAAAGATTATATTTCAAAGAATAAATTATTCATTTTGAGTGAAACAAATTTTTTTGTAGCACGATAAATCTTAGTATATCGTTGGAACAAAATATTCTACAAGTGTTTTAAAAATTTGAAAGATATATGCAACGATATCTATCTTAACTGATACGAAATAGATTGGGATTAAAGATTTGGTAGGTTCATACAGAAATGTAATACTACTTTCTTATCATTACTTCAGTAATATTTGTAATTATTTCAAAATATATTTATTGCGTGACATGAAAGATAATAGTATTTTGCTAAATAATATAAATTTTGGATTATTGGACATCTTTACATATGTAAATGTTTAAAGATTAAAAAAAGAAAGTAAAATTTTAAACTTTCTTAAGATTATTGAAAATAGAGACTTATTTAATAATTTTGTTCAGTTGAGGGAGAACTTTTTTTTTATTTATTTTCATATGAAATTGCATGCAACTAACTTTGTTAACTTAGCAAACATTAAAGGCGAAAATGTTTCGTTCTTTCGTTTTGTTTCGAACTATACATATCTTATAATCCAGTCAGAGTTTAATCACTTTTTCTAGCACAGATAATATGATCTCGCTCTAAGTATTCTACAAAATGTATTTCGATTTTTAAAATTTTTTTCGGAATATGTACACCTGTTACAAAGCTAGAACTTCTCTAAACTAAACTCCCCATGCCCAACTGACTTCGTATCGAATTACGTTTGAAAAATATATTCATTTCAATTTAACCACATACCCTAGGGAGTGCAGTTACAGTGATGGAGATGTGTGAAAGACTCAGAATAGCAGAGTGAGGTCTTAACAAAAGAAACCCAGGCGAGGAAAGTTATTCATAGTATGGCATCAACTAACTTGCAATACTCGTTCCAACAATAGATTACTAAGGGGTGAATTGGGTTTTATACAGATGTTACTATTCCAGGCGAGTACTTACAACAACCCCGTGGTAAAAAGAGCTATAATGCATCGAACATACACAGGTGTAATGGAAATGGGCCGTAACATTTAATGCATTTGATTGAAACGTCAGTTTTCTATCGACTGTTATCGGAGTTTAGTTCTAATCAAAGATGTGACATTTAAATTCAAGAATCATACCAAATTTTTGAAATACTTGAGATTTGAAAAGATGACCTTAGTACCATTTTTTAAAATCCAACTCTTACATTTTTTTCGATAAAATATATCATATATTATGTCATTGAAAATAAAAATAATACTTTATCAAAAAATACCGTTATCGATGCCATTATAAATTACGGCGAATATAGTTTCATTGGTTGCAGTTAATAATTGCTAGGACTTGACATCATAATTTGAAATTATAAAATGTCATAATATAGTGTTTCATATTGCTTTCCAATTATCACAGAAAATATTAACATTCAGTATCAACAACTTTTAATCAATCAACTGTTAAAAATCACCAACGGTCATAATAAAAATGAAACATTTTATATAGAAGCAAATACTTTCTCCTGTCTTTGTCCTTTCCTTGTATGAATGGGTTGTGAATGGTTGCCTATCCTATAAACGGATTAAAATACTTTCCTCCAAATTTAAATAATCAATTTTCTTAATGCATGTGGATGATTACTAGGTTTTGTACAAATGCAAACACCATTTATGCATTTTTATGATTAAGAAATTTCATCAGATTTAGTTGCAGACCACCCTATCTAGTGGTCAGATTACCTGGGTTCGAATTCCGGTTCGGGTAAGGATGTACTTTCGCTCTCTATCTTCTGTCTTTATCCTTTCCTTGAATGAATGGGTTGTGAGTGGTTGCCTATCCTATAAATGGGTACCTATGGCATGTATGTACTGAGGAAGTCGGACTCCTCACCAAACTGTGATTCAGTTGGAAAAGTGGAGCAGTGCACCCCCATAATGCTAGTTTAGCTAGCACAAGACAATAACAGCAACAAGTGTTTGCTCAGTAGTTTCTACAGAAAAATAACAATAATTCGATTTTCTCAGCAATATTTTATTTTTATACATTTGAGTGCATTATATTTTACATCGTATATATTTATCCATAAAATGTATTCTTCTCCAAAAACTTTTAAATTAAAAATGTAAATTTTTATAATAGACTCGGTTTACTTCATAAATTTAAGTGTGTTCAATAAAATATTATGTATATCAAATGTAGTTGAATGTAGAATTATGAATATTATTAACGTAAAATAAGTAATAGTAATCAATAGTGCTTAGTTATAGATAATGTAATAAACATGTAAAAATTAATGTTAGTTTGATCAAATATAGCTGAAGCAGTTCTGTTTTCTTAGGATTAATTTATGTCTATGTCAAAAGACAAAATAACAAGGCATGGAAATTTTATTCAGAAAACTATATTGCCAGCCTAGTTGGCACAAAACAACAACATTAGGTTTAGTTTTTAAATTTCATTTCAGTTAAAAATTTTCAAGTAAGTGAATAATTTTTTTCTCACTAGTATTGTAAGGTATAAAAATTGACAAATTATCCTATTAATGATATCTATTAATGGGCTTACGAACTCAAAAATCATGGGTTGAAGAAGCTGAAATTTAAATGGTGAAAAATGAGAACTATTGATAAAAGAAGGGATTTAATTTTGTCCTTTTTTTATATATAAAGCCACATCTGTGTGTGTTCTACCTTCTGTTAGCTCCCCGGAACAACCACCAATAAATCATCCATCACATTTCCCGAGCTATAATCTTTCACTATGAGGTAAAACTTTTTTTTATTAATGTGTTTTTCCCCATAACAGATCAAAGCTGATACTACTTTTTTTTTTAATAGTGCGACCATTCATTAGCTGTGAAAAACCACAAATAAAAAAATGCTATGAAATACAATATTTTTTATCTTACTATTTCAACTTGAAAGTTTGTTTTATACGGAAACCATGCTGAAAAGAGTTATGCCCAAATACACTTTATAATAAATTCTGCAAAAAAAAAAATTGCTTTGTTAAAAAGAAATTTTTATTATAACAATCAAAAATCAAATTCGTAATGGTTCGTTGTACTTATTAAAATAATTTGTTGCGGAAGTTCTTTTTTTTTTTTTTTTTTTTTTTCTTTCTTTCATAACAATTCTTATAAAAAAAATTGCTTTCATAGAAAATTTGTAATAGATTTTCTGGTATGCAAATTTGAAAAACTTTTCAGCAGTAATAAAGTTTGTGATTTTCTAAAATCCTTTATAATTAAATCTATTACTGTACTGAAGGCTATTTGATCATTTTAAAATCTGTTTCTTAAAACAAAATATTCAATATAATGATCAGAAATAAAATTCATAGTAATTCATTATATTTATCAGAATAATTTGTTGCAGAAATTCTTCCTTTTTTTTCACACACATAACAATTAATACAACAAAATTGTTTTGATAAAATGTTTACAGCAGATTTTCTTATATGCAAATTAAAAAAAAAATATCAACAGTAATAAAATTTCTCTTTTACTATAATATTCTATAGTTAAATATATTAAAATACTAAAACACTGTTTGATTTTAAAATCCGTGTATTTTACAATGTTGTAACATACAAACAGAGTAATATTTTAAAAACGGATTTTGAATCTTAATATACAGCATCCTATTTCTCTGGAAAATATGTGGAATCTTTTCAATTAATTTTAAGGATGGAAGATTAAATATTAATCACTTAGTTACATGAATCAATTATTTTCAGAAGAATGCTTTATTGCTTATGTTAAATAGATCTACTCTCGCAAATACATTAAAAGTTTTACAACTACAAATTCTTGTGAATTTCTAAATTTAGGAAAAATTAAAGCGAAGATAAAATATATTTTGAACTAAATCAGAAGTTAAAGATGAAATAATAAAAAAGTAATACGGATTTTGATTTCTTTTACAAGAACAAGCTTCTCCTTACTTATTGTCTGGTTAAAATTATTTTGAACACATTTTTACTTTCTTATAGATTTAATAATATTAAAATATATGCAATTTGTGTGTGAAATATAGTCCATAAAACTATGTAAAGTTTACGCTTTTGTGTGTATATTTAATTTATAAAAATAACCAATCTCGTTAGTCAATTTTTATTACTTTTTGTAACTGCATCATTTTTATAAAATTCAAAATTAGAAAACCTTGCTATACTTGCTTTCAGTTTAATTAATTCCTTATTCTCAGTCTAATATGTTTTTAATAAACTTAATTTCAGAGAAATAACATTTTAAATTTTCCATTTATTTAATTGACGAAATTAAATTAAAATTTTAATCAATAAATTAAATGATATTCATTTTTTGCGATGGTATTAAAAAATTAATACATTATTTAGTTGATAAAAAATTAAATTTAATGACATCTATTTTCAGCTATAAATAATACAGATTTTATAAAGAATAACGTAATAAGCCCTCGAAACAAGCTAGAATTATTTCAAGTGTTGCTGAGCGCTGCAAATTTTCTTGCCTATTCACACTCAGTAAAGAAAATTATCAAAAAGTAAAAATTGTTTTCTTTAAAATTTGGTACAAAGTAGAAGAAGATTACATTCTTTGTTTTAAATATTCCTTAAAACACAATACATTATACACGATAAATTTCAAAAACTTACATTATTATTTCTTCTAATTAATTATTAAAACCTCGAAATAATGAAATTCATAGTGATGTGAAAGAATAAGAAAAATGCTACAATTTATGAGACACTATGAGACTGTGCGAAACTTGTCAGACTCATGGAAAATTAATTTTAAATCAGATGAAGAACATACAGCACCACTAGAAAAATTGCTTGCATTCAAAATTTTTTTCCACATACAATAAATATTATGATATTTACAAACTCGAAGCTTTGCATAAATATAAATATCATATTCCCACCACACCAGCTGCTATCTTTAGATTAATTATTAATATATCATTCATACATGATATTGCAACACTAATAATATTGTATTTATCATTTAAAAAAATCCACGTGCTTTTAAATTTTTTTCTCATGTATATTGTGAATTATTTTTAATTATTAATATTATCAAATATCAATTACAACTATTTATAAGTAATAAATTTAAATTGAAAATGTTAGACACACCTCACAAAATCGAAATGCAAATAAATAAGTCTGAAGTTAATTTTTTTTTTTATTCGGGAAAACAAAATATCTCCCTATGCACCAAGGAATACCACACAGAGCCCGAAGGTACATCAAATGTACTGCATAACAAAAACAAATAAATCATGAGATGAAAAAACTAATAATTAAAGAAAGCAGAGAGATGAAAAAGAGATATAAAATTAAAAAAGTAGTTAGATAACAGTACAAATAAATTTTTTGAAACATACAAAATTATCTTTCTTTACTAGATCCACCACAAAATCTGGGGCCCTCTGTTATTTAAGTATTTACGAAGCTCGTTCCTTTCTTCTGAAACAGATCGTCATTGAAGAAGAATGTGAGAAGGGTTGTCACTCTCAGAGTTGCACAAGCGCACTTCACTGTTTTTAATGTAGAAACGATATAAGTAGCTATTGAATTTTCTATGTCCAGTGAGGAATTGTGTAATTTTGAAGTCAGTGTAAAATCAGTGGTTCTTAATTCTGCAAGGAACTGAAGGGAAAAAAGATTTTGTCCACTTACAATTAGGAGAGGACACAAAACCCGAGTTCCATTCTGTGATAATGTTCTTTTTGCTAGTGATTAAAAAAAAAGACTTGGCTAGGCTGGTATCATGTTTATATGGAAGTAATGAAGTTAAATTGAAGTAAAAAATTAAATCTTAAAGTTTGTCTCTCAAATCGTGTCACATAATTTATTCATATTGTATGATATATTGAAATACATTAGAAAATTCCATTATTGAAATTAGTTTCATTTTTTAAACTGTATGTAAAACTTACAGTTAAGTATTATATGAAATGAATATCTTTCAAAATATATTTTATATTCATCCACAATCTTATAATTTCTAATTCTGTATTTTCTTATTTATTAAACATATGATATGCAGATTAGTTTTAAATTTCTTTGATATTTTTTTTAATTTTAAAAACTATTTCCGAACAATCTTATTTTATTTTTTAATAGATATATTTAATTTTTATCTGAAAATATTTCTTTAATTTTTGTACGTTTCAGAAATTAAAAAATATTTTAAAAATAAATTCTTGATAGGATACATTCTGAAATTATGGACTCAGAACATACAGTGAGTGTTTCATAATTTGAATAAAACAAAAAGTTCTTAAACGGAAAACAATAAATAGAATTCTTGATAATTTATTACATCATGTTTAATAATTTTTAAAAAAGTTTTTATTATTATAAAGATTGTGCATATTAATAAGTTTTTTCAATATTGAGGAAATAATATTAGAGAAATTAGCGATAATGTGGAAGACATTGATATTTATTTCAAGAGTTGAAAACATTTATAACAGAATTTAGTCAA
Organism: Latrodectus elegans; assembly: GCA_030067965.1. Classification (NCBI taxonomy): domain Eukaryota; kingdom Metazoa; phylum Arthropoda; class Arachnida; order Araneae; family Theridiidae; genus Latrodectus; species Latrodectus elegans. The sequence goes on from CM057813.1 coordinate 23,225,581, forward strand.
TTAAATTAATTATATTTGTATCAAAATTTCCTTCAACAGCATTAATTACGAGCTAAACTTAACTTTTATAACACAATCTTTAATTATTTTAGTAAGAATTATATATGTGTCGAAAATTTTTTTAACAAAGAAAATTACTCATAAAAGGTAATAAAACTTAGATACCCAAGCATTTTTTTCGGTTTTACTTGTTCGTAGAGTGAAAAGCAAATATAGAAAAATTTTATTATTAATGGAGAAAAATCTTCATAAAAAATTATTTAATCCTCTTAGATTAAAAATAAATAAAAATCAATGAAATCTTTTTCATTTATTTTTTTAAAAAGACTCCATTATATAAAAAAAATAAATTGATATTTCCAAATTTTCAGTAATATTTATGGTTAATACCTTTTACATTTTTTAAATAATTTTAGAAAAGTGTAAAAAATATACATATTTTTTGAAAAAATAAATCTTAATTATAATTGAATTTTTTAGGAAAAGTATAACATTTGTAATAAAAACATATATATTTATAAATATTAATTCTCTTAATTATATTCAGTAAATTTTTTACATATCATATACATATCTACTAATGCTAATATAGAATTTCATATTTTCCGACCATAGAAAAGAACAGAAACTTGAAATCTAAAATAACTTACCGTCCACCTGAAGGAAAATGGTAAGCGTAGAACAACCTCTTTTGAGGGCTGTGATTGGACAGAGAAGGAATTTCCTGAGACAACACCTGTTGATTGATTACCAAAAGCACACTGTCCTGTAATCTTGACATCAGTTTGATATTCTTTAAGGCAAAGTTGAAAAGCAGTGTTGCATTGAAGAGGGCAAGTTCCATCCGGCAGCCTGTAGCCACCGCAGCAAGATCCATCCGCAAGTTCTCCTCGGTAGTTGTCTATGCTTAAAATTTGCAGCTCAAATGTACCAAATGAAAATGTACTTTGGAAGCAAAGGAATAATAACACCACGAAGCATAACATTTGATGATATATCATATTTAGTCATTTCTCAAAACTTAGAGCTTCCACTATTTTTCTGTAGACCATACTATCTTGGTGGACACCTGAATATCTTATGATTTTAGATCCATTTCATTATTAAAGATTTAAGTTCCACCTAATTCAATTTTTTTGCTTAAGCCACTTTTTGGATCATATAACTTAAAATAATGTGAAAGCTTAGTAAAGTCCTTTTTTTTTTAGCCTTTATAAGATTTAAAAATAGTAAAACCGTATCACAAAATTAATTTGAAGAAATTAGCAATCGTTTTAAAGATTGTTATTTTTAAAGTGTTAAAATTGAAAAATAAACACTATCTTTTATAGAATGTTTATACACGTGAAATTGAACCTACAGGACAACAGGATAAAGGAGAGGAGGATGGATAGAAAGGCGAGAACAGTTTGAGGAATCTCCCATCCCAATGCATCAGGTGGATAGGGGGGTTGCTGTATTTTTTTGGCCACCGTCGCCAAGCGCAGAAGGGGAAAGCTGTATGGAAGGGATGCATGTTGGGGGAGTAGTTCATCTGTTGAATGAGTTGCTCGAAAACTCAACCCTGTAAAAGATCCTAACACCCCCGTTGAAAATTGCGAACAAATGTGCGTTCTCCCACTTATCCATCGACAGAATGATAAAAAAGATGTTAACAAACATGGGATGGGGGTTTCTTACCGAGCATTTTCCTTAGTCACTATTTTTTTCAGTCTATAAAATTTAAATCTAGTTTATGTAATTTAAAGTATATGTTAAATATCGATTCTAAGATTTTTCTTCGTTTAATTACAGAGGATTCATGTGAAAATTTGATTTTAAATTAATATTTTGAGATTAAAAAATTTTTTATTCAATAATTTTTTTAAAAAAAAATTTCTTTGCAAAATGTTTTTTTAAAATATTTATTTTTTTATAAATTAGTTAAATTTTATTCTTTTGATAAAAGTAAATACATTGTAAGAAATAAATTTTTATATATATAATTTTATTTCATACAATATGTGGTCTCCAAGATAATGAAGAGAATTAAACAGTACTTGGTCAAATTGTTTAAGCCAGGTAGAAGAAACCATGACAGAAAATAGTTTCAAGAGTAACTCCTTAAAAATTACCTGCCGAATGCGAAATGCAAACAAAAGAAATGAATACTATAGTTTTATAAAAGAACAAATTTCTTGGTTCAGGAAATCTTACGATAATAGACAGTTTTATGGTTATTAAACTACCATAAAACGGTTTAGTTAACCAGCGTTAGTTTATCTTTATTTTTTGAAGTATCAATATCAGTTTTGAATCTCTAAGTTGAGATTGATTTGATGATGAATATAACAATACTTAACAAAGTTATGAATTTTAAAGAAAATGTTCCCTATACTCTGTGATCATTAATAATAACTCTTAAAGATTTACTGAGATTCTACTGAATGTAAATTCAATTTGTTTTCTTTATTCCAATAAAAAAAAAAGATAAAATGAGTAAAAATAAAAGGAACTCATGCTTTTTACATGTCAGAGCTTGAATCACAAAAATATCACTTTTTTTTAAATATATTATCAATAAATATATAAAACGATGAAAACTTTTAAGTTCAGCAATTTTCAAGAATTAATTTTTATTTATCCCTGTGGAAATATTCAAAAATCAATATCTATAAGAATCATTATTATAAAACACGGTAAATTGGAAATAAAGATGAAAACTATTTCAGATTTACATTACTATTTTAACTTATACATTATACTTGCAAAAAAAAAAAAAAAAAAAAAAAAAAAACAGGCTAAAAATTGTATGGAAGTAAATTTATAAATATAATGTGTTCAGTAAACATACATTAAGAATCGTAAAAATGCCGACAGAGTATTTTATTTTAAAATTTTATGTGACATTTAAGTCCCGTTTTTTTTTAGTTACAAACTAAAGGATAATTTCGAAACTTTACAAAAATTTGAAAATGTTGTCATATATTATGCTACAAATACATTGGCAAGAATTTCTTCAAAGAAATCGATATATTTGGAGACTAAGTGTGAAGTCTACTTTTAAGCAGTCCACTTTTAAATTCTGTTGATTGGCGTCAAAAACACTTCTGAAAAACTGAAAGCGGAAGAAATATGTTGAGATATGTTCTCGAAATAATTTTTGGACGGAGGCGTGGGGTCAAATGTCAATCACTAATTGGTTTGGGAATGCAACTCTTCTCAGAATAAATGCCTACTCTCTGCATAAGAGACAATTAATACCAATATAAAAGTATGCACTTGAAATATTGACTAATAAATTCCAGCCCAAAATATTGATATTATAAACAATTTAGAAATTTAATTGATGCGTATTTTCGAATGAGAAAACGAATAAAGATTTCGCAATGTGATATAAATGAATTATGAGAGATTGCAATGAAGTTTTGTAACAAGGAAAAATCATTTGATACAAATAAATAATTTCATGATAAATAAATACACAATATAATTAATGATCAGTCATATTAGAAGAATTCGGGGAGAGTAATTAGAAAATTGAAGTAAAAATTTATTATATAACTCATAATTTATGCAAAAATTTTTAAATAAAATATTAATTTGATATTAGCTTATCACATTTTCTTTTAAGAGTATCTGCAACTCAATTTGGCATTTTATTTTTCAATTTTTAACTTCTTAATTATTTTTAACTATCTATATTTATTTATTTTTAGTGAAATTATACTTCATATGTTTTTAAGTTTATAACTTTGATCAATTTCGTAAATTTTAGAAAATAATAAGTTTCTGGTGTTAATCAGAAATCTTTTTTTATCTCTTTAAATCTTATTATCTTTCTTTAATATCCTTTTTCAATTATATTTTTTGCTTAAATTTAAAATATGAGGGAAATATTAAAAATAATATTTAATACGCTTTGTGTAATCTCGATATTTTTTGTTCTGAAAGTTAAATTACTATTAATGCAATGAAAATTGTGTACTGTTAATTTAAACTCATTATTGATTTCATATGTATAATTTTCTTCAATCTAGTGTAAAGGAAATATACTGGTCCTTTAATGTAAAACAGTTTATAATAGCTAATATTAGAAATTAAGAATAAATAAAGAAAATTTAACTGTAGATACCATTGTTAAATCATATGATATTGAAAAAAAAGGGAGTTACATAATAAAGGAACTAAGAAAACCATACCAATATAAATTCTGAAAGAGTTAATACTTCTTGGAAAAGGGTAATTATCTGGTTGATTAAGGCTCTTTATCGGATGGTAGTGAGTTCGAATCCCAACCGACCGAAGATCCATCGTGTTTGCTAAAGGCGGTTGAGCATATTAAAATGCAGCGTGGTCGCATTTCCTCCAAGTGAAATTATACCTTTTGGGGGTGGCAGGGCAAGTATTGGGGGTCTTCTGCTTGGTCTCTACTTCAAAATCCCGCGAAGTCTTCACCTGGCTCCTTCTATCTATCTAGTAGAGTCCAACTCATTGGTAGGTACAGGGAAGCATGCTGGACAACAACAACAAGATAACTATTAGGACAAAATGATGGTGTAATCAAGTTACTGCAAAACAATTTTTAATTTATTTATAAAACAAAGAAAAGCGTGCTAATTCAAACATTATAATTAAGCTATTTGATTCAATAGTTTTAGGAGATTTTACACATCATTAACATCAAACATTTCATACAAACAATTTCTTGAAGTTTCTTAGAACAGCATTTTGCATAATTGCTTACTTTGGAAATGCAAAATTCTAGTAAAAGAGACAAATAGCTGGCAGTATACGAGAATAGATTTTTTGAACAAAGAGAACCTCGGTCATTTTGACAATAGTAGTTCTGTATTCTTAAAAATAGCGAATAATTAAGCTCATCTACTAGTAACACACAGTTATTACATATTGTTACTTAATTGTAAAGAAGTGTAAGCAGAAGTATTTTCATTTACTAATATTAAAGAAACCTAGGTAGTTTAAGAAAGTTGTTTTGGAGACTCTTGTCGAAATTTATCGGTACATATTACTTTTTCTTTTTCTTTCTAATCTCCATGTCTAGGAATATACAAGACGCGGTCCATGAGTCCATTTACTTTTAGAAAATCGGAAACAAGCACAGGAGACTTATGTAGGTCCTCAAGAGACAACCCCAGGCACTAAAGCATATGTGCCCCGGTGATTCCGGTTTATTTTGACATTTAGGACAATTCGGGTGCACATTGAGACCTCTCTCGAATGTAAGTCCTTTCATGTGTCCACTGAAGAATCTAGAAATTGCTGTCTGAACATATGTATTGCAATCTAAAGCAAGGGATCTTCCAGGACAATCCGCTTGACACCAGGGATGACTTGGAAGAACGGGCCAAATTTGCCTGTCAACCATGTCTTCTAATGGAATACAGTTCAAGATATGTCAGCTAATTGATAGCTGGTAATGGTTCTTCAGAGCTGGTAATGGTTCTTCAGAGCTGGTAATGGTTCTTCAGAACCCTCCTACGTGTGAACGCCTGCCATCTCATTCCCCCCGTATATCAACACGCGAAGGAATCCACTGAAGGTGCACTTCACGAGTGACGAGATCTGCTTCAGTTTGTTAAGAATTGCAATTCCGGCCCTATCACCAACTCTTTGCCAGTTTGAAGGATATTGAATGGCGTTACGACTATACATATTCCTTCTAGTTCATAAACAAACATTAAAACATAACTACTGAGAAAACTCATCATTAGAGGATTTTTTATTTAATTATGAATTCAATGAATTAGACTTTAGATTCTCTTATGCTGAAGTTTCTCATTATAAGAGGTTCTACGGTTCAAGATTTTCTAACGGTGACGTTTTCCGTTGCAAGTTAACTTTCAAGAAAAAATATTTGCTGAAAATCCCTCTTAATATTCTTTAAGAAAATTTATGTTTCTTAATTGTATTGTGTACGAACTGTGTTTCGATTGAATTCTAATAAAACTATTGCAATTTTGATTTTAAAACAGTGTCATTAAGTGTAAGTTAAGAGTTAAAATAGTGTAAGAAGTCATAAAAATTCAGTTTTTGAAGTCTCATACTTCTCTCGAATTCCAAGTTTCATATTTTAGAAATTCAATTATACTTTCAAAACTTACATTGAATTTATACATGTGGTGCAGACATGGAATATTAAGAAAACTGTCAGATTTAAAAACATTTTAATTATTAATTATTATGAATTTATTGCTCGAAATCACATCAAGAAGGTTAGTGTCGTTGCTTACGATTCAAGAATTCGTGAATTCGATTCCCAACCAATTTAGACTTCAAGTACAATATGTGATTGTAAGGTCATGAACAAAACAGAAAAATAAATTTAATGAATGCTTGATAATATTGAAGCAGAACATCAAAGAAATTCCAGCGTAATAAAATATAATTTTTATTACGCCGGAATTCCCTATATGTTTGTAGAATATGCGATTGTATATCATTATATGAATAAGGATACAGAGACTCATATTGTACAACACGTATTACGTATAAAATGTATTACGTACAGTAGGCGGCTGTAAAGTCATAAGCAAAACAAAAAGACGAGTTTAATAATTGCTTGATAATATTGACACTGAACGTAAATGGAATCCGAGTATTAATATATTACGCAGTTGTTTAAATTAACTGGCAGTGAAGTTTCTTAAAATTACACATAATTTAATTTAATTAAAAGAAATTATCTCCGCACACACATCTCTTTCATTATTTAATGTTGTTGTGTAGGAACATAACCCTAGATAAACACACAAGATTTGTTTAAAATCTTTCATGCGTTCCAGAGTGTTATGATGCATCTTAATTTCGAGAAATCTTAACTTCCATTTAGTAGTTTTTCATGCGTATAAGTTAATAGGTGCAATCTTCTTACTATTATTATTTATTTCCTTTCAATTAATGCGCAATTCTGTTTGCTCAAAAGCAGTAATAGTTGATTTCTGTCAATGGCGTAAATCCTAAACTAGTCACCTCCTTCTCTTTTGCAATTAAATGAAATCAATCGTGCTATTCTGTCACTATTTTAGTTGATTTCAAAGAAAAAAGCTTTTTCCAAATTAAAATTTTATTTTACATGTTGATTGTTAAATGCAGATTCTTTAATACACATTTCAATGATAATTTCCATCAATTGAACAAAATAGCTTTCAAAGTGAACACATTGTAGGTCTTAAATAATTTTGAATCAATTTTAATTTGAGATTCTACTTTCTCAACTGGCATTACAGAGGATTGTTACTACCTTTGGTAACCTACATTTAAAACTGAAATCAAAAGCTAAAATTGAAAAATCCAGTAAAATCAATAAGATTTCTTTACATATAACTGTGTAGCAATGAAATATCGTATGTGCAGAAGCTCCATTTTTAGACTCTTATTTGTCAGTATTCTGAGAAACTTGATAGAAGTTAAGGATAATGTATAATGAATACTTCCAATTGATTCATGACTCCTCAATTTAAATTGATTGTGACTTCCAAAGGATTTTACAGAATTATCCATAAATTATAATTTTGGACTTCCAAAATATAATAATGAAATTCTGTGTTTACAAAATTGTTACCCAAAATATTTTATGTACAATATCCTTCATCGAAATTAAACCCTGTGACACGACAGCCCATGTGGTCCAATTTTTGTAAAGCCTATCTCTGTTTTCGTGACCGAGAGGTTCTGAGGTGAGAAGCATGTAAGGTGGTCAGCCTAACGCGAAACCCCCTGCGTTAAGTTCTCAAGCATGTTTGGTACTCAGTTTATCGACCCACCGAAGGGGTGAAAGGCTGAGTCGACCTTGCCCAGACCGAGGATCGAACCTCGGACCTGTGCCTTGGGAGCGTGATACGCCTAAACCACCTGGCTGCCAATATACTTCATCGTCGACACTATTTCAAAATATAGGAAGATATACTTTTCGGCTGATTTTCGGGAATAAGGAAGTTTTCTTAAATTTCGGTTATTATATGTAATGAAATTATTTTTCTTGTCGCGTGATAAGTCAGCAGTTTTACTCCATTACCAGAAATATATTTCCTCCTTATTCATCTTGGAAGTCCCATACAAATACCAAGTTCTTCCATGAAATTTTATAGTTTAATTTTAAACCTCATGAACGAATTCTTCTCTTTCTTTCTATTGATATCATAAGGTATGTCTTTTCTGAGCATACTGATATAGACCTAGATCTTTTGCTTGAAAATAGTTTCGCCCACCTTTAAAATTGCTGAAGGTCCAAAAATAACAAAAATGAAAAATTGAATTGCGTCTAAAAAGTCCCTCCGTCTGTTTTGCGCTTAAGCTTCCATCTGTTTTTGTTAGTTTCTTTTGTGCTGACAAAATTTCTTTACAATGATTTCGTGTTCTGTTAACAGCATCGTCTCATGTTGTCAATTCATGTCTTGTGCATTCTTTAAACTGTTGCTTGTAACTTCCATCGCTATGTGAATTTGTAGGCATTTGATTCATGGGCACTTGCACATATCCCTTATTACAGTATTTATAGTTCTAAGATTTTTCATAAAATATAAAATGATTATACAATATTTGAGATTAAAATCGGAAAATTAAAAACTAGCAAAATAAAGTTCTCCATTTACTTAATGAAATTTTAATTAAAATTATAATATTACTAAAATAACAGCTGAAATTTGTTATTTTAGTAATATTCTAATTTTTATTATTTTTTTTTATTTTTATTTTTTATTTTTGAATTTTCAATTTTTTGAAAACCAATTTTTTGACCAATCCAAAACTGACTGGAAAACTGAGACTATCTATTTAAGTGAGTGAAATTATACATGTAAGGGATTCGCTAACAAAATTAAATAAGTAAGTAAATAAACATTTGTTGACGGAAAATTTTTAAAAAATGAAATTTTTTTAAGAAGCACATAGTTGCTGCAAAATGTAATTTCTTTTTTTAAACAGAAAAATGGTTGAACTGAGAGTTTGCTTACAGAATGAATAACTGAATCTTGTAATTGTGTGGATATAAATATCATCTTCAAAAATTGATTCTGTATTAACTGAATTATCAACCTTACAAACGTAAAATGTACTTACGGTCAGCACAGAAATGCATTTCTAGAAAGACCAAATGCGCCAATAAAATTACTGTTTATAAAACTTTTAAAAAATTATTTTTATTTTAAAAATACAAATATTGTAGTTTTATGTGAAATTAAAAATAATTTGATCATAAGAAAAACGAGCAATACTTGCCAAATTGTATTTTACTTATCGAATATTTTGTTGTCAAAAAGAGAAAGAAAACGTCTATTAATTTAATTAAAAAATTATAATTTTAAAAATTAATTTCAAATTTTAATGAGTTTTAATTTGCCATCATTTCAACTGAAAAATTATTGAAACAAAATTTATTTAATTAAACTAATCCAATTTTTTTTACCATTTATAAAAATATTTTTTCATTTACGAGGTGGTATGAAGTTATTTATTTATTATTATCAGAATTCACTTTCTGCATAATAGTTTGAATGGCTTCCCTCTTCACTCCTCACAGATCTGCACTTGGAACAGATTTTCACCAACCTGCACCAGCACTCCTGCTGAGGTCATTTCATCAAGGATTTGCACGCGCCCAGAGAAAATACCAGACCGTGTCCTGACAGTTAGCACTTTCCAACCTATGGAAGACTTCCCCTGCTCGATTGAAGCAAGCAGAAGGGTTGTTATTGCAATTAAAAAAATATGAAAATATTAAATGTATACACATGGAGTTTTTATATTATTGTACTAAAAATAATTTGGAAATAACAATTTTTTTTTTTTTTTTTTAGTGAAATAGGATTTTATTATTTCTTGGAAATCCAATTATTTAATGGATAATCGTGTAATAATTTTATGGATAATCATGTAATAATTTTATGGATAATCGTGTAATAATTTTATGGATAATCGTGTAAAATCTGTAGAGTAGAAACTGACAATAAATTATTTTAAACTGTACATTCGTGTATATTTAATGAGAATATATATTGCTAAAGACAAAGTTATTTTAAATTCGTTACATACTTACAACAAAAGTTATTTAAATGAAAAACCTAAAATGAGTAATATACTTCTTTCGATAGTTTTTAACTCTTTGCTTCAACAATAAATAGATCTAAGTGCAGTTAAGATAGTAATATTAAATTTAAAGGAAATGGTTAATCAAAATCACAATTATATATTTGGTATACAATTTTCTAGTGTAGATAAAAAAATTTGTTTGGAGCAATATTTTCCCTGTTTGACGAGAATTTACACGTGCATCATTTTATTTGATGTAGTATAATAGCGAATCACTGTTTACATATTTCTACTTTCCACAGCGATAAACGTTTATAAAGTTTTGATATATATTTGTTATCCCTCGAACTCAAAGCATAAAATTTTTTAAAAAAAACTATTGTTTGAAATTCAATTATTAATAAAATTTGACTTAATTCATTCTTTTTCAAAGCGTGCTAGCCCATGTTGCATAACTTAATCTAAAATCAAATAACAAGTATTGAATTACAAGATAATGCGTAGTAAATAGTCTGACTGGTGAAAGCTAAAATAAAAAATTTTATAAGCCATCTATAAATTGCCTGCCCGGAAAACTTTATATAGGTTGTGGGTAGTATTCACATGTTGCAAGAGAGGTAACCCGAAAAACTGCATATAGACGTGCACACAAAAGCAAAACAAGCATCACCCGCTGTTCAACAATGGCTAGGATTGAACCTGGGACCTTATGCATTGAAGTCTCCTACCATTACGACACAGTGAGCCAGAATAACAATTACTTGCGGGAAATATGTAAAATGAAATCAGCTAACAAGTGATTCAGTTAGGTTTGTTTAAATATTTAAAAGTTAGTTTTTGAACACGAAGATTAATTTTATTAGGACTTGAAATAAAAGTTGATTTCGAACTACTGAAAACATATAATCCGAAATGAGAATTGAACCCAAAAATTATTGAATCAAAAGTTTGCCCTTTATTTCTAGTTCAGAATTATAAAAATTATAGTCGAGCTGGTAGCCAAATGGTTAGTGCCTTTGTCTTCATTTCAACAGCTCATGGGTTCGAATCCCGAATTCAGTGCTTATAGTGGTTTGCAGTCCACTTTAAGCCTTAGATCCCGGTCTAATTAGCCCTAGTGTGCAAAAAGTTACCGTTGTGTGTGAGTAAGCAAATCTAAAATATATTGTAGAGCGCTATACTAGTTAACGCTAAATTTTTTCAACTGAAAAAAAAAGGAATGTAGTGAAATATTATAGCTTTAGAGTGAAAAATCTCTTAATAATAAAAATATTTGTTTTCTCAGTTAAAATGTTCTAAATATACGTATGTGCACGATTTTCTAGTAATCGAGTAGTTATGCAAATGCTTCATTTTTATAAATTTTTTTATTTTTGAGGGAAAAAAATCCTTTTTTTGATGATGAGTAAGAAGAGAAAAAATACAATTTTGATTAAGTATTAAAAACTATTTTTTAAAAGATTGAATTATTTTTTTAAGTCAATGGTGTGTACAATATAATACATTTCTTTCTAAAAAAAATGAAAATTTCAAGGGAAATTTTTCATTTTTAAATTACAATTCCTGAATTTGGATTCAAAATTTCCAATTATAATTTATTTGTAGAAGTCAGAAAAATCTAAAAGAATATAAGATTGTATGTAAGTTAAAGATTCACTTATAAAGTTTATACAGTTTTTCTCCTTGAAAGCTTTCAATCAAAGTGTATAATAAAGCAAGTAAAATTTTAATGATATTTCGTTATAAAATATAAGAAATTATTTAAAATCATTGTAAACGATTTCCCGTAGACATCAATCAAATATCTAGTCAATATTAATTATATAATAATAAAATAATCAATCGGCAATTGGAATGATTTATTGCAAAACAATTCCAGTTAAGAATTTCCGCAAAACTGTTTCTACATTCTTAATTACAAAAAATAAATAAATAAATAAAATAAAATTAGTTTTTATGACAAATTCGAATGTTCTGATTTGAAATAAATTTATAAATTTATTTTTGATAATAAAAATTCCAAAGTCATTAATGAAAATTATATTTTCCGGAATATCAATATTTTACGGAATAAACTTTCTACGACATTGAATTCTATCATTTTCCATAAAAATAACTTATATTTCCGGTTTTTCAACTGCATTTTTTAATGTTTGAAAATTAAAAATATATATGAGCACATATCACCTCTAAATATGTTAGAAAATATGAACAATTGTATGAATTAAAGGAAGTGATATGTTCCACAGTAATTCCAATTTTTAGTGATAAAGGTGCGAAGGCGAATGAAAAATAAAAATTTGAAATATTTTCCATATTTGAGTGACGTCACGTGACCAGCTGTCGCTGCGCGAATCTATATTACGGGACAGAAGTGTTTTAAAAAAAGCATCCCTGCTCGCAGAAGATCCACTTTTAAGTGGCTCCACCCCCCCTTGCGATCAAACACGGTAATCAAATGAACTACTTGAAGACTTGACAGTGCGTTGAAAGGAATCTTCAAAAAACCACTACAGAGGGTGGGCAGTCGGTGTGGTTGCTTTTCAGCGCCTAATCCAATTTTAGTTTAATCCGCTTTTAAGATAGTTTTTCCACAGATGGGGGATCACGTTTCCACTTTACACTCCATTCTTTATTCAATTATCAAATGCTGTGTTAAAAACTTCACCACACAATTTTTTTGAAGAATGTTTGATCTTAATCAAATGAAGAAAATTAACTGGAGCTAACCGTCTCGAAATAGTGATGACAAGCTTCTTCCTGTATAAATTCGCCAAAAAGAACAAATTTAACTTTATGGATCTGCTAGTGCGCTAAATGGATGCCAAAAATTAAATACATCTACAATTTAGATAATTGATATTTGAATGCATTCAGAATAACAGGAGGTAAAATTTAAGGTATTAGTTGTACCATATACATAAATGCTTTAAACATTTGCTTATTTTACATTTACTAAAATTTGAAGCGTATAGGAGCGTACACGATATTGGATGAAAGTTATAATAATTTTTGTTGTTAGAAAGAAAGATTGATTGTAATTTTGTAGGCTATTTTTCAAAGAAGCATTTTGATTTTTTTATTCACATAGTAAATTTAAATTTAAGGTAGGGTGGTTCCAAAGAATTTAGCGCAGTGACCCCTGGTATATAGCAATATACCCCCAAAAGAAAGCCCTTATTTAAAGAGACCAGTGGATGATACAAAATTCAGCCAGGGATATCTTGCACTTTCCAAGATTCAATTAGATGCTAATCCAAATGTTCAAATCCATGTATGGTAAAAGTTTCATATTCGTATAGAAATATGTCATATGAAGTTTTATTCCTATATCGACAACTCTTGCAAGTAGGATCATCTAATGTTCCATTATAGTGAGATGTCCTTCAAAGTGGTAGTTTCCTGTAAGAAGACCCATTCACAAAGTAAGTGTTATTTGTATTCTAGTTTGAAAGTTTCATGTATTTATTGAAATATAAGAATAATTCTCTTATGTACACAAATGTTTTTAACTTTTTTTTATATATAACCTCCATGGAATAAAAAAATATCTCATTTACTGCCACTCTTTTAAAATAGAATTATTCTATATAAAAACGATTTAAATGTCTTCACATTGTTAAGGTTACATATTTATTCATAGTCACAGGTTTATCACTAAAATTTCAGGAACCAAAGATCTATACTTACTACCTTGTTAAAAAATAGTCAGCTTCAATCATTAAATTAAAATGCCACCGTTTAAGTATCCAGCATCAAAAATAATTGAATAAATATATTAATCGATCAAAATTGGTTCATTTCTCTTGAAATAATTTTAAGAATTAAAATTTGCGGTTAAGAGAACCATTCACAGATACTATCTTGTTAAAAATAGTTAGCTGTAATCAAGTTAAGACACAGTTTACGTATCCAAAATAATCGAATAAATATATTAATCGATCAAAATTCATTTATTTGTCTTGAAATAATTTTAAGATTAAAATTTACGTTCAAGAGAACCTTACATACTATCTTATTAAAAAAAAAATAATTAGCTTCAATCATTAAACTAAAATACCGCAGTTTAAGTATCCAGCATCAAAAATAATTGAATAAAATTATTAATCGATAAAAATTGATTTATTTTTCTACCGCAGTTTAAGTATCCAGCATCAAAAATAATTGAATAAAATTATTAATCGATAAAAATTGATTTATTTTTCTTGAAATCATTTTTATTAAGATTAAAACTATTCCATCATTACAAAAGATACATATTAATAATTTCGATTAGACGATTGTAGAATGAGACTAAAGATCTTACGATGATGTTAATTATAAGGTACACGAAAATGAGTTCTTAATGGTAATGAGTTCTCGATTATACACGAAATAAATCAAGAACTCATTACAAATTTCCAAAATGATAAAAATTCATTTTTTGTATAATAATTTGAAAACCTCATAAAAATTTCGTTTCAATTATATAGCAAAATTATTTAATAATTAATAACAGTAGTAAAAATATCAGGATTATTCGTTTCAAGATAGAAACATTTTCTAATTTTTAATTAAATAATGTATCAGAAACATTTAATTAAATTTGGATTACATAATTGAATTTACTCATTTTAATTAAAAAGAAAATTTTTATCATCTACGTTAATTTTCAGTTACTTATTAAATTACTTATTTCTATAAATATCAAGATCCCTTAAAATGTTTTCAGCTCGTAGAAACACAATACGCAAAAAGATATCAATGAAAAAATAAGCAGTATAAAAACTTAAATTGCATCAAAATAAATAATAATTGGGGGGTATATAAATATCTAAATTTATACTAATTAAAATATTATCATATTTAAGTGGGTTTTATAAGTAATTTTTTATGTACTTTAAAGTCACAAATGCATATACCTTTTATGATTAAATTCCTTTACATAATAGAATGAAATAACGATAAATTTATAAATTATTGATCAATGTAAATTTAATCAAAAATTTAAATGTCTTATGTCACGTTTTTCAAGAATGATTATGTAGGCTACTAATTATAATTTTAAAAATATTTTCTATTAAAACGTTTTTTTCAATTATATATCAATTATATATATATATATATAAGTTGATGATATTGTAATATATATCCGAACAATAAAACTTAGATTTTCGGTTGTTTGCAAAGAATCATTTAAGATTAAAATAAGGGTTTAAGCAATACAAATATTCTCCAGCGGTACGAATTGAAAAGATTAGGATATTATATATAAGAAAGGAATTGTGTTGAATGGACTTAAGCATTTTAATAACATGTGTAACTTGAATATTGTCATAAAAATAAACCTGATTTCTGATTTCTCTAAGGGTCAAGTTAATAAGTAATTTAGTTGTACGAAAAAAAAGAGAATGATTTATACAATTGTTCTATCAAAGCTCCCGTCTTAATCAATGATCAGCTTTTTCATTGCCCATAATTTCCCAATGGGTAGGTAGATTCATCCATTGGAATGAAATTCTCCCTTGTCGCAATATAAGTATTATAGCACAAAGAGATCCATGTGATAATGGTATATGCCGCCTTCAGAATATGAGGATGGCCATTGGAAATTGCAATGATGGACTATCTTAAAGTTACAAGATTAATGAAATTTGCGCAAATCTTTTGAAAACAATTTTTAATTCATATATGAAACGTTATTAACATACTGAATGATTTTTAATCGAAAATAGGGATAAAAAAAATTTTAAATTTGAAACAACAGCAATGCTGTGAAGTTTATAAATTTTTCTATCGAATTTATAGAGTGTAAGATTTGAAGAACACTGACCAAGTAAAATGGCGCAAAAATTAGAAAATGATTAAGAAAATTGCGCCTAATAATCTAGAAGTATATATAAACGAAATCCATATGATCAAACTAAATTCAAAAGATGATGCTAGTCATCGTACAATGCATTGAAGGATAACTTCAAAATTACATAATTAATAAAATTTTCATCATTTTTTAAAGAATAAATTTTAATTACAATACTAAACACTGTTAAAGCATTGAGTGATTTTTAACTGACAATAGAAATGATTCGCGAAATGCGAAAAAAATGTTATAAACCCCAAATATTGGCACCAGATTTATGGGATGTAAAATTTAAGGAACTTTATCCAAAGAAAATAACACAATAATTAAAAAATTTTTTTAAAAATCTAAGATATTTTCTCTAATTATGTAGCAAAAAATAAGTTATAAAGCTCAAACATCTACACCAAATTTATGTTGTAAAAGATTCGAAGAATATTGTACGAAGAAAAAATGGTGCAATAGTTCTAAAAATAACTTAAATATTACACCAATTGCGTATTCGTATCTTTTATTCTTTTTTAGATACGAATTACGAATACTTATCGTATTCGTAATTCGTATCTTCACCAATTGCGTAGTAAAAAATTGTTAGAGAGCTTCAGAATCTACAAATGATTTTTGGCGTAAATGATTTGAGGAATATTGTCCAAAGAGAATAGTGTAATAATTAAAAAAGAATCTAAGATATCTTTACCAATTTTTTACAAATTTTAAATGTTAAGTTCATTGGCGAAAGCGTCATTCTTATTTTTTAAAAAGAAAAACGAGTGAAACAGTAATATGAAGCAATCGATCTCACTACGAGTGATATGTGGGATCATATCGATGAATGGCTCTCAAGGGGGTGGGCCGACACCACTCTACCCCAACAATGAGCACCTCTCGATTCAAACGGCCAAATGTTCGTCTGCGTATCCGTCGAACTCTTTCATGCGATTCTTTTTATCTTCATTCATGCCCTCTCCCCTTTCATGCCGAGTGGATCACATATTTCAAAATATTAAAAGTGGAGGAAAATTTTTTCTGAGGAAAATCGAAATAATTCTTTTTAATTTCAAAATTTAAGATACATATGAAACATTCAAAGTGGAAACATGACAATTATCTGCGTTTAAAAATATAAAATATTATCTGTGAACTACTACATAAAAAATTTTAAAACAAATACCTTCTTTTTTCTACACATTTTTATGTTTATTTTTGATAAGCGATCCAAAAAAAGGTGTTATAGAAATTTGTTCCTTGATTTAATTTCCGTCAGATTAAACTAAATTATTTTATAAACACAAGATGTTAATTAAAAATTAGCGTAAAATTATGTAAGGGCTTTATAGTATTTTTTAATTAAAAATGTTAATTTACATTATTTATTTTATTTGATAAAACTATTTTAAATGAATTAAATCAAAGTTCAAAGAAAATAAACACCTATGAAAATATGATACTTGACGTCTTTAGGCAAAACTTTTGTGCACTCAAAAGTGTTTTTCGTAATAAATTACGTTTTCTTAAATGCATTAGTAAATAATTATGTTATGAAATACAACCATGCTAGATAGTTACTTTTTTTTTGTTTAAATAAGAAGCTAAAGAAACATTTTTTTAAATTGTTTTAAATGTACAAACTAATGCCTTTAAAATATTCTCTATTTAATTCCAAAGTATAAATATGCAAAATTGTTCATTAGAAGACAAAATTAATCTAAAAAAATGAATACTAACAAAGTTTGCGCAAAATGATTTTGTCAACTATTTGTGAAGAGAAGAATAACTTTTTAACTTATTAAACAGTTATCTTAGGTTACTCTTGGTGGAATTTATGTTTTCAGACTTTAAAGTTGCAAAACTAAGCAATTTTTCAAAATTATGGGAATTGTACTTGTAAATACATCGATATTAAAAGAAAATTGTTGAAAAAATTAAAAAGTGATTAACTTAAATCGCTTGTTTAAATTATTTTCTATACGTAAGGAAGAAATTATTGTAAATCATTTAATGCTGTAGTTCGTTATTAGGATTTATAAGGTGTGTCCAATAAAAACACATTTGCAGGACTTTTTAAGGATTTTGCGTTTTATATATATGAAAGCTATCGAGAACACTCAACATATGAAATTTTATTTAATTAATTCTAAATCTTATTTAAATTTGCTCTTTATGCCGCCCAACTTGTCTACTGGTCAGTGTGTTTGATTGCGAATAGCTAGGTCCTGAGTTCTAATCCCAGTTCGGGCATGGATGTACTTTCTTTCTATTTATCCTGTCTTAGACCTTTCATTGCATGAATGAGCTGTGAATGTGTTTGCCTACCCGATAAACGGTATATGGCATGTGTGTACTGAGGAAGTCGGACTCCACACCTCAATATAATTCAGTTGGAAAAGTGGAGCAGCACACCCCATATTGCCAGCCTAGCTGGTACACAACAACAATTGCTCTTTATAACAAAATATGTAATCTAATAAATTTCGATGATTTTGTATGCACAAATTTCAGCTTTTGTGCTGTAATAATAAAAACAATTTTACCCAAAATAATGCATTACAGTTTTTTCTCTAACTCTTTTCGTGCAAAAGATTTAAAATATTTACAAGTCATTTAAGATGTTTTAATTTTTCATTCAGATTCAAGAAAAATTGCATTTATCGTATGTCTCATACAGAATATTATTTCTTTGTGAAAATAGTTCACAGATAATTTTGAAAAATACCTGAAAAGAATATATGTATTATTTTTCCACTTCTACAGTAGAATAATCCATTTATAATTTGAAAATTATTTCCAAATATTTAATAGAACTTGCTTCATCTTCATATATAAAAATAAATTCATTAAAATTTAATATAGGTCGTTTTTTCGATAATTGATAAAAGTGACAAAAAATATGTCTTATTATCTGTCTTGTACGTCAGCATACAGAATTATCTTAAATTTCGTACTACTATATGTGAAGTTTCTTATTTTTCTTCATTAATTAAAGGTTTAAAATCAAAACATTTATTTAATTATTTCTATTAACTTTATTTTTAAAGATCACACAGGTTAAAATAATAGATATAATTAAAATCACGCATTTATGAATGTATTTTGTTTTTAAAAGTTTTTAACTACATTAATGTGAATAAAATTTTTTCAAGAAAGAACTTTTACAGGAAACCTTTAAATAAATAAGCATTTCAAATACTATCTCATTAAGAAGAAAATATTTAAATAAATGATATTTAATGAAAGAGAGTTTATTTAATTTCATAGCCAGAAATTTTATAAATCTGTTGCCAGAGATTGGTGAAAATGTCCAATGTATTACAGTTGAAAATTCAGTCGTTTTGGGGAAGTGTTTGTTATCTGAGGTTTGACTACCTGCTATTTAGAGACAGAGATTAATTCTTATATAGAACAGCCGATTCCGTAAAATTGTTTATAAAAATTCAAAAATAACTTGCTCGTGCATTTTGGTTAACGATGCGTTTTCAGTTTGTATAGATAGAAGACAGACAAACCGCTATTAATTTGTATTTTCTAAAACGAGATATTTTCAAAATGAGCAATGAGAAAATTAAACTAAAAAAAAGGTCGCATCTAAAATTCTTTTTTTTGTCCCACATTTCTATCTGGTGTACATGAGAAAGGACATGCAAGCAGAAGTAGAGAACATAATGGACAGAAAGTCCAACCTCTAACCCAGCTTGGCATCCAAGCCTTATTCGGGATTCGAACCCAAGACCACTCGGTAAGAGCTGAGGGTCATAACCACCATACAGGCTGGGCGGCATCTAGCATCTTATCACTGCCCATTTTCAGAAGTATTCGTAAACTGATTTTTGATTCTTTACTATATTCTGATAGAGTATAATACTCATAAATAACATTCGATTCATACTCCTATTCTATCAAAAGTAAATTTATTGCATAAAAGCATGTATTTAATTAAAAACTGAATTTTTTATTGTAAAAATGTATTTTTTCATTACACAGAAGTTAGGAGCAAACGTGTTTTTGTTAAAATAAGATATTTTGTGTGATCAGCCCTGACTTTCTTAGAGGGTAATGAATTTATTTATATCATGTGTGGGTAAGAATATATACTATAAATAAAAAAAAGTCATTATTTCATTCCATTTGCTTAAAATTTTAAAAGGTTTATGCATTCTGAGTATTTTATATTAACTTTTAATAATTGTAATCTAAATTACTTGGAAAAAATTAGTGGATGAATGTCATTAACACATCAATATATTATAACAGTATATATTTAATATATACTAAATATACTATATATATAGTACTAAATATTATATGTATAGTACTAAATATATTTTAACAGAATCAGTTTATAAAAATATTAATTTTTAAGTACGTATTTCAAGTACAATTTTAAAGTACATTTTAAAGAATCATTCATTACAATGGATATCACAATATAATACAGTTTGATGCAATGGAAGTCTATAGTATAAATTCTTTTACAGTAGAACTCAAGTATCCGAACTCCGTCTATTAAAATCGCTTTCAAAATTCCAGAAAAATAAATTAGATTGAAAAAGAGATGGAAAATGCAAAAAAATTCAAGAAAAGGATTGATAAAAAAAAGGGAGAAGATGAGAATGACGTGTCACTTGAGGAATTTAAAAACATTCTTCAGAAAATTCCTGCATGTTCAAAAGTTAGTGCTGTTGAAATAGGAGAATGGATTATCAATCAGACACTGGATTTCATATTGCAAATGATGGTCAACTTATTGAAAGCGTTGAGGAAGAAGATGACCTTAATGTCCTTATTGAAGTAGACACGAGACCATTAGAGACATTTTCTAGATTTGAAACTGCTCTGAAGTAGATGGAGCCCGAGTGGAACTACATTCAAATTCAAACTGTCAAGCGGATGCGTGACTTGGATATCCAAAAACGGATGAAGGCAGTGAAACAGCTTTCTCTGACACAGAGATGTTCAGCAAGAATGACTTTCATTTTCAGCTCTACATATGCAAACCCTATTAATCCGCAGCACTTGTTAGCATGCAAAAGTGTTGATTTTTAACTAAATTCTTTTTTTCTTTAAAAAATAGGTAGTTTTTCTCCCATTTTCAACAGACAATAGTAAATTAAAATGGACTCTTTTTTTCTGAAACATCAAACTAATCAGAAATTTTGATTATTTAAACGAGGTCTGGTTTCAAATGATACGGATGACTGCAGTTCTACTGCATTTGAATGAAGTATTATTTTCATAATTAATATGCGAATTAATTTTCATTACTTTTTCCTCTTATTAGAACTTTTAATGTTTGGTTTTTTATTTTCTGAAAGTGAGTAGACTCGTCGACCAAGTGCAGTATACTCCTAGGCATGGAGATTAGAAACAACAACAGAATTTTTAATATATTATCTCTAATACAATTTTAAGAAGATTTTTACTTTGTTTCATAAAAGGAACATTTTAATTATGGTGAAATCATAAAGCGATTTGATTTGTTACTAATGAAAATTGACATCAACTTTTTGGAATTTTGAATTCTACTAGTTTTGTTGTTATGTTTAAAAGCTATTTATCTTTCTTCGTAATAAGGAAATTGTAGTCATTTTGAAATCATAAAACATTTTTTTTCTTGCTAATGAAAATCTATATTTTCATCTCCTCTATTCTATAGAAGATTCTATTTTAAAATAAAATAACTTTTCATATTTAGTTGTCATACATTCATATTTTTCATTTTTGTATTATGTATTAGCATATTCATGTTTTTCCACGTTTAGGAATTTCGAATACTTTTAAAATAAGTCACACTGTTTTAAAAAGATATTATTTCATAGTAAATAACTTTTTGTTGTAGTGGAAGTGACATGGAAATTCTGGTTTGACGTAATGAAAATCTACATCTAGTCTATAGGTTGTGGTCCACTCATCTGATAGGGCGGGATTCGATTCCCAATGCCGCTTAACACCCACCGGGTGCATGCGATATACGTGCTCGTTAATTCTGTGGAAACGAAAGTCCTATGGTCGGTCATTGAGCAGTTACCATGAATGCAATGGTCTGAAGAAAGTATCCTCCCCTTCCAGATCAATATCAAAATTGAGAGAGTGAATCCCCTGGTGGTGCCATCTATCAGAGGAGTCTAGAGCAAAGTCGTTCTTCCACCTTCGTGGTGCTTTGATTAAAACAAAAGACATTGACAAAGCGAGCTTGGCTTGCCCAAGTATCATAACTAACAACAACAGCATCTAGTGTATTTTATCTTCTTTACTTGATTGTAAAGGATATTTTTTGATTATTAAAGAAATGTGACCCTAAAATTGCTTTACAGCAAAAAGCATTCTTAATTAACATAGAATTTACACGAGATTACTGCCTATTCATTATACGAAATTTATATTTTTCATTTTATCTTCCAAATGAAAAAACCTGAGTCATTATATCAGAATTTTAATTAGCCATTTCTTATATTGAAATGATCGACATTATCTTAGAGTTCTTAAGTGCCTAAGAATACAAATTAAATTCAAAATTCTTTTTTGCAATTTTAAATGAATAATTATCTAAACTTATTCTAATTCCTTCTCAACAGAAATAAGAAAATGTTTTATTCCTTACTCCCGTATTTAATTTAAAATCCCATTAAATTAAAAAAAAATTTATACAGGAAATTTATTTTAGTATGTACATAGGGGAATTAAATGTAAATACAGGATTAATAAATGATATACAAGAATAGTTTCTAGTTTTATTAGAGTATGTACAAGAAATTTATTTTTAGTTATGAGGAATTTGCAATTAATTTATAATCTGAAATAAAATTTTCAATAATTTTGCCTACGTGTAATTTTAAAAAGAAAGAATTCATTTTTAAATAAAGACTTTCTTTTCGTTACCTCGAAAATGGGTTGTTATGTAACACTGGAGTGTGCTTATTGTTTATGGAATTCACTCAGTGCCCACATTAACAATGAACGAGCCTTAAAAATCGCAAGTCGGGATCTCTCCAGATGTGGTGTAAAAATGGATGATTAAAGAGCGAGAACCTTTTGAGCACATGATTATTTTCTATTGTGCATCCTGCACCTTTTGTGTTCTCCTTTAATTCCGCAGGGGTTTGGGGTTTCCCCCCATCGCACACCGCAAAGATTTATTGGCCCTCAGAGACATGCACTACCGGAGCGTTCCAAGATTCACTCCTTTTTGTGAATGCAACAGCGCGTGCGGAATTCCTCATTTGGCGACAAATCTGCCCTTTCAAATCATGTTTTGCGACAAGAAGTGATCAGTGTGAATAGATAATGCGGCAACACTCGAAAGGGTGATAAATAAAATATTTTATTGTTGTATTTTCATTCTCCAATTTATAAGTTGCACTCTGAAAATCACATAACATACCCTATCTTCATCTTAGCACATATTTTAAAATTTTTTAATTTAATCGAAATAATATGTATGGATTTCAGTAATCTATCCCAAAATAAATTAACTGTGGAGGAGTGTATATTTGATTAATTTAACTATATATATGTCAAAATAAATGTGTATTTAAGTGGTAAGTACTGGAATAAAATTAAAAAAAACAAAAGTGCATGTTGTTGTCGTGTGCCAGCTACGCTGACAGTATGGGGTGCGCTGATCCTCTTTTCCAACTGAACCATATTTTGGAGTGGTGTCCGACTTCCTCAGTACACACAAGCCATAGGTACCCGTTTTTTAGGGTAGGCAATCATTCACAATCCATACATACAAGGAAAGGACAAAGAAAGGATAAATACAGAGAGAAAGTACACCCAAGCCCCCGAACCGGGTCTCGTACCAAAGACCTCCCTCTCCACAGCCAGGCACTTTGACCACTAGAAATGTGTCATGATTATGATTATTATCAGAAACAGCACAATATTTTTTTGATGCTGCTGACCTAATTTTGTTCCAATAAATGCCAAAACTATGAATAATACAATTTATTTTAAATAAGTTACTGTGTTACAACATGAAATGTCTGTTTATTGTAGTGTTATAAAACTGTATAGAAAAGATACGTGACTCTCGGATTAAATAACTGCTGAAACACACTGTTACTATACATTAATACTTAATTGTTTATTAATGAATAACTTGTTCTATTAGAAATGACTTCAAATTCATTAAAGTGTTAAGTAATTCAAAAAAAGGGAAAATTAAAAAAATAAAGGTAACACAAAGTCAAGTAAAAATAGAAATGCTATTTGATAAACATTTTCTTTTAAATATATTTAAAAATATTATGATTTCTGCATAATTTTTAAACATTATTAAAAAAAAATTTTTTTAATTATCTTGGACTCCTGCATTTTTAGTTTTAGCACAGGATTAATTAAAAATTTAAAATTAAAACAAGTTTTTTTAATGTTGGTGGAAGCAAGGCAATAGTCTTAAGATACACAAGAGATTGTTTACAAATATTGGAATTATTATTTAAAAATTCTTATAAACTAATGAAATTTTTAAAAATTTAAATTGTTTTTGCCGATTTAAACTAACGTTAAAATGGATGGTCCCCCCCCCCTTTCATTTTGCTTTTCTGCTGTTCTTTTGCCCTTTTGTTGTTGACTTGAATCAATGAAAAACGGCTTTTCAAACAGATGATTTTATCTTTATATAAGAGAAATCATTATTATAATATAATGAACTGCAACACTATTCTCAAATATTCGATGGTGAACTTCACCTTGTTTGCTGCCTCTTCGAAGAATGAGATTTGAAGGCAGGCGGCAAATTCGACAATAAATCGGATTTAAAACACCGTCTCAATACGATGTGACGTTGATGAAAATTTATCTGACGTCATGGATACATTAAATCAACGATAATCGTATTCAGGGTCTCACTTGCAACGAAAGGAACAATCATTTTATGGTTAATAATTTGTTAACTTAAATGTTTTCCCCATTCAATAAAATTTCATCTGAAACCATTATTTTGTAAAATACTGCCTAATTGATTTTATTTAAGGAAAGCAAATGCTTTTGTAAGTAATTAAAATTATATTAATAATCGCAAACGTTTTGTTATTATATAACAACATGTAAATAAATGAAAATTGCGATCTATAGAATTTTAGTCTCATGTGATATGGAAAAAATGATATGAATATATTAGTTGTTTATTAAATAATATTTTTTTATTTATTAAAGGACACATATAAAAAGTCATTGTAATATTGTTATTTTAAAATGTTTGTTTTAAATGAATTACATCATCGGAATTTTTAATTGAATAATGAAGTATTTCACACAAGCAAAAATTGTAAAATGAAGGTAGTTCATTATGTTTATTATGTAGTTAACTGTCTATTGCATTATTAATTATCTATTATCAACAATCTTAATTATCTAAATACTGTTATCCCTTTTCCTTTAAAAGACAGCTTTCAGTCTTTTGTTTTTGTATTGACATTTTATTTATCCAGACCTTCATATTTGAATATAATTATTGTCTTTTGGGAGAACTTTTCGAAGTTAGTGGTTGTAATCAAGAAATCTGGCACTTAAAACATTTTCTAAGATATCAATACCTTATAGTGCTTATTACTAAAAACATTTTTAATCCTAATTTTTATAGTTTCTTTATAATAATACTTTCTCGATTAATATTCATTTAAAAAACGAATTAATTAATTTTATAAATAGAGAGCATATAATTATACAAGTTCATCAAACAAAGCTTTATATTTTTGCTGTATTGTCCCTTTATCTAGAAACATAATTTTACCGTAAATGACTCTGTATTATAAAGGATGACTTTATACATATTCTGATGTTCTTTCTACACGTTTAACAAATAACATATATTATCTTTTTAATGAACTTAAATGCTACATGGACACTGTTTGTCAACCAAAAGAATAACTTTTGCTGATTAAGCTGGTTAGTAACGGTTGCTATAGTACCAAGTCCTGCCCATTTCAAATGGACGTTGGGGACGTACATCATATTATTATTAAGGTATTTCACAATTACTCTTACCAGAATTTCTAATTTTTGATTATATATATAAGTGTGTGTGTGTGTGTGTATGTGTGTGTGTGTGTGTGTGTGTGTGTGTGTGTATGTGTGTGTGTGTGTGTATGTGTGTGTGTGTGTGTGTGTGTGTGTACTCGAAATGGTAGATGGAATAGTGCATACCTTATTTTTATCATAAATAAAAGTAATTGTTATACTATTTTGATTACAATCTTACCAATTAATAATAATTATTTTCCTATATATTTCAGTGGTAGAACGCCCTTTATATTTTAAATAAAGTCTTAACTTTGTTTTTAAAGATATTTGTTTGGAAATAATATATAGTAAACTATTGTATTTTTTTTTTTCAACTAAGTAAGATTTTCTAAGGACACTAACATAAAGCGGTAAAAAATGAAGCAAAATGTCCCCTATTCACGAAGTCACACAGAAAGGACCCATCTCGTACTTATTGCCCACTAGGCGAGAATCAGATGAAATTTATGTCCCGCCTCTGGAGGGTCATATTCTGGAGTAGCTACATTAATGGAGACTCCCTTTTCAATGTAGGACCCCATAAGCAACAATGACTCGTAATAAATAGTTTATATTCATCATGTTGCAAGACTGGTCTGAATTTCGAGTGGGACCCTTTTCATCCGCAAAGTATCAACAATTATGACTCTCATAGCAGGTTGATATGCCAATAAATATTTTTTTAAAAATCTCTTTTATTTAGCCTAAATCTCATGGCTTCAATAATTTCAGCTATTAAATTTTACTTCTAACAGAACTTCGAAAAAAGAAAAATACACATATTTTTCTGTTAAATCATTTAGTTATACTTGTTTTAGATTTATTTTGATGGAAATAAATAAGAAAAAGATGTATGTATTATATGTTTCAGAGATTCTTTTATAATTAATATATTTTTATTTACTTTTAGATAATAGCTACAGTAGAAAAGATCACTTTGATTATATATAATATGTATATATATATATATATATATATATATATATATATATATATATATATATATATATATATATATATATACATATATATATACGTACACTGGTGGACAATTGCTAAGGACGGATAACACTATCATCCATAGCAACCACAAAATGAAAGGAAACAAAATGTGAAAAACTAGAATAAGTGCGGGATATAGTAAGCAGATGTATGCGTATGCAAATTCTTTTTCCACGTCTGTTCATCACGTGATAGCGTTCATAAGAGTTTAAAGGTTTTGACGCGTGTGGACAGTTGCTGTTTCAAGTCAAAGTTTTACAGGAAAGACTTAATAGACGAACTTTAAATTTCTGGCATGTCTTCCCGACATCACTTAGATTATTTTTCGTGGCCGAATTATTGGAAAGATCGTAGAAGGGTGAAAAATAACAGATGCTGCCAGGGAGTTCGACATCGCTCACAGGGTTGTTTCACGGGTATGGAAGTAATTTAAAACTACTGGAATGTGTAGTAGGTGGCATGGGGGAGGTCGTGTTAGAAGTACGACGCCTGCAGAAGACAGATATATCGTCCTATCAGCAAAAAGGAAAACGAGCACCACAGCTCAACAGGTAGCAAATCAGTTTTTTGCTGCCTCAGGAAAGCAAATCTGCCGAAAAACTGTTGCTAGACGTTTGAGAAGAGGAGGACTATACGCCCGCAGACCTGTTGGGTGTGTCCCATTGACCAGACAGCACCGTACTGCCCTTTTGCAATGGTGTTGTGAGCATCGCAATTGGACTGAACAGTCCTGTCGGATATCGGTCCCTTTGCTGGATATTTTCTGGGCCATAAACAGTACCACTCTCGTGCCAGAACAGTTGGCGTCTACAATCCGATGACAGACTGAACCTACTCTCATCTGAGAATAGTACGCATGCCCTGTCCTGTTCAGTCCAATTGCGAAGCAAGTTAATTTGCATACGCGTATTTCTTCTTACTATATCCCGCACTTATTCTAATTTTCCACATTTTGCTTCCTTTCATTTTGTGGTTGCTATGGAATATAGTGTTATTCGTCCTTAGCAATTGTCCAGCAGTGTATATATATATGTATATACACATACACACACACACACGCACAGATATATATATATATATATATATATATATATATATATATATATATATATATATATATATATATATATGTTATATATGTATATATACAGGATGGATAAAAAATTTAACATCTAAAATTTATGAAACATGTTTCAAATTTGATCTTTCATCTTTTGGAAGACTTTTCCATAAACTTTACAGATAGTTAGGAATGCTACATTTATTAACATTTTGATTTCACTTCTTTTATTTTAAATTTCAAGCAAATTGTCACAAATTATTGTACAAACTATAAAAGAAACAGAGTTTATTTGGTAATAAGAAAAAACAAAAGCTGACTAAATATTTTCCGAATGAATTTTCCTACTAAATATTTTCCGAACTAGTTCAGGAAATTTGTTGTTAGATTACTGCATTAATTCAGAATAAATCAATTTTCTTACAGATTTTGAACAATCTATGTTAAAATTCTGTTGGGAAATAAAAAAAAAAACAGTTTATTTTTTCCTGTCTGTTTTCAATATGACATTTTTAATATCTCGTTTCTCTCCCTTAGAATCCATAATATTTAATCGCGATTTTCATCTACACTAGACAAATGTAACCCTTAGATGTTAAAACAATTTTTGTATTTCCGACAAAAAAAGGTTTTTCCCATTTGTAATTTCGCTTTAAGTAATTATAAAATTACTCCTGTAAGTGCATCACTAAATACTTCTGCACACACACACAGTATTAATATAAAAATAATCATTTGCATACTCTGCTAACTTACAAAAAAGGCGAAACAATTTCAAAGGTAAAATTTTAAAACGGAAGGACCATTTGTATAAAGACAATACGTAGCAATTTTAACTCAATTTTATGATTAATTATTGTATAAGAAAAATAATTTCAAGTCCTAATGTCAAGTCTTCAAAAAATTACTTAGCAATTTCTTTTATGAATTCAAAATATTTTTGACGAATAGAAATCGACTTAAATAATTTTAAAACAAGAAATATGCTTTAGACTTTTTAAATTTCATTTTTGCAAAATTTTGTTTTAAATTTAAAAAAAAAGTTTACGATTTTGTAATTTAATATTTTAAATTAAATAATATATTTTTCAGGAATATCTAACAAAAAATATAAATTAACTCCCATAAACAGAGAAATTTCTTTTTTCATAACTTTGTCACAGAAAAGTAATCAACCTAACATTTAAACTGCTGTAATCATTTGAACATCGACTGTGAAATACGCCAGATTTTGCATGCTTACAGTTAAAACCAGCGTTTATTATAAAAAAAAATTCAAATGACCTTTACAACAGTGGGACCATGTTTTATTTCATTGCCCAGATTCTACCCTACGGTTGTAATTGATATATACTATATTTGCACGCGAGCGATTAATAAAATTTTGAAAAGTATCCTTTAAATGGTTGTTGGATTTAGTAATAACTATCAGTTATAACTATAATAGAAACAATATTTATTTTATTGGAAAAATATATATTTTGAGAAAACCCCCATGATTTCTAATTTCAATTACTGCTCGATGTCAACAGCACTTAATTACATTACATAAATTTGCATATCTTAAATTGTGCAAATTGTATATTAAAATGCTTGATTGAGTTCTCTTAAACATGCTAATATAAAGCTTAATTAGAATTTTATTTTATAACAAATTATATATTTTAGATAAAAACTGTGTTTGTATAAAATGCGCCCAAGCCACAGAAGTGACTTTTGATTCCCGTGAACAATAATTTCAAAATTCCCCAATATCTTGAGAAAATCCCTGGCTATACAAAAACGAATGGTTTTATAAAGTATTGAAACACATCCTAAAACTAATGATCGTATACATTTTTTTATAAAAACATCCTATCAAAGGGAAAAAAATCTTTTTTTAAACTGCACCTTTTGACAGGACTTGAAACGAGCAAAAATGACGATTGCGTTTACATTTTCTTCAAGAAATAAATTACTTTAATAAAAGCCATCCATATAATTTCTCAATCGGTCGTTTCGACATTGCGACTTGTGAACATTAATTTCATCCTTCCGCAATATCATGAGAAACACTCAATCTATATAAAAACGAATGGTATCATTTAGTAGTGCATAATATTCAGAGAGTAATAATAGTCTTCATTTTATTACAAAAAGTATATTTTAGGAAGAAAATGACTATTAATTTGGCTCTTTGTGGCAGGCAGGACTTGGAACGCTCAAGCTTTTTCAAAATAAAAAGTTAAAAATTCCTCCATATCTTAAGAAATCCCTGGTCTGTGCGGGAAATGGTTGTTTGGAATTAGTTATTAATAACAGTTTACTACTCGAAACATTTTCTTTTTATTCCAAAAAATATATATTTCCAGAAAAACCACATGACTTCAAAATTCAGTTAGTGTTCGATGTCAACAGTTAATTGCATAACGAAAATATTTATATCTCAAATTTGGCCAAATGTATATTAAAATGGTTGGACTTATTTGCTTTAAAATGATATAATAACTCCTAAAAAGTGTATTATTTTATTACAAATAATATGTTTTTAAAGAAAAATGTGTTTTTATAGTGTTTATATTTCAAATTTCCCCCAATACCTTGAGAATATTCCAGGCTATACAAAAACAAATGGTTTTAAACAATATTGAAACAAACATATTCTTAATATAATGATTGTATACATTTTATTATAAAAAATCCTATTCAGGGGGAGAAAATCTTTTTTGAAACTGCACCTTTTCACAGGAATTAGAACAAGCAAGCTTAAAATTACAAATTCATCGATATCTTAAGAAATTCCTTTTCCATAATAAAACGCTTGGCTTAATTTCGTGTCGAATAATGTTATAAATATAAGGAATGCCTTTATTTTTTTAAAAAATAAATTAATTTAATAAAAACCATCCATATAATTTTTCAATCGGTCGTTTCATGTGTTAACAGAGTACGTTTGAGCAAAATAGGAACTCAATCTCTCTAAAAAAACTTATTTCAGTATTCACATAAATTTTTGTGTAAATAGGATTATCTCAGATAATATAATATTGTTCGTATACAATTATAAATTTAATATAAGCAATTTTTCTTATAAGCCGTTCAAATTTGATTAGCTTCAGACATATGAATCAAAAAGTTGAAAACATTTCTGTATATCTTAAGAAATATTTTTAGATATTAAAACTTATACCTTTATTTGTAAAAAAAAAAATGAAGTTTTATACTTTTTTAAAGTATTTATTTTAAGAGGAAAAAATTTATTTTACATTACATTAAAAAGAAAAAATTTGTTTTACAAGAAAAGCTCCTTTTCGTATATTTCGCTTACTAACACAAGGGACCTGTGATTCATATGAACATTAATTTGTTTTACAAGAAAAGCTCCTTTTCGTATATTTCGCTTACTAACACAAGGGACCTGTGATTCATATGAACATTAATTTCAATCTTCCCCAATACCTCGAGAAACTCCCTTTCTATCCAAAAACGAATGGTATCATATAGTAGTGCATAGCATTCTATAAGTTATGATAGTATTCATTATATTATGAAAAATATATTTTACGATGAAAATGTCTTTATTTATTTTGCTCTTTTTGGCATGACTTAGAACGTACTAGCCTTTTAAAAATAAAAAAATAAATCTTTCTCCATATATTAAGAAATACCTGGTCTATGCGGAAAATGATTGTTTGGGTTTAGTAATTAATAACAGTTTACTACTTGAAACATCATTTTATAACACAAAGACATAATAACACAAAGACATAATAATACAACATAATAATAATAACACAACATAATAACACAAAGAAACAACAAATACTTTTGGCCGATTAAATCAACCCGAGCTGAGAAACATAATTGTCTTACAAAGCGAGCAAAAACAGAAGTGCACTTAAAACTATATGACAAATATAAGTTGCTAAAAGAACGCCCTCTGGCATTCAATCAGGACCAAGTGGATTGCTGCGGATTGATGTTTTCCACAGCTCCCCAGTATGAACTCTCCAAAGAGTTCATCTATACTATCTATAGAATTATTGCAATAAAAATAAATACAAGAAAAATCTAGTGACAAATTGACAAAAATTAACTAATATTAAATGGTTAATTCTCCAAGATTACAAGCTTATACTCAAGATTACTCCAGTTTGTTAACTACATTTAAACAAATATTTGTATAAAACAACTTTTTTAAGGATTAAAATTATTCAATGTTGGCGAACAAATTATTCAATTTTTAAACAAATTACTGTAATTAGAAATATGAAAAAAAAATTGAAAATTTCACAAATCACTAAATTTTATCAATATTTTAAAACTTAAAATTCAAACATTAGAAGTATAATATTATCATATTATCAAAGTATAAAAAAAATACCAAATTACAATCAAAACATATGAATCAATTAAATTACAATCAAACATATGCAGAATTCAGGTTACAAATAAAGGTATTTTCAATAAATGTTTCAAAATATCAATAAAGGATACATAAAAACCAGTTCAGTCGTTCAGTTCGAAAAGGTGTATCAATTGTACTGGTTTTCTGAAAAAGTCCCCTTTTGGTTTTAACGATACAGGCTCTAACGTGTCCATCTCTGCCTTGAAAAGTTTCTTGAACTATTCCTAAGTCCCATATCAGTTTGGATTTAGAGGATCCTTCGGTGACTTATAACGATGTGCAGTTTTCAAATAGAGGAGGTATTGTTCTTTCCATTTGATCCAAAAATGTTTCAAAAGAAGTTTGACATTGCTTCCTCTTGATGAAAGATTCTCTATTTGACAGACATTTTGCTAATTCAACGAAGTGAAGAGGATAGTCAGGATTTTTTCTTCCATATTGCAAGAAGTCAAGAAGTGTTAAAGGATCGGACTCAGAAAATTTATCTGTCACATAAGATAAAGGTCTCGAGTTGATAACATATTCGATTTCAGTCATAATCGTTGCTAGTTCTTCGTATGTGAGGAGAGCTTTTCCAAGAATTTTTCTGGGGGATCTTTTACTGATTTCACGAGCCGTTCATAAAATCCACCCAACCAGGGAGCTCTTTCAACGATGTATTTCCATCTAATCCCACGATAGGAAATGAAAATTCCGTATCCTTTAAAATGTTGAAAAAATACATGAAGTCCCGGTTTGAAGCCTTAAATGTTTTAGCATTATCTGAATAAACGACGCTGCAACTACCTCTCCTGGAAATGAATCTTCGAAAAGCGAGTAAGAATTGTTCTGTAGATATCGATGATACTAATTCTAATTGTATTCCTCTAGTTACAGAGCAGGTAAAAATTGCAAAACAAGCTTTTTTGACTTCTTTATCACATTTGTAAAATACTGGTCCTGCAAAAGTCAAGACCACAAATTTCAAAGGGAGGATTTTCTAGAATTCTAACTTTTGGAAGTTGGGCTGTTATTTGGTTAGCTGGCTTAACAGTGTATTTCCTACAAATTAAACATTGATAACACTCTTAACGAGTTGTCTCCCTTTCACTATCCAAAACTTTTTTCCGACTATTACAAGAGTAGTTGTTACTCCAATATGAAAATTCTTTCTGTGCTCATGTATAACTAATAATTCCAAGAACTTTGAGTTTTTAGGTAAAAGAATGGGTTATTTTTAACCCAGGGAAAGTTTTGAATTACCTAATCTACCTTTTATTCGTAAAATATTTCTATCATCTAAAAAGGGTACTAGAGAACGAATCTTTGAACAATCACTAACTTTTTGAGTTTTTCCCAAATCTATTAACTCAGGTCCATAAGCTTCTTTCTGGGTTTCTTTAATCCAATATTCTTCTAACATTTTTAATTCATCACTTTCTAGGGCACTCTTTATCTTTAAAGTGTTTCTAGCATTGCTTATGAATCAAAGTACAAAAGCAATTACTCGCAATTATTTGAGATAACTGCTAAATTTATCAATATTTATGAGTTTTTCACGATTTTCGAGGACAATTTCATTTAGTGAAATGACACTAAATTTACTTTTATATTCTAAATCTTGATTTCTTACATTCAAAGTTCGCTATTCTTCAATTCTTTAACTGACATTCCTCATGCATAAAATATCAGCTGGGTTTTCTTTCCCAGGGCAATGATTCCATTTCGTAAAAGTTTGCTGCGCAGCTGCGTCGGCCAATAAACGACATTTTCTATACTGGTCTCCATTACGAGCAATTACTGACGCAGTTTGCAACAAAAGTTTTTGCGATTTAGTTTCGGTTTTACAAGAATACAAGTTAGTAATGATGTCCTTATTTTCTTCTTGTGTGATAGAAACTGCTTCGTCAGATTTATTATAATACTTGTAACAAAGGGATTTTGGGTGTGATTTTGAGCCACAAAATGAACATCCCTTATCCTTTTTAAGTTTCAAACAAGATAAAATTGAGTGTCCACTCGAAAAAACAAAAGAAACAAAGCTTATTTCTTTTCAAATAATCGCGCTTCATTCCTATGCTGACTGAATCGCAGGAAAAAAAGTCGTGCGAATTCTCCTTACAAAAAACACATTTATTGGGTGTTGTGTGACTCACTAAAAGCTCAGCCGCTGAAGAATTATTGCCTTTCGGTTTTCGAAAAGCGTCGTGGTAGCAGGACTTTGACCCGAAGGCCCCACCGGAAAACATATCTTTGGAAAAAAAGGAGTACCGTAATGAAGGTGAGCAGACACACGTTCACGTTTCTAGATTATTGTTTATAAGCAAATGCATTGATTAATTCTCAGAAACCCGAATTTTTTTAATAAATAGTGATTATCTATCAACCGATAATCAAGAGAAGCAAAAAATCTCAGCCGACTATGTCGGCAATTAATCCGGAAAAGGGAAAATCTTTGTGGCCAAGATGGAGTCGTCAGGGATATTGACCTCAAATAAAGGAAGAGAGGAAACAGCGCTGAAACGAACTGTATTTACTTCCGAAGTGTGGAAATACCCATACATTTTCACCCTATTCTTGATGATGAAATAGTCCAATTTGCAAAAAATGCCACTAAAGAGGATATAAACATTAAAATTCTACAAATATATGCCAAAGTTATTTCTGTTGATACGATCATTTGCGAATTTAAAAAAACTAATGGAAACAATTATAGATGATAAAAGTACGAATAGAAAGGAAACCATTGGACAATTCCTAAACAACAACATCGAACAAAAGCTGGAAATCTCTGACAAACTGAAAGGTAAGTGGCATTTCCTTAATTGGTGCATAATTGTTACAAACTCAAAAGCAGATAAACAACTTGCTCCTGTTAATGATAATATAATCTTAATGCAGGATAATATCAGAAACAATATTGTTGATGCCAATGTTGTATGTATTCAAAACGAAAATTGCATGCAAAGTAAATTCCTGAAAATTATAATTAAAATACAGGTATTAAACGAAAAACACACTAGTTTAATTACTCAAAAAATGATAATTTGAAATCAGTGTCTGTGAGAGGAAGCGCCTCAAATTAAAAAAAATATGCCAAAACCCCCAAAGAAAATGAAAGGGAAACTGATGATAATAATAAAAATAATAAGAAAAAAACAAAAAGAACAAATGATGATATGAGCGATAGCAGCACCACTGATGAAGAAGAATATTTTAAAACCTATAAATACAAAAACAGGAACAAAAAACCCCTCACCAAAAGCTCAGTTAATGAAAAAAAACAAAAAATAACCCCCAACAAACATTCAAAATAAGTACTCAGAATTAAATAATATACACAATAATAATGAACAAATAGCAAAAGAGAAAACCACCTCACCAAACACCAATAATAACTCACAAAATAATCAAACAACCGATATCTAATCTGTAACCCCCTCCCTAAAATCAAACTTCACCGTCAACTACCAATAATATCCAACAAGATGTCCCCTCAAACTTTGAAGACCAACCAAAAACTTCAACCATATTAATTATATTATAAATACAGGCAGCATTGAAAAATTAATTAAAACAATTCATGAAAAAGTAAATGAAAACAACATCAATATTAAAACTTCCGGGGAACACCTTAAAGTTTTAAATACTACAATTGACCCCCATAGAAAGCTCACCAAACATCTACAAGAAACCAACACTGACTACTTTGTCATTCCAGGACTGGGTGAAAAACCAGTCAAAATAGTTATAAAAGGTCTACCATTAAATAAGCCCAATGAGGATAAAAGAAGATTTATATAGAAGAACTAAAATTCAAAATTAATAAAATCACACATCTTAAAACAACCAGAGATCAATCTAAGCTACTTCTTTTCCAAGTACAACTAAATAAAACCCAAAATAAAGAAGATATCTACAAAATCGAAGAATTATGTGGAATAATTGTATCCGTAGTACCATACAGGCCCAGACCAGGAGCTTATCAATGCTTTAACTGTGAAACATGGAGCCGTGGTTCGAACAATTGTTATTGTAAAACCAGATGCTTGAAATGTGCAGGAGATCATAGCACTAGATAATGCCAAAGAAAGCTCCAGCAAAATGTGTAAATTGTGGTGGACCCAATCAACTACAAAAACTGCCCTATAGCCCCCAAAATAAAAACAAAAAAAAATGCTTTTACAAGCAACAAAGTCAGCGATGGATAAAATGGAAAATATAAGCAATCCAAATGAAAAAATTCATGAACTAATTAACTTCATTGGAAGCACAAATATACCTAGCACAAACACAACACATGAATAAATTACAAAATAATTTCACAATAATAACATGGAATGCACAAAGCATCAGAAATAAAAAATATGAATTAAATTATGAATCAATTTTCCTCCAAGAACAAAGCCCAGAAATATTACTTGTACAAGAAGCCTTTCCAAAATTAAGCGAAAAATATAGACTGTCAAATTACAACTTTATACACACACCAAGAAACTGCTCACCAAAATTCCCCAAAGGAGATAAATGCATCTTCATTAAAAATCATCTACCCTATAAATAGATCACCCCTTCAAACCTCCAATACATTGAAGATACAAACATTGAAATTTATTCCCCCAAACGAAATATCATTCATAATATGTTCACTTTACATCCCCCCTGACACACACCCAAATTACACAACAGATATTGAAAAAATACTTTCACTTGGATATAGGATAATTTTAGCAGATGACTTCAACAACAAACATCCTAACTGGAAATGTCCAATATCAAACATAAATGGCCACATCTTAAGCAATTTTATTATTAATGCAGATCTGCAATTAATATCTTCACAAACACCAACAAGATACGGCACAAACACACAAAACATTATTGATTTTGCAATAGCCAGAGATACCTTAATGAAAAAACAACACTTAATGAATTATCATCTGATCACTTTCCTGTAAAAATTGATTTCCAAACTAACATACAATCTAAGACTCACCCAACGTGTATAAAAACTAACGGGAAAAATTCCAAACCAACCTAGATTCAAGATTCATTACACCTAAACTTCGCCCCCATTTTAACAGAAAAAGTGCTGGAAAACAGAGTAGTCAACCTAACAAAAAATATACAAATTGCTCACAAAACTCACCAAAAGAAACTACCATTACTAAACCAAAAACACCACTAGAAGTTAAAACTGTAATTAAAACTAGAAATAAATTCTGAAACAATACCAAAAAATAGAAATCCCCAAGATAAAATACAACTTCAAAAATTAAATCTACAAATTAAAACATTACTTTATCAACATCAGCAAGAACATTGAGAAAATTTTATTGAAAACATTAATGTACATAGTGGTTCCATCTGGAGGGACACTGAGAAACTAAAAACCACATATACACAAATTCCGAACATAGGACACCAAGAAATAAATTATATAACACAACAAGAAAAAACAGAAATCAAGGCAGAACAATTTCAAACGCAATTCAAAAACGAAAACAAAACAGATACAAACACAGAAAACGTAATTAAGAACACAATAGACGAACTTGAGAAATACCAACATAATAAATTCCAAGGAAAAATCACAATAAATAATGTTACAAAAAGTATCAAAAATTAAAAAATGGAAAAGCCGTTGGAAAAGACCAGATAACTAATAAAATGATTAAATACCTCACCCCAAAATACATAATTAATCTAACAATCATAATAAATTTTTACTCTCTCTTTTCATTCTTTTTACAAAATAATAAATAAAAATAAAAGGAAAAGAAAAAACTACATTAAAAAAAAGAAAAATAATATAAATATTTATATGCTTATGTATATATCTTAGATATTTAGATTAATATTAATCACTTAATCAATAAAACGTTTGATAAAACTACATATATATATATATATATATATATATATATTATATATATATATATTATATATATATATATATATATATATATATATATATATATATATATATATATATATATATATATATATATATATATATTATATATATATATATATATATATATATATATATATATATATATATATATATATATATATGTATGTATGTATGTATGTATGTATGTATGTATGTATGTATATATAACCAAAAATATACACTCACATATATAGATATACATATGTATATTATATATATTTGTACACTTATAAGTTTCACTATTTATACACTACATCATATATATAAAACTTATTATCATCTCAATCTAAATGGAAATTTAAATATGAATGAAAATTTCTTTCTTTATTTCTTAATAAAAGGAGTTGCAAATTAAATACTGCGCACCAAAAATGTTATTCCACTGTTAACTTGGAAATTCCCAGACTGGAGGTGGGAGTTTTACTCCAGGCACTCCGTAAAAAACTATATGGTTCCAGGTTTCAGTTTCTAAGGCTGATCTCTCTATTGTAATTTACTTTTCCAAATTACATTGAACATCGTATTGATAGCAGTTTTTATTTCGTAATTTTAAATTCGTTATTATAAGGAAAGAGTTTTTTGAAAAATTAAATAAAATTCTTCATTCTAGCATGGGACCATAAATATTTATTTAGATAAAAAAACAGAATTTTAAAAGCTAAATTATTTTAAAAATGCAATTTATGTACAACTGAATGTCATTCATTTAAAATGAAAATAAAAAAGGAAACCATCTATCAATTTCTGATTCAAAAATTTAAGGAAAAAAAAAATAATTTTCTTAAAATTAAATTCGTTTTTAGAAAATGCCATGAAATCGATACATTATCTACAAAAAATGTAAAAATAATTTCAAAAGTAATTAAAACATAATTGTTGCAAGATCTTGTTGTGGCAATGCAGCTTTCCCCACGAAGTTTTAATGTGGCTGAATGGCAACTAGGGAGAAAAAAAAACAGAACTGAAAATATGTAAATGATCGTATATACATCTTGTATAAATCGTATATATATACTTGTGTAAGGAGCAAAGTAAATAAGGTAATGGTTCAATAAATATTTAAAAGCAAATTTCGCTAATGTTGTATCGACAAAAACATTGGTGACCTGGACGTTATTTTTGTTGCCGACATATGAAGTTCAGCGTTGAGCAACATGGTTGACAATTTGAATGCATCCTTCTCCCAGCAGCTGATATAATGAAAGCGAGAAAATTTTTATTTCCTCCTGATATCAGCAACTGGAAATTGGATTTTGAAATTCACATGTTGCCAAATGAATGTGTGCTTTCGTTTTCTTGGATATAATTTCGAATTTGGATATAACATACTGAGCGAATCCCGCAATTGTAAGCGCTTTAACTTTTCCATTTTATATGTGAGCAGTAAAAACTGTTGGTTCGAAACAGTACCATGATGGTTATTGCCTTCTGATATCTTGTCCTTATCAAAATTTAGCTTCCCTGTATTGGATACACTTTGAATGATAGTTATTTTTCCCCTGTGAGTGTCAGCTTATCTATCTTAACTTTCATTTAAATGTTTTACATAGTATATATGTGTATTTAATTGCTTTTTATTTGCTATATTGAATTTGCATGCATATTTTTACGCTGTTATAAATAGCAAACAGTGTAAAATAAATCCTCTTGCTGTAGTAAATAGCAATCCAACGAGTAGCCAATTCCAATTTACGTCCATTTTCCCAATTTACGTTGGTGTGTATCACAGGTATCATTACAAAGTTTCATCATTTGATAGCTACATTACAGCCCGAAGAATTAGGTATTGTAGAGGATGTTATCCTCAGCCCACCCACGGACAATCCTTACGATATTTTAAAGGCTCGATTAGTTAATTGATATGCAGACTGTAAAGATCAGCGTCTCCGTGATCTCCGGCATGCAATTAGGAGACAGAAAGCCTTCTCGGCTGCTATTAGAAATGCGAAACAAAGTAGGAACGAAGATAGGAGATGATTTGCTAAAAACACTATTCCATCAGAGGTTGCCTACACATATGAAACAAACCTTAGCTATTTCCAGTAACATGCTAGACATACTCGCCGAAATGGCGGACGGCGTTATGGCCGCATCTGGGTCAATTGCTACCGTCAATAGTGTCCAGGGTGTTAATGCAGAATTTAAAACTTTACTATTCGACATTTCCTCGCGATTAGAGTGGCTGGAAGTGACCAAAATGTCACCTAAAAATCAACACTTTAGATCTCGTTGTGGTCGTTCGTGAAGCAGTATCAAGTCACGGGGCAGGAACAAAAACAATTCTGAGCCAAGTTCATTGTGCTGGTATCATCAAACGTTTGATGAAAATGCTCGGTGATGTAAGTCATCCTGCAATTTCCGGAAAGCAATTAAAGCCGTCACTCGGTCAGGAGTGACAGCAAGGCGGAAATTAGCCGACTGTATATAGACGACAAATCTACACGGCTAAGACTTCTAATTGGTACAGGTGCGGACGTCTCTGTTTCGCTATACACGGAACCTTCAATGAGACACACACCAGATAAAATGCAACTTTTTGCTGCTAATTGCACGGTTATTAAAATCTTTGGTCAAAAGCTGTTGAAATTAGACCTAGGACTACGTCGCTAATTTCACTAGCCTTTCATTCTGGCAGTCTAATTGGTACAGGTGCGGTGATTGGTTCTAATTAGGTTGATAATAATTGGTTCTAATTAGGTTAATAATAGGTTGAGAAACTGTCCTGCACCGCAGGAAAGTTTCTTAACCTATTATTGGAATACATTTTCTCAGATATTTTTGTGTTCTAGTAGACGTTCGGCGTGGAAAACTGCATGATCCCTTGACCAAATTAGCAACAAAGGGATCAGTTCTATGTAAGCCAGGAGCTAAGGTTAGAGCAGTTTTGGATGTTTCACCTTTTCACACACTGCCTAACTCCTTTCCTAGTCTAAATAATATATCGTCTTCTCTGACTCCCCCCAAACACGATGTGCAACACTTCATTGAGACAAAAGGTCCTCCTGTGTTTTCAAAACCACGTAGACTTCCTCCTGATAAACTGCAGGCTGCCAAACAAAAGTTTCAATTCATGGTTTCTGCAGATATTTGCAGAACGTCCAGCAGCTGTTGGGCGAGCCCACTCCACATGGTGCTTAAATCTAATGGGGATTGGCGTCCGTGTGGTAACTACAGGAGATTAAATACGGTCACTATTCCTGACCGCTATCCCGTTCCACACATTCAGGATTGTATGCAAGTACTGTATAGAAAAAACATATTTTCGACATTAGATCTTGCGAGAGCTTCCAGCGATTTATACAAGAAATTTTGCCAGGTTGTGATTTTTGCATTTTTTACTTCAACGATGTTTTGGTAGCCTCTTGGAGTCATGAAGACCATTTTAATCATTTACAAATGGTGTTTGAACGTTTCCCCGAATACGGAGTACGCTTAAATGCACCTAAATGTATTTTTGGGCAGCCCAGTATTAAATTTTTAGATTATAACATTTCTACGGAAGGCATTCGGCCTCTAAAAGGCAAAGTTGAGGTAATCCTTGATTTCCCGCGACCTGTAACTATTAAAGAGTAACGACGATAATCAGCTATGCTGAAAAGTCTATCGACGTTTTGTTCCTCATGCTGCACGTACACAGGTGGTCTTAAGCAAGTGTTTGAAACGTGCGAAGAAAAATGATAAGAATCTAGTGCTATGGACGGAAGAGGCAATTAAAGCTTTTTTGCAGAGCAAAGAGGAATTTTCTCACTCTGCTACTTTAACTTATTTGGTGCCATCAGCTCAATTGTCTCTTGTGGTAGACGCATAGGACATTGCTATGGGATCTGTCTTGCACCAACGAGTGAACAGTGACTAGCAACCATTGGCTTTTTATTCGAAGTCTCTTACACCAGCCCAGCGAAAATATAGTGCGTATGACAGTGAACTTCGTGCGGCTTACTCAGCCGTTAAATATTTCCGATATATGGTCGAGAGTCAAACTTTCACAATATTCACAAATCATAAACCCCTCACATATGCATTTCGTCAAAAAACGGATAAATGTTCTCTCAGACAAACACGACAGCTGGATTATATTGGTCAGTTTACTACAGACATTCAACACATCAGTGGAATAGAAAATGTAGTAGATGACACATTATCAAGCATTCAAAATATATCCATTCCTTCTACCATTGACCTTTCTGCTTTGGCAGAGGCACAACAGTCTGACACGAGTTACAGATGCTGTTAACAAATACCTGAGGAAGCCTTAGGCTTCAACCATTAAAGTTTAACGAGAATTCATCAGTTTACTGTGACACCTCGAAAGGAACAGTTCATCCTTATTTGCCTGTACCTTTCTGTCGACTCGTGTTTGAATTGTTACACAACTTATCACATCTGGGAGTACGCGCGACTTAAAAACTGGTTCAGCAACGGTATGTATGGCCTTCAATGCCTACGGATATCAACTCATAGACTCGAGCATGCATTTCTTGTCAAAAATTCAAAGTTCAACGCATACTCAGAGCCCATTTCAACGATTTACAGTTCCAGACAAACGGTTTGTTCATATTCACCTTGATCTTGTTGGACCTTTACCACCATCAGAAGGTTCAACTTATTTATTAACGTGCATTGATCGCTTTTCGCGATGGCTAGAAGCCATTCTTTTGTTAGATATAACTGCTGACACTATCGCGCGAGCTTTCTATAATCACTGGATTGCTCGTTTTGGTGTTCCTGAAACAGTCACGACTGATCAGGGGCGCCAATTCCAATCCGATTTATTTAGGGCACTTATCGATCTCTTAGGTATTCAGCGCATCAGGACAACACCGTACCATCCTTCATCTAATGAGCTAGTAGAGAGATGACACTGCAGTCTAAAGCAGTCTATTATGACACATGGCAAACAACGCTGAACGGAAGTTCTGCCAACTGTAATGCTTAGTTTGCGTTTTGTTTTAAAACCGGAATTGGAAGTGACATGTGCCGAACTAGTATATGGCACTTTTCTTCGTTTATCAGGTGACTTCCTCCAGCCAAGTTTCACAAATGCATCGTCTATCCTCCTGGATATCTCATTTAACCAGGCTTTGAAACAACACATGGCAAACTTATCACCAGCTCCTACGTCTAGACATGTATCGGCGTCCTCTCCGTTCTATATTCCAGCACAGCTTTCTTCCTGCACTCATGTTTTGTTAAGACACGATGCGATAAAGCGTCCACTGCAACAGCCATGTGACGGACCTTTTAAAGTATTATCTCGGCAAGAATCAACTTTAATTTTGGATGTGAATGGTCGTCGGACAACTGTCAACATAGATAGATTGAAACCAGTGTTCTCCCTCAAGCCTTCAGAGGGTGACAGTTCATTTGACAACACTGATGTTCCTCAGCCGTTTCAGAGAGATGATATACCAACTACATCTTTCAAAAGTTCCACTCCAAAGATCCAGGAACCAACAACTTATACCAACCACATGTTCAGGTTTTCGTGTGCGAATTGTTCTACGATACTCATAAACGTGCTGCGCTCTGGGGGAGGGGGGATGTACTGCGGCAACGCAGCATTCCCCACGAAGTTTTAATATGTGGCTGAATGACAACTGGAGAGAAAAAAAACAGAACAGAAAATATGTAAATTATCACATATATATATATATATATATATATATATATATATATATATGTATATATATATATATGTATATATATATATAT
Organism: Latrodectus elegans; assembly: GCA_030067965.1. Taxonomy (NCBI): domain Eukaryota; kingdom Metazoa; phylum Arthropoda; class Arachnida; order Araneae; family Theridiidae; genus Latrodectus; species Latrodectus elegans. The sequence goes on from CM057813.1 coordinate 23,269,544, forward strand.
ATATGTATATATATATGTATATATATATACATACATATATATACATATATATATATACATATATATATGTATGTATATATATCTTGTATATAAATCGTATATATATACTTGTGTAAGGTTCAAACTAAATAAGTTTATGGTTCAATCAATGTTTAAAAGCAAACTTCAGTATGTTGTATTGACAGAAACATCGCCAAACAAAAACAACAACAGCAGCAATATAATTACTGGGCTCTTTAAAAGGCTGGTTTATTCTGCTATTATCAAGAAAATAGAATGACCTGATTTAAAAGCTGAAAAGTATTGGAATCAGAGACAATTTAAGTCAAAGAATATTTGGATTTTTTAGATGTGTGTGTGAAGGCAGTTAAAGTTATATTAAATACAGACGCTTTTTATTTTGAGTCGTTTTAAAGATAATATTTTCAACTCTTAGTAAATTTTTCAGTCTTTTTTGTCAAATTACTTTTTATATTTTTTCACTTTAAATAAACATTATTCAAAAGTGATCCTTACTTAGCAAATGTGAACATTTAACGAAATTTTTTAAGCCTTAAAATATGTAATGAATAAAATATTTATTAAGGATAAAGGAATACCATTTCCATTTATGCTAATATAAATAACACATTTCTTCATGATATATAAGGTTGGGGAAAAGAAGTCCATTATTTTTATATAAACTTCAGAACTTTATTTAACATGCTTTGGATTGTCCGATTAAGGTCAAATATTCACTGTTTTGGTATATGATTTATTGCTATTTTAACTTCATAATACCTGTCTCATAGAGGTCCTGGTCTCAATTTGCAAAAAACTTCAGTAGTCGATTTTCGTAATCTATCCTAGATACCAATTTTTTTATCACTAAAGAAATTTCGCAGTGCAAGAAAAAGATGGTAATTGCTTGATGCCAAGTCCGGTCTGTATGGCGGATGCATTTACTCTTCCCAACCAAGCTCCCGAAGTTTTAGGCGAGTCACTGTAGACGTGTGTGGCCTAGCGTTGTTTTGGTGGAACATGACACCTCTTCTGTTGACCAATTCTGGCCGTTTCTGGTCAATCGTTATCTTCAAACGATCCAGTTGTTGACAGTAGAGATCAGAATTTAGTATTTAGACATATGGAAGCAACTCATAATAAATAATGACCTTCCAGTCCCACCAAATGCACAGAATAGCTTTCCTGGCCGTTAGTTCTGGTTTGGCCACTGTTTGAAGTGCTTCACCGCTCTTTGACCACGATCGTTTTCGCACAGGGTTACCATATGTGTTCCATTTCTCATCTCCAGTCACCATCCGCTTAAGAAATGGCTCTATCTCATTCCGTTTGGCCAAGGCTTCGCAGATGAAAATTCAATCCATCACGCTTTTTCTGTTAATTGGTGTGGCACCCAAAGATCGAGCTTCCCTTTGAATCCAGCTTTGTTTAAATGGTTTAAAACTGTTTTATAATCAATTTCTTAGCTCCTGAGTGATGTTACGACTGCTAACATGCGGTCAATTTTGATCATTTCGCCTATTTTATCGACATTCTCAACGACCGGCCTACCTGTGCGAGGTGCATCTTTAACATCAAAAATTCCTGAACGGAATCTGCGAAACCGAAATTTCAAATACTTGGCTGTTACAATATCGTCACCCTAAACACCAATCACAATTTTTACCGCCTGGCTTGCAGTTTCGCCTTTGTCAAAGAAAAACTGTAAAATTTACCGAATTTTTTTCTTTATTCACTTTCATTTTTAACACCCTGTAACTCACAACTGAATGAACCAAATAAAAAGCAGCAAAAGAATTCCTTTAGTGAGAAATGTTACCTTGAAAACGAGCATATACTTGAAATTGTTCGTTCGGTATTTCACGAGATATCGATTACTATAGTCATCTATCGAAAAAATATTAGATTTTTTTCCCCTACCCCTATTACATTCTTCAAAAATTAATAACTAGATAGATTATTTTAATTCCTTATAACTTAAAGCATACAATGCTTTTGTCGATTTTATTAAATTATTGAAGCTACTTTTATTAAATCTTAATTTCAGACAAAATAATAATGTCAGTTATATTAAATTCTGGTAATGCATCAGAAAGAAATTTATTGAGAGGTAACCAGGTTCGGATATTTTTTCTACTATAAAAATGTTCATGTATTTCAATTATATCGAGAAAATATTTTACGGGTTGCTTAATAATTTCACAATCTATTCATTTTTGTATTTGTTGACAATCCACTAATGGCCCAAATTTTCCGCAAAAGATAACCAGATATCACTTTCTGCAAACATTTTCTTCACATGCATTTAAATGTTGTAGTGACTATAATAATGGATTTTAAAGTTAATAACACGCACATAAAAAGTTATTTTTTTTTAAATTTTATGGCATAAAAATATTCATAAAATTACCATTATGAATATATACGCGAATGGATACCTTATTTTTTGCTAGGAATTTTAATAGCCATAATGTCATACTAGATTTTTAGCAACTCTCTTTAATTACATTCTACAACATAATGTTTCTCCTTTTCTAAATACTAAATCATTTTTCTTTATGTTGAAGAATATTTTTCCAATGATGCATAACATTTTATTGTTGTGCAGAATGAGTTTATCTAAATCTTATTTTAACAGATTATTATCAAATAAAATGAAAACACTTTGTTCCAAATTTTACATAATACAGGCAGTTCTTTAGAATCAAGTTTAATACTTCCTAACACATTACACGTGAAGTGTCCCTGCATTGTAATCTAGCCAGTTCTGAACGAAAATCTTTTGATTCCGGAACTAGTGCCGAAATTCCTTATCATGGGCTTAAATATTTGCGGTGATTACTTTAAACAATAATTCTCAATTATTGTTTAAAGTAATCACTACACATCGAGGTATCTATTGAAGCGTAAAAATTAATAATATCCTAAATTAAATTATTTATATATGAAAGCCAATAATTTCGGTACTTTTCCATTATTCCCCCGCTTATAATCTTAAAGAAATACCGTGTTTCTTAAGGAAAAGCGGAAATAATGCTATATAGATACTGTAATGTTCTTACAATTCTATATTGTGATTCAAGGTTTTATCAAGCATATAACAGTTGCATGGGGCTATACCCGCTCTCAAGCAAGCTAACAAAGTAACAACGAGCTAACGATAACTGCAACAGAACTGAGGCTTTTATTACATGGCCTTTGGGGGTTCTTGTTGTTTTCTTGTGCCAGCTAAGCTGTCATTGAGGTGAGTCCGACTTCCTCAGTACACTCATGCCGCAGATACCCTTTATCAGGTAGATACAACCATTCACTACCCATTCACACAAAGAGAGGACAAAGACAGGATAGAAATAGAAATTAACTACATCTATGCCCGAACTAGAATTCGAACCCAGGCCCTCTCTATCCACAGTCAGGCACTCTGATTACTAGACAGAGTGAGCGGTGGGGTTGTTGGTGCATTTGGCGCAAGGAAAAAATAGCCAATACTCAAAGCGCTAACATCCAACCGAATCTTGAAATATCATTTCAAAATCCGTTTCCACATGAGAAATTTGAGAATTATACTTAATTATACAACACAAATACATAAACAAATCTAAAGTAAAGCAACAATAATTGTTTAAACAATAGGTAAAATTAGAGATAGGTCTTTTATCAAAATTTCTATTTGGTAATTTCAATTTTACAACGAGAATTTTACTATCAACACCTGAATATGTTTGCACAATTTTTGCAATTATAAAATGCGCAATCAGAAGTGTGTGTGTATTTGAGTGTGTGTGTGTGTATTTGAGTGTGTGTGTATTTGAGTGTGTGTGTATTTGAGTGTGTGTGTGTGTATTTGAGTGTGTGTGTGTGTATTTGAGTGTGTGTGTGTGTATTTGAGTGTGTGTGTATTTGAGTGTGTGTGTGTATTTGAGTGTGTGTGTGTATTTGAGTGTGTGTGTGTATTTCAGTGTGTGTGTGTATTTCAGTGTGTGTGTATTTGAGTGTGTGTGTGTGTGTGTGTATTTGAGTGTGTGTGTGTATTTGAGTGTGTGTGTATTTGAGTGTGTGTGTGTATTTGAGTGTGTGTGTGTATTTGAGTGTGTGTGTATTTGAGTGTGTGTGTGTATTTGAGTGTGTGTGTATTTGAGTGTGTGTGTATGTATTTGAGTGTGTGTGTGTATGTATTTGAGTGTGTGTGTGTATGTATTTGAGTGTGTGTGTGTATGTATTTGAGTGTGTGTATGTATTTGAGTGTGTGTATGTATTTGAGTGTGTGTGTGTATTTGAGTGTGTGTGTATTTGAGTGTGTGTGTGTATTTGAGTGTGTGTGTATTTGAGTGTGTGTGTGTATTTGAGTGTGTGTGTGTATGTATTTGAGTGTGTGTGTGTATGTATTTGAGTGTGTGTGTGTATGTATTTGAGTGTGTGTATGTATTTGAGTGTGTGTATGTATTTGAGTGTGTGTGTGTATTTGAGTGTGTGTGTATTTGAGTGTGTGCGTGTATGTGTATTTGTGTGTATTTCAGTGTGTATGTGCGCGTGTTTTCTTTTACTAACACAAAATCAATAATATAAACTTTGTTAAGGGTACAATTACACTGTTTTTAAAATTTAATCAAAAAAGGACCGTAATAATCCATTCTACAGTGATAAAATGGAGATGTTTCTATTACTCGTTCCATGGACAAGTTGCCCATAATATGATTAGCTGAAATTGGTTTGTTCTTTAAACAAATCTGTAACAGATTTATGTACTAATTTTCTGCATAACTTGTTCCGCTAATCGGTCAAAATTACTACCTAAGGAGGTAAAGTAAGGAACTGGGACCACAACATGCAAAAAAAATTTTCTGAAAATAGTCCAATATCAAGGTAAAAAGTTTATGACTCTTATATCGGTAAAATTATAGAATGTTTCGCATTTTCACTTTATTTCGAATTAACTAATTTACTTTCGAAAAGTAAAATTTGATTTTCATCTAAAAACGGGTTAAGGAATTTTAACTTACTTTGATACAGTAGGTTTTTTTAATATGTTTTAAAGCTGTTATATCTCTGCACTAAATTCTTTAGCTTGATCATCTCTAACTAAATCGTCTCGTGCATAATCAACTTCCGAACAGCTAATAAATTGACCAAATGTTACATTTATATGCAGCTTTCGAATGAATCTGAAAATAAAGATAAGAATTCGAATTAGTTTCAAATAATTATTTGAAAGTTCTTAGAAATCATCAAAAAAGTCACTGGGGGTGACAAATTTATATTGGAGTTCCAGAATATTAGTTTGTTAACTTTAAATTGATTAGTTTTTAATATCAACATATATAATCGAATCTTTAATACTGATGAAACTGGTCTTTTTTAAACTCAATTTAACTTTAAATCGGAGAATAGTTTGGAGATCTTTAGACATATCTCGTCCATACATGTCAGAAAAGAATATCTAATTCACATATTCACAATCTCTCTCTTGACGACGACATGGTCCCTTTGCTTTCCTGCTATTCTTTATATTGTATATTGTTTAATATTCCTATCAATGATTTTTAAATTTTGCCACCTTCATTACTGAGAGAGGTAAAAAGCCAAATCGAGGAGACAGTTGACCCGGCTAGTGTACCCTTTTTAGAGCGTGTTTTAGGACAGAGGAATTGGCTACCTAGCTGCACAAATCTGGGCTAACACGGTTAAGTGTTGCCCAGATTTGTGCAGCTAGGTGAGGTAGCCAATTCCTAGCCCGCCAGAAAAAAATGGAACTTGTTGAAAACATGAAAATAGAATCTACTGGATCAAGCCGGGAGTCCAATGAGGAATTTTCATCAGCTGGTGTTGGCGCTAAAATCACTACAAATAGCCTTGCAATATCTTTCATAGATAATTTCAGAAATAAAATCGAAGGAATAGGAAACATAATGAAGGACTTCGAACACGCATCCGAATTGGATGAAGATCAATGAAGTGCAAACGTTATCATATTCATATCATTAGCACAACAGTTCAAAGTTAAGAAAATCATAAAATAAACAAGAAAATCAAGCAAATCACAAAGGAAATTAAAAATAAAAATCCTTTATCTTCTAAAAACACTAGCTTTTCACTACAGAAGAGTTCAATAGATGACGCTAGTTACAAGAGTCATAATGCATTCAAATTACTTCCAAATGAAAATTCTTTTGACAATACAGTCTTATTGCTTATTAAAATTAAAAAAACGCCAATTTTCATCAAAGAAAATTACAAAAAAAAGACATATCCTTGATAATCAAAATTGGGTTGAAATTAATACGAATAGAAATACCCAACAAGCCGTAATCATAAGCCGCTCCCACAATCTTTAGAACACTGAAGCTATGTAATTACCAATGCATACACCAGCTACTAAAGAAACACCCAATTTTAAGGAAACACACAGTTCTAATGAAATGCACAATATAAACAGGAATTAAACATATTAACAATTGTTAACGAAATTTGCGAAAAATTTCAAAATATTACTTAAAAAAACTCAGAAAGTGAAGAATCAGAATCCTAAAACCAAGGGACTGAAGATGAATAAAATAACACTGAAAACTTTTTTAATTGCTAAATTAAAAACCTCTAAAGTTCCCATAATAATTGTTAATCATGAAAGAAAGATACAAAAAATCAAATGGAAGCAAATTAAACAATTGCTGGACAAACTATCTTAATAAAACCGTCATCATAGAGAAAACTAAACAGATGCCGCAAGAAAAGAAAAAATAAATGAAGAAACCAAAACAACCATCAATGAAGCTCAACAAATAATTGATGAACTTAAATAACTTCATCAAATCATCAGGAATAATCGAAATAACCAAAACAATCTTTAATATATCAGCCAGTTAAAATCAACAACCACATACTGCTTAATTACAATAATAGCTTCTGATCGTTAATCATCGCAGCTTAGAAGCCAATGGCCTTAGTGAAAAATCTACAGAACTAGAAGACTTTATTACAGAAAATAACATAGACATTTGCATCATAACAAAAAACCACTTTACTGGACAAAACTCTTTGAAGCTTACAAATTACAACACTTTCATCTGTAATAGGGAAAATTATAGAGGAAGAGGATTAGTAATTATTGCTAAAAGATCACTGCAACCACTCAATTTAGCAAGACAAGTAAACAAGGCTCCGAAGAAGTCTCAATAGTCATTCAAACTTAAACATATACATTCATCAAATTCACTGCACCATCCTCAAAACAAACAAATTTATAACAATTCTAAAAATCTCTTTCCTGATAATATTCCAGTAATAATTTGAGGAAACTTCAACAGTAAAAACATCTTTTGGTATAATACAGAAATAACAGTAACAATGAAACTGAACTGATCTAAACCAAGTTCATTTAAAAGTCACCACCCCTACGCATTACTCCAGAATTACAAATCATTGGCCTGATATTCTAGGCTTTTTCATCTCTAATTCTAATATTCCAATATAGCAGCAGACATCATCAATGATCTCTTCTCGGATCACTTACTAGTAATTACAACAATAGAAAATACTCCCACCATAAACAAAAAAATCTAAAATAGACTGGAACCTTCTCATCAGAAATAACTACAATAGAACCATATCAACAAATTGTAACGAAGTTAATAATACCATAATTACTTTAAATGAAGAATTACAAACAGCCATCAACAGAGCAGCGCTATTTGAAGATCCAATTCCTAATCATCATATACTTCCAAATAGAAAATCAAATCTCTAATCTAACGAATAAATTGGATTTGCAAAAGGTCGCACAAAACACGAGATTCAAACTACAAAAAAGAAATGATCATACTCAATAGAAAAATACACTATGTTCGCTATTTCAGTGTTTTCAATTTCTGGAAGGTTTATGTAAAACTTTTGGCATATCTAGAAGAAGCAAATGGAATTGGAAATGTTGGCGACACAGAGGCCACGCATGATAGCTTCATATCTAAAGTATCATTTAAAAATAATAATAATAAAAATAAAAAAATATTTACTGTGTTTGTATTTATCAAACTTTTAATTGTAAATACACAGAGAAAAACAATTACAAAAGTAAATCTTCCCTAAATAATTTTTATTATTATTCCGATTTCATTTTTTTTCTCTTCATTCTTCTAATTCTTCTTTTATTTATTTCAAATTGGGAGCAAAAACAAGAATTGTACCAAAAGGATGTTTCACTTCATATCATAATAATCAGCACTGGAGGCACGACCTCAACTAATGGTACTAAGAAAACACCTATACCAGCTTCCAGGAATCAGGATTAATTAACTTTTTTCGGAGTGCCTGGAGTAGAACTCCCTCCCCCTATCTGAAATTTTATGAGTTAACTATGAAGTAACATTTTGATTGTGTTTTTTGCTCTCTTTAATATATTTTTGTCCAGTCTTCAAACCTCCTCTCCGGTTTATATATATATACACTACTGGCCATTAAAATTGCTACACCAAGAAGGCGACATGCTACAGGCGTGAAATTTATACGAAAGGAAGAAGGTCCTGTGATATGCAAATGATTAGCTTTTCAGCGCATTCAGACAAAGCAGGCACCAATAGCGACACCTACATTGTGTTTAAATGAGGAAATTGTTCATCCGGTTCCTCATACACAAATTGCATTTGAACTTTGTTGCCTGGTGAAAAGTTGTTGTGATGCCTCATGTAAGAAGGAGAAATGCGTACCAGCATGTTTCTGACTTTGATAAAGGTCGAATTGTAGCGTACCGGGATTGCGGTTTATCTTATAGCAGTATTGCTGCTCGCGTCGGTCAAGATACAATGATTGTTAGCAGAATATGGAATCGATGGGTTCAGGACGGTAATACGGAACGCCATGCGGGATCTCAAAGGCCACTTATCACTAGCAGCCGAGAAGACAGGCATATTATCCGCGTGGCCGTAATGGATCGTGTAACCACGTCACGAGCCGTGAGTCAAGAAACGGGATCGTTTGAAAGACAACAAGCGTCTGCACGAACATTTCGACGACGTTTGCAGCAGCATGGACTCTCAGCTCAGAGACCATGGCTGCGGCTTCCCTTGACGCTGCGTCATAGACAAGAGCGCCTTCAATCGTGTGATCAACGACGAACCTGGGCGCACGAATGGCGAGACGTCATCTTTTCAGATGAATCCAGGTTTTGTGTACAGCATCATGATGGTCACATCCGTGTTTGGCGGCATCGTGGTGAACGCACACTGGCAGTGTGTATTCGTCATCGTCATACTGGCCCATCAGCTGGCGTGATGGTATGGGGTGCCATTGGATACACGTCTCGGTCACCTCTTGTTCGCATTGACGGTGCTTTGAACAGTGCACGTTACATTTCAGGTGTGTTACGACCCGTGGCTTTACCCTTTATTCGAGCCTTGCGATACCCTACTTTTCAGCAGGATAATGCCCGACCGCAAGTTGCCGGTATTGTACGGACCTTCCTTGATACGGAACATGTTCGGCTGTTGCCCTGGCCAGCATGTTCTCCAGATCTTTCACCAATAGAAAACGTCTGGTCAATGGTTGCCGAGCGAAAGGCTCGTCACCAAACGCCAGTCACTACGGTTGATGAACTGTGGCATCGTGTTGAAGCTGCATGGGTATCTGTACCTGTACATGCAATCCAATATCTGTTTGACTAAATGCCTAGGCGTATAACTATAACTGCTGTTATTACTGCTAGAGGTGGTTGTTCTGAGTACTGATTTCTCAGGATCGATCCAGTCAAATTTTTTGAAAATTGAATCACTTGTTATTTCTAGTATAATATATTTGTCCAATAAATATCCTTTTGTTATCTGCATTTCTTCCTGGTGTAGCAATTGTAATGGCCAGTAGTGTATATAGGGTGTCCCAAAACGACCGCATAAACTCTGCACAGCTAGATTTCTCGTTAAGAGTACATAAAAACTGCCCAAAGAAGCATTCCTGTACAAGTTTACGAGAAAAATATGAAAAACTAAGTATGACGTCACTGCCAAGATGCAAGAAAAAAACATTTTATTGGACATTTCAACAAAAGTATTTGCATGTCTTTCCAGACGATAATGTTTAAAACGTTCGCTGCGTATATAGCGTCATGCATGCGATTCCGCCATGGAATGACATTAAGACGTCATTAAACTAGTATTTAAAAGCTTGCATCTTTCAGTTACCGGTAGTCTTCGTATGGTGGCCAGGTATTCGTGACTATTACGTTCGTGACGATTACGAGATGTACTTGATGTAAGGTGATGTAATGGAAATGCCTTTGGTTCTAGCATAATGAGGTCCGGGGCATTTCTGTGCTCCTGTACGTGGTTGGCTGGATATGGAATACCCCGGCCTCTGGATCGAACGAGAGGGTCCGGATTTATGTCCACTAGATCTTACACCGTTGGAATTTTTCCTATGAGGCCATCTCAAGGAACTGGTGTATCGAGACGTAGTGCCAACACCAATGGACTTAGTTGCTCGTCTGCACGCTGCTTATACTTCGATGGACCCCGCGATGCTGCAACTTGTGATGACAGCCATTCCACGGCGTGCTTAAGCCTGCCTCGACATTCAAGGTGGACACATTGAACGTCTGCTTTAAATTGTGCATGTACTGCTGTCGATATGTGCAATAAAGTGTTTTTCTTGCACCGGAAGTGACGCCATACTTTGTTTCATGTATTTTTCTCGTAAACTGTGGTTCGTATAAAAACGCTTCTTTGGGCAGTTTTTATGTAATCCCAGCGGGGAATCTAACTGTGCAGAGTTTATGCGGTCGTTTTGGGACACCCTGTGTATATATATATATATATATATATATATATATATATATATATATATATATATATATATATATATATATATATATATATATATATATATATTTCGTAGTTATAACTTTCGTGTAATATTCTAATTCTATGAAGTTGTCGTGCAGTTCAATGATTCAGTCTGCCCCTGAATGTTGTTTCTAATTAAATTATTTATTTGGTATTATATTTGTTCTTCTGTTATTTTAATAATAGTAGAAAGGAGGCTTATTGGTAGACTTCTAGTTGTAGATTTTATCAGGCTTCAGAGATTTTAGGATGTCTTTCTATATATTAGGAAATTATGTTATTGATTTATGCTATTATTTATTTGTATTGCGTTAATAACATATTTTATTGTGAAATTTTTGGAGCATGCTTTAGTAATTTGATCTTGTAATGCAGTTTTGTCGTTTTTCAGTTTTTTATGCTGTTTATTATTTGATTTGATGTCACTTGTGGCGTGTTAATTTTAAAATTCGCTGCTTTTCGATTTTGTTTTCCATTATGATTTTCATGTTTGAATCTATAATGAATGTTACTTTCAAATTGTTTTATAAAGTGTTTTACAATTATTTCCGTTTTTTTTCTGGGTGAAATTATTGTTCTTCCTTTGTGATGAAATGCTGGAATTTATATGTATTTAATTTTAAATATTTTGTGGCCCTCTAGAAGTTTTCATTTTTTGTGCCTAAATTTTATCTTTAGTGATCTCATTTTGTTGCTGAAGTTTATAGCTGAGAAACTGGAATAGGTGATTTTTGAATTCTTGGAATTGATCTCCTACCACCAGAACCAATATTTCACAATCTTTTGATGCAATTATTGTTTTTAGCTCCTGATTTTAAGTACGAGAAGAAGGGAAGGAATAATATAGAAAAGAAGAAATAAAAGGAAATAAAATAAAAGTGATAGCTCCACATTTTCTTGAAGCTTCCCTCATTTTGTCAAAGTGTTCCACAAACTGTATGATACAGAACACTTCTAAGATGTAAAGATTTAATTTTGCTCTTTTTCTTTCTTATTGCTACGGATCTTTTTGGTAGAAAATCGATATTTTTATTTTATAACAATATTTTTTACCTTATAATTCTTTGAATTTTTTATTTAGATAGAAATTTTTATTTAGTTTATTTTTTGCTAAATTACGTATTTCCCCACTAGTAAAAGATACTGCGATTATCCAGTCTCACCGGATCATGCATCATATTGTGGGTTGTGTATTGGAGTTATTTTTATGTATAGGTTAGACTTACTATACAATCACCTTCTTATAAATTTTTTACCGACAAACTACAATCTAAACTGACCAAATGAGATATTTAGAGATTAAGAAACTACAACAGAATTATCTGCAACAGAGATCAAACTACAAAAAAATAAATGTATCGATCTTCGAATTAAAAAAATTTTTGAACGATGGAATAATTCCATAGATAAATTATTTTTTTAGTAACCTACTATATTGACTCTCGAGATAATTTTTCATGCTAGCGGTAACAAAAAATAGTTTATCCTAGGGATGGGAAGAAATACCTGTAACCAGTATTTTGTAGGCAGTGTTTGAATGTAACAACTTGTAATCAGTACTTTTTTTCCAAATACTCAGTACTTCCAGTAACAAAGTCAAAGCGAGTTCGAGTATCCTCAGACATGTACTTGAATAGTTTAAAAGACAGAGCGAGTATGTGAATACGTGCCTTTTACAAAGTAATCAGCGAGTACGTGAGTACGTACTTGTTACAAAGTAATCAGAGAGTCCTGCATACATGCCTTTTTTCAAAGTAATCAGTGTAGTTACCGTGTCTTTGAATAAATGTAACAAGTATAGAAGAGCCAATGACAGAGCGAGTACAACTGACAATGTCACTGATATATCGATACACACGGATGAATTATGAGATTGTGATAGCTTCTTATAGTAGGGAGGCTGGGTGGGCGTAGGGAAATGACAGTTGGTTTAACTGGAAAATAGAAAAGGGATACTTGGGAATTGAAAAATCTCTTTGGGTTGGAGAGGGTGACATTATGAATTTATATTGTGAAATAAAATACGCATGTACATTCGGTTAATAAAACAAATGAGTTGAGAAAACCAATAATCGTGGCACATCTATTCAGTGATTATCGTTCTTTGAAAAAGAACGTTATCGTTCTTTGAAAAAGAACGATAATCACTGAATAGATCGTGATATATTTGAAAAATATATCACGATTTTTAAATATAAGAAAAGCATGATATTCTTGTTATGTATTTAGCAATTTTTATTAACTTTTATTTCTGTGTTATTATTTCATTCAAAAATTTTATTTTATGAACATATATAACATATTTATTTGAACCTCAAATTATGTCACATTTCTTAAATTAAAAAAAAATATTAAAATTAAATCAGCTTACATACTTTCATTGTTATTTTTACTATGCGTATTTTTTTATAATAATTCCGTATAAATATGTTTATTTTTTATTCAACCATGATTTTGTTTCTCTATATTTTACTATAAATATATAGAATTTAAACTTTTAGAAAAAATGTTCTTTTATATTTTTTATCATACAATTTATTTTCATTCAGATAATGAGAATGTTGATTTAAACCTAATAAAGGCTGTTTATTCATTTTAGTTTAAAGTTTCGAAATAAAGAAAAAGCTTTAATTTAGTTAATTTTTCCCTTATGTTATTTATACCATCATGAGTTACTATCCTGTTTATTTCTTAAGTTATGGAATGATGTAAATAAAATATATGTATTTCTATTCCTCCATTTTGCATTAAACATTATTTCTCAATATTTTACATTAAAACATTTAGATTGTTGGTAAAACTGTTTTATATTTTTTGATAGTTAATGAAATTTTATGCAACTATATCTTATATAAAACGACCATATGTATTTGCTTAAACATTAATTAATACAATTTCAATAGCAAAGCTACTTTATTTAACGATAAATTAATACTAGTTTCAGAAAACTGAAACAAGATATGTGAGTTAATGCAATTTTTATTTTAGAAATAACTGGTTTATCTACTACTTAAAAATATAAACAAATAAACTTCTTTTATAATAAACATTACTATCTATTATACATCAAAAAATTTTACTATGTTTGTATCGTTCATGTTTAATTATAGAAAAATAAAGAAAATTTAATTTAAATTGATTTTTTGATTAATTGCTGTATTTTTGTAAGCAAACCTAAAATAAAACCTTGTAAATGATTAAAAACCTCCCACTTTACAATTCTTTGCAAAATATTTACCAGTTCTCTAATTATCAAAATTCATTTATATAGTCTTCTTCTTTCTTATCATCCCCTGGTCCGAATCAGACCAGGTCCATGACATCCTTCATCTTCAAAGAATCGAGGACGGCTCCAGGGCTGTGTAAAAATTCACGCTATAAAAAGCCAATGCAGTTCAGTAGGCTTTCTTAGTACTGCACGAAGTGCAAGTGGGAAAGGCTTGTTTGCACTGGGAGAACCGAAGATGGTCGGATGTGAGGCTGCACAAGAGCATGATAGGGAAAAGGGGGCGGCTTTTGATGGTAGTAACTACCCTGAGCACCTAAGAAAGGCAGAATTCCGACATTGCTCGTTTACCTGTCTAACATTAGCTGGATGAAATGGAATGGTCTTCACGTCTTGGGTGGCCCTACCAGGAGTATACAGTCCCTACATACTTCGCCCATTTCATCCAGGGTCACCCCCTCGCCACGATGAGACTGTTAGACAGGAATTTTGAGGGGGTCTAGATTTATATAGTTGGAAAGTCTTAATAAATTCTAATAAAAAATTAAGCTGATTAGGTTGAAAAATTGAAATTATATTAACTCATCTAATTTTATATTTTAATTCACATTGGAAGTCTTTGAAAATTACTATACAGTAATTGAAAAATTTTCTTAGAACAGATATAAATTCTGAAAAAAAATGTAAATAACAAAATGTCATGATTTTTATATTGAGTGAAATACATTTAAGAAAATTTAATAACTTTCAATTTTTTACAAAAAAAAAAAAAAAAAAAAAAAAAAAAAAACAGTTTGCAGAAAAATAACATATTTCTTTGCCTCATACTAGAAAACAAAGCATTACTACAGAATAAACAAAAACTCGCATTTAATGAAATGTTGATAAATAATAAGAATTATTTTTTATAGTTTATTATTAACATTTAAGTGATTTCTTATTTATGTGACATGTATTATTTACTATTACAAGTACAAAACGTAATCGGTAAAATACTTGTTACTTTACAGGTAATTGTACTCAGTATGTACCTAGTACAAGAAAAGTAGTAAGGTCCCATCCCTGGTCTACCCACATACAATTACATCTTACACAGTTCTAAATATCTTGAGTTATTACATTATGCCATTAGAGTTAACGCCATATTGATGACATTAACTCTTCATAATAATGGGACTTAATTGAAACAATATAGGGCAAAAGAGTTATAAATATATATTTATTTTTAAAATAAAATATTACTGGTGAAAAGTAAAATTTACTTTTCGATGATTTCTAATTTATATATAGTTAAGCTAATTATCTAATAATATTTTAGAATATCCTTCGTTGCTTTTAACATTAAATCTAAATTTTTAATATACAGGATGAGCCAAAAGTTCGTTACAATTTTAAAAATTCATAAAAAAAGAAAAAAGTGCGATAAAGAAGTGCGGTTTGCAAGAAAGAGCTCACAAGGTAGTCGGATTTTTTTTTGCAGCAAAAACGTTTTAGTTAAAAACGTCGCCTATAGATGGCGCTGACTGTCCGAAACACAATGGAAAATATAACAGTACGCTCCATTCATTTATTCTGATAATAACAGTTGTTCAATATGACCTCCAGTACATTGTACGACAGAACTAAGGCGACTCGCAACGCCCGTTACAGCTGAATGCAATATGTCGGAATGAATTGCAGAAACCTCACGGCAGATGGAATCTTTGAGTTCGGCCAATGTTGAAGGAGATGAACGGTACACACGTGATTTCAAATAGCCCCACAACCAGAAGTCGACCGGAGTGAGGTCGGGTGATCGTTAAGGCCATGCGATCTTGCAACCTCGACTGATCAGTCTCTCTTCACCAAAGGTACTCAAAAGGAATCGTTTTACTGGATTGGCATAATGTGGTGGTGCGCCATCCTGCATAAAGTTTATTACAGATAACACACCTCTTTGATTTAATGCGGGCACGACTTTGTCACGCAAAAGAGTGAGGTAACGCTTAGCGATTACTGTGCACGTTTTCCAGCCCAATCTGAGACACGGTTCTTCAAAGACGAAAGGTCTGACAATGTAAGATGAGGTGAAGCCACACCAGAATGTCAATTTGGCTGGATGCAGAGATTTCGTCGTGTATTCACGAGGATTAGATGTTGCCCATATACGAGTGTTATGGGTGTTGATATCCCCATGTAGTGTGAAGTGCGCCTCATCCGTCCAGAAAACGTTGAACAACCACTGAGGGTCGTTTTCGATTCTTGCTATAACCCACTCGGCAAATGATTCCAGCATAGTGTCTCCCGGTTGTAACTCCTGCAGTGACTGCAGTTTGTAGGGATAGAGATGCAATATCCCGTGGAGGTTACGTCGAATCGATGATTGAGGCACATCCAATATTCGTTCAGCTTCGCGAGCACAGCTATTCCCAATGGACGATTCCGCCGCTAAATCATTCATTGTGGTTTCCGCCGCAGTAATTCGGCTCTCCGACAACGAGGGTCTTCCACTGCGTGGCCGATCCTCCAAAGAGCCAGTTTCCTCGAAAATTTTGACAAGCTTGACTATTCCAGGACACGATATGGGGCCTTTCTTCGTCTTCAGTCCTTTCGTCGTGCGAAATTTTCGCAACGCAATATTTGCTGATTTTCCATTCAAATAGAACAACTTCATCAACAACGCTGGATCAGGTAATGATAACATTCTGAAAGAGAATGAGAAATTCTCGAGTATCAAGGCCTTTTATCGCAAGATTAATTTGCATAATTCTGCTGAATTTTCGATGCCAGCGCCATCTATAGGTGACGTTTTTAACTAAACTTTTGCTGCTAAAAAAAAATCCGACTACCTTGTGAGCCCTTTCTTGCAAACCGTACTTCTTTATCTCACTTTCTTCTTTTTTTATGAATTTTTAAAATTGTAACGAACTTTTGGCTTACCCTGTATATATGAATGTGTGTGAGATTTTATTTTCAGGAGGCAATTCAAATAGAGGTGTAACGCCTTACTGTTCCATTTCCTTTTTTTTTTTTTTCCCGCAACATTTTTAGTCTTTATTGTGGGAGGAAGAAGCGTCGTCTTGGAGGAGTTATTCAATCAAGGGAGTGTGGCCAAGAAAAATTTTCTCAAGACAAAAAAAAAAAAAAAAAAAAAAAGAGAGAGACAGAGTCTAATATTACATAAAATCTTCAAATTCGGATTTTGTACTACTCATTTCTAACACATTTCGTTTTTAATGTCTAAATGTGTGTATATGTTAAAACTACCCAGAAACGGTTTTATTGAAGCAATATTAATAAGCTTACAATGTATAGTTATACTACAAGCGAAATAATATGCTAAATAAGTAGAATACATAAAATATACTGTAAACATCAACACATTTTACAATGGTAAATCTAAACGTTTCATCAAAAAGCAATAATGTGCCAAAATATTCTGCAATATACATGTAATGTAGAAAAAAAATAAATAAATATATTTTATATTAATTACTTAAAAGATAAATTATATTAATACATTAATTCTATTTTTATATACTGTGCTATATAATGAATTTAATCACATGCTATTTATAAACTGGAACAAATTTGTAAAATATATTTGTAATTATTGATTGTTAAACTATAGAAATCGAGCTTTCTGGCCTTTGCTTTAAGCTAATTGTGATTTTTTTTTTAACAAATTTATGTAATAATTTTGAAAAATATCAATTTCTATAGAAATCATTGCAAAATTAACCTATCTCTCTAGACTTACAGAAGATAAAAAATAATTTTTGATTATATGTAGCTTCGAAAATGCTCTCTGCTGCTACTAAGACTGAATTTGTTGATGAAATACAGTCTGTTTAATTAAACAAACTCAGACTTTGTATTTGGAATACAAAGGTGTATAGTAAAAAGTCCTCAATTTCTGAAAATAATTTGTGAAATTTTATGTAACATAAATATTTTTTAGAGAATCAAAATTTTGTAACTATCTATATTTTTATTTTTCTCATTTATTGGCCTTATCAATATCATTTCTGCGTTTTTGCAGTAGCACAAGTTAAGTGTCGTTTAGTTAGATAGTTGTATAATATTCAATCTTAAATGACAAACATGATACAGACTAGTTTAAATATGTTAACTATGAACATATATATATATTTTTTATTAAGTCAAATATTAGTATCACGGTTTTCGTGTGGTTGTCCAATTTTCCTTTTTTGTACACATTTCTAGTCTTTACTGCATAAAATCCAATTTTTTATACTTGTTATTTTTACAAATAGTCTAATTTCTAAAAAAACAGACCGTAAGCATAAAATAATGGAATAGGAAGGATTACAATAATCCATATAACCATATCCAATTATTGAACGCCCCAAAATAGATTTTGACGAGTAGAGCGGTTCTGATAAATAAAGGGAAACAATAATTAAACTTATTTTAAAATTATCTACAAATAAATTTAGTACCAGTAATAAAACATTTTCAAAAGTTAAAGAACTTGTCTTCACATCACTTTCGAAGATTGAAATTTTTCTGAATGCAAATATTGAGAAGCTATTGTTTTGTTGATATGAATTGCCGTCGCAGGAAAAAAGAATTTAAAAGACAACCTCAATTTGGGTAATTTTCTGTAATACTTAGATTTAATGACAATCCACTCCTTCAGCATTTGTTTTTTCATATTAGCTTTCAAGTATATTTATTTTTTCTAACTTTCACTTTATATCTTAACAGAGGTCTTTTCAGGTTTCTAGAGCTGATAAAGCTATACCTTAAATTGCGTGGGCTCCACTTAAAAGGCGGAACAGTAGTAAAAAAAAGTATTTTTATAGTAAGATTTCAATTTGTTTCGACATTTTAAGTTAAGTTTACCAAAATAGCACTAATTGCTGTGCCAGTGGTGTCCTTCGCAGAATTAATCAAACATAGAGTTTTCAAACTCAGAAATTTTATAGAAGCTTTTGAATAAAAGTCTGGATTTTGTTTTTGGACCTTTATACTCACATATATCTATCTGTATACATTACCCGACATTGAAAATGAAATACCAAGAAGGATTAGCCAGAAAATCATGCATATATCAGCCTAGGCGCACCTTACCGAGTTATGCAAATAATGTGAAATGCGCAGCTCTCTAGCGCACGCAGAATAAGATTTAAGGTGAGGAACCCTACAGAGTTGATAATATTCACACCGTTATTGCTGCTTGGAAAAGAATCGTTGAAAGTTTGTTCTTGTTGCAAAGAACGTCTGTAATTACAGAGAATGCCAGGCTGTTGTCGAAAGATCAGTTTTAGCAGACAGACAAGGGGCATGGCAACCGGGTTGAGAAGTGCTGGTTGGTCTTTACGGCAAATTGTAGTAAACAGACTCCTGAACTCGTCTACAGTGCACCGACTGTGGCGAAGATGGTTGGAACAAGGAACGTTTGCGGGGTGCCGGTGCAGACAGAGTGACTTCAGCAAGCATAGATTGACGCGTCATGTGGGAGGCGCTGGTGGCCCCGCAAAGCACGTCTTCAGAAATTCTACAGCATGGCAAGACATCCTGGATGCTCCCATATCGAGCAAAACCATTTGCTGTCGATTAGCTGCTAGTGGCAGAGCTCCTGACGTCCATTAAAAAGACTGCCATTGTCTGAAATGGTGCCGGATTTAAGCGATGTGGACAATGGAGTGGCACAGGATTGTCTTCTCAGATGAGTCTCGCTTGTTTCTTCAGTGATAGTCACTAAGTAAGACTGTGGCGTTGATCTGGAGACAGGCTTAATCCTGCAACAATCGTAGAACGCCCCAAGGCTGACAAAGCGGTATCATGGTTTAGGGAGCCATTGCGTACGGCTTCAGGTCACGGCAATGTCACAGCCTAATTTTACGAGGAGGATGTGCTACGGCCGGTGACACTCCCCTACCTTCAGGGGGAGCCCAGTGTCCTTTATCATCAGGATAACGCACGACCGCACATTGCTCGCACCCTGCCTCCTTTAGAAGACGCACTTTGGTAAATGGTTGACAGGGAATGGAGAGCCATTCCTCGGGATGCGATCCGTACTCTCACAGACTATGCTCGTGTATCACCGTCCACGATGGTTCTACAATCTAGTGACTCGATACTGTTCTCGCTATTTATTATGCATATCATTTCGAAATGAAGATCATTTGTTGTTCGTTACTGTCTCTCTCTATTAAAAAATTCTGTGATTTTTCTGGAAATTTCTTGGTGTTTCAACTTCTTCTGGGCATTTTTAATGTTAGACAGTGTATATGTAATAATCACAGATTTTTATATTTTTCTTTCTTCCACGTAACGTTGGTTGTCTCTCTGTCATCAGCTGTCGCGTTCCAAAACTTGGTTTAGATTTACATTTTTGTCAACTTTCGTTTTACCATTTTAAGTTCACGATTTTTTTTGTATGATTCAAAAAATAGGGTGCTTAAGAAATGAATGTGAGCCCGGAGGATGTCTTTCTAATAAAAATGAAGCTTACTAAACCTTCCCTTTGCCTTACTTAAAAATAATGATTCTATTATTGAAAATCCAATTCTTCGACTTCAGCACCAGCAAACGATAAGGGTCGATAAAGAGAGAGAGCTGGAAGATTCCCAGAGAAGATATTCATTATTGCTGTAACGTCGTTAATTTTAAAATGGTGCACATCAGAAATATCGCACTCTTTTTAAAACACTTCTCACTTTGAAGTAGCAGTGATCCTGATCATAACACTGAAGGAACATGTTAATTTCCCGATGCAATGGATAAATGGTGGATTAGCATTCTTTTAAATTTGTTTTCGAGTTCAAATATGTATATTATCCTTTAAAGTTCTGTTTGAACATTTTTTCTGTATATCTAAACATTGAAAATAGTCTTTATGTTTTTTCAATTATATAAAGTTATTGTCATTTCGCTCCATATAATTGTAGGTTCCATAGTATTATACACTACTGGCCATTAAATTTGCTACACCAGGAAGAAATGCAGGTAACCAAATATTTATTGGACAAATATATTATACTAGAAATAACAAATGATTAAATTTTCAAAAATATATTTGGCTGGATAGATCCTGAGAAATCAGTACCAGAATATCAGTACTCGGGCAGTAATAACAGCAGTTATACGCCTGGGCATTGAGTCAAACCGAGATTGGATTGCATATACAGGTACAGATGCCCATGCAGCTTCAACACGATGCGACAGTTCATCAATCGTAGTGACTGGCGTTTGGTGACGAGCCAGCCGCTCGGCAACCATTGACCAGACGTTTTCTATTGGTGAAAGATCTGGAGAACGTGCTGGCCAGAGCAACAGCCGAACATGTTCCGTATCAAGGAAGGTCCGTACAATACCGGCAACATGCGGTCGGGCATTATCTTGCTTAAACGTAGGGTTTCGCAGGGCTCGAATAAAGGGTAGAGCCACGGGTTGTAACATACCAGAAATGTAAGGTGCACTGTTCAAAGCATCGTCAATGCGAACAAGAGGGGACCGAGACGTGTATCCAATGGCACCCCATACCATCACGTCAGGTGATGGGCCAGTATGACGATGACGAATGCACGCTGCCAGTGTGCGTTCACCACGATGCCGCCAAACACGGATGCGACCATCATGATGCTGTACACAGAACCTGGATTCATCTGAAAAGATGACGTCTCGCCATTCGTGCGCACAGGTTATTCGTTGATCACACCATTGAAGGCCCTCTTGTCTATGACGCAGCGTCAAGGGAAGCCGCAGCCATGGTCTCCGAGCTGAGAGTCCATGCTGCTGCACTGTTCGTGCAGACACTTGTTGTCTTTCAAACGATCCCGTTTCTTGACTCACGGCTCGTGACGTGGTTGCACGATCCATTACGGCCACGCGGATAATATGCCTGTCTTCTCGGCTGCTAGTGATAAGTGGCCGTTGAGATCCCGCATGGCGTTCCGTATTACCGTCCTGAACCCATCGATTCCATATTCTGCTAACAATCATTGTATCTTGACCGACACGAGCAGCAATACTGCGATAAAATAAACCGCAATCCCGGTACGCTACAATTCGACCTTTATCAAAGTCAGAAACATGCTGGTACGCATTTCTCCTTCTTACATGAGGCATCACAACAACTTTTCACCAGGCAACAAAGTTCAAATGCAATTTGTGTATGAGGAACCGGATGAATAATTTCCTTATTTAAACACAATGTAGGTGTCGCTACTGGCGCCTGCTTTGTCTGAATGCGCTGAAAAGCTAATCATTTGTATATCACAGCACTTTCTTCCTTTCGTATAAACTTCACGTCTGTAGCATGTCGCTTTCTTGGTGTAGCAATTTTAATGGCCAGTAGCGTATATTTCGTTATCAAGTTTTAATAAAATACAGGTTATTGACGGAATTAATAACTTTTGTGTATGTGTAACATCCCTTTCAAAAATGTTTTGCGTGTATTCGATATGAATATATGCAATTAAGTTTTACTAATGAATTCAGTGTTGCTGTTTTTCTTATATTCAATTAATTTTGTTTATTTTCTTAACTACAGCGTAAAAATGAATTGTATAAATTGGAAAGGAATTGAAAGATTACTCCCGTTTGAGAGATGGCTACTCTCACCAAATATATAAGTTAAGTTTCTAAACTTCACAAAATTTTATTTTTCAACATATATATATATATATATATATATATATATAATATTTTAAAATTAATCGAATGCCAAATGAAGAATAATAAAGTGAAAAGACGAAATATAGTACACAGATGGAGCATATATTCAATAGATAGTTAAAAATTTAAAGAAATACAGATTGAAAGGAAAATGAAGCGGAAGTACCAATATGGTCAGCTTCTTAAGCGGGTGTTAACCATATTGGCATAAAGTATGGCTTTTCTGCAGGGCCTTCAGACTAAAGTCTTAATGAAGCCATACTAAAACTGAAATTACAAATGCCAAGCAAAATATAGTATTAAATCCCAAGTTTTCAAAGTACATTATTA
This sequence comes from Latrodectus elegans, assembly GCA_030067965.1. NCBI lineage: Eukaryota > Metazoa > Arthropoda > Arachnida > Araneae > Theridiidae > Latrodectus > Latrodectus elegans. The sequence continues at coordinate 23,292,551 of CM057813.1, forward strand.
AATTTAAAGTAGTCAAAATCAAATTCTAAACCCGCAAATAAATAAATAGAGAAGAAACCAAATACATATATTAAACACCAAGTGTTAACATTACTGGCAATTTGAACCCCTTATAAGACCTTCAAGGCTCGGGTTATCCATCGGTAGTTTATAATTATGCCTTACTTCACTCTTATAAGCAATGCTCTTTTAGCTACATAGTGTTTAATTATATTAATTAGAATATTATTATTAGTTAAAATATCTTTCAGTCTTTTTTGTTTATTGATACTATTAAAATTATTACATATTATAAATTCTATTCAGTTGATTAAAAATAACATTTTTATAAATTTTGCTTGAAATTTTTTAATTCCAAAAAATTAACTAATTTATTTTGAAATTAAAACCATTGGTTTTATCATAAATGTCAATATAGGTATAGTTTTCTTTCATTGTAATCAAAATATCCAAAAATCTAGTTTTTAATTTATGTCTATTTGTTTTAATTAATTTTAATTCTTCAGGATAGATGGTTTTATAAAAACTGAAGATGGACATATTGGTACTTTGTTTTAGTTTCCTTTTATTGTATTTCTTTTGAATTTTGAGCTATCAATTGAATACATGTTCCATTTGTTTATTATACTTTGTATATTATTCTTATTTAATTAATTGAAAAAAATTACGATTTATTATGTTTTAGTAGTTCTATTTAAGCTGTTTCCTGCTAAATGTATTGCTAAGCGTATAATTTTTGTGTTTATTCTTGTATTTACTTTAATTTATAGTAGATTTTATTTATAGTATAATAAATATATTTCTAATCGAACTTTATAAATATTGTAAAATAAGAATTGATTTCGCAATCATTTTTTTTTAAGTTTATTTTAAAGACTTGCTTAATGAAAGTGTACATGCAAAAACTATAAGAAAAATATTAAATTAAATACTATTTTATAAAATACAAAGCTGTATAACATTCTGAGTATGACGAGTATTCTTTTATTGATACCATGAAAAAATGTCTCCGAAAACAAACGTAAAAAAAATAAATAATGATGCAAAATATAAAAATTAAGCTAAGAATAAAATATTAAAAATTTTAATTTCCGAAATTATACAATTGCTACATTGCCAGATGCAAAACTAGAGCTTTTACGTAAAGTTAAATCAAATTACATTGCCATATAGAATTGGCTATCAAAAAAAGTTGATAATATTTCACGTTCTTCTCCTAAGTTAATAGCATAAAGTTTTATGAAATAATTAAAAAAAAAAAAAAAAAAAAACCCACAAAATACACAATTTTCTAAATACACCAGTATATGAAATAAAACGTAATCTTGTAAGTTCTATCTAGTAGGATATATACTCTTTCTCTCACATGTATTCTTTGCACTTGCACAAAATTTTATTATTCCACTCTAACATCACAGAATATGCCAGTTTAAAAGGATCCCCAGTGTAATGCAGAAATTAGTGCTTAGCATCAACATGTCCAAAAAATCTTGGAATACTAATTTTGTCAATATGCAGGATATTTTATTCCATTTCGAGAATTCTCTTTTGGTATTTTTATCAACTTCATTATCCCAAACAAGTTTCATCCACCGAACGTTACGCAGATTCCTTAAAGGAAGGATTTTAATAAATTCTTTTATTAAAATCATTCCACAAATACTTTAGAAGGCTATTTATCAGCCATTAGATTTCGCTCGCCTTCTGAGATCAACTTTTCTATTATTAATCGTAGAAATTCAAAGCATATCCGATTCCCAATATTTTTGATACATTTCACACAGTTGTCTACATAAAGTTTCTTCAGTCTCACAGTAAAGTGATTTTTGCTCTGAAATTTCTTGTCAAAAGATATCTAATAATTGAGGACGAAAGAAATATTGTACAGGTCATTCCAAATACAGCTCTGCAGTATTTATAATTTTTCAGAGATTAATCAGTAAGTCAAAATCTCAAATACACCCTATTAGCTGTAGTTAAGTCCTATTTGCAAGCCATTTTGAATATTAGCAATCATATCAAATTTTTAGTCCTAAGCCGCATTGAAATATTTACATTATTTTCAATGATATTTTTACCCATTTCTAAATTATTAATTATATAGATTTTAAAATTTTATCTTGCCTGAAACATTGAAAACATCTTATCTTGTTAATACTATTTTCCTATACACACAACTGAACTAAAATAAATAAAGTACGTTTTTTTCATAATTATTTCTTATTAATTCCATCACACACACAGCTCCTTCTGACAATTCAATATAAACTCACTCATACTATTCAGAAATTCTCAGTGACTTGCACCATTTGATTGACAAATTTTATATGTTTTAAGTTTAATCATAATACATTGATAAAGGATAATGACCAAACGAAGACATATACTTACTACAAAATGATTATCATAATGAACTGTCTCTAAATATATTTCACGAAATTTATGTAAAAGGTGATCGTCAGTTCCATAGACACACATACTTTTTGTTAACCTATTGTTTTTCTGGTGGAATTTCTGTCACTATTAATTTGAGAAATCTCAACACAATCATTCTTTTATATTTCACTAAAATACATAACTATATTTACATTCATAGAACTGATTAAAATGTAGTTAACGAAAATTTCTCGAAATCATGTTCGTTTTAAGATGTCTTAATCTTTTCGGAAGAAATCTGTCATTATCGCTTTTGTTAAATATATTATTAATTACATATAAGATGAATTGGTGATAATTTAAAATTCCCAAAGTTTAATTATTTATTTATAACGGATGTAATATTCAATTTCTTAGAACTAGAATTCTTTATTATTTCTGACAGTAAAAATTACAATATGCAAATTAATTTATTTTGATGGAATGATTCCGATAACAATGTAAGTTCTCTACTGTCCAACCTTTTTTTTGCATCGATACTAATTTTAAGACTGCTCATTTCCTGCGAAGATAAAGAAATTTTACAAATTTTGGAAAAGTTCTTACTTGGAAGAGGGTATGGTAAAAAAAAATAATAATAAAATAAATAAAAAAATTCAAAGACTCACAGAAAAGGGAAAGGAAAAACTTACACACTATATAATAAAAAAAAAATCAAGAGATTAAATTTTGTACTTTCCATTTTTTGGGACCTTCATTTAAATGCCTAGACAACTGTACTTTTAAAACCTACCTTGCACACATTAATTGAAGTATTATAAGTATATTTATATTATAAAAAGGGATATTGCAAAACGAAGTAAATATACAAAATGCATAGAATGCAAATTATACTGAAAAATGTTATATAAATAATTAAAATAAATAATTTTTGATTTCAACGATTTATAAAAATAAAATTATGATAAAATTTTATCTTTACATACTGCGTTTTCTATATCCTAATTCAAATTATATGGCATTTATAATTATATAAACTAGAACGATTTTGTACAATACAATTATAATTTTTGATGTTTAAATCATAGAAATTGAGCTTTGTTTTAAGAGAAATTGTGATTATAAATAAATGTGTACTAAATCTTTATATCTTTTTCAATAAAAATAATTGCCAAATTCGTCAATTTCTCCCCACCCAAAGTAAATCATATGTAGTTCTGTATTATCTTCTGATTTGAAAATTACCTCTGCAGTTTCTATTGTGGAAGTTGTTCATAAAATATAATTTCAATTTGAATAGGAACAACAGAGATAATTTTATCAATAAATGTTGAGCAAAATAAATGTAGCTAATATATTAAAGTCTGTAATAGTACATATAATAAAGGTTTCAAATTAAAATTTGATTCTTATTTCCAAAAGAACAAATGATTTACAAAACAAAAAAAAAAATTTAAACTTTAAATTAAAAAAATTTTTTTTTCCTCTGTGCGCGCAATTACTATAAAGTTTAAATAATCATATAGTGAACTCTTATTACTCTCCACAGGTGACAACATCTGCTTTTTTCTCGTATTGTAATTTAGGACCGGCAGGAAAAAACTGGACTCCAGCTGCATGTTTATCTAACATTCCTAATTTTATTTGTAAAACCATGTGTCGTTTATTAAATTATTACTTAAATTTATGTTTTCTAATTAGTGATCTAAACATATAGTAATTGTTTGAATTAATTCTAATATTCGATAACTAATATCATATCAAGGATAAAAAATCTCATACTGGTATCCAATTTTCCCCCAATATTATTGTTTACCTCTCCTGTTTGAATCCCAATGGCATATCCTTGATTTAAGTAAATTACAAGTACCTAAGACACATTTCTCTAAAATCTTTAACAAAAATGCTTTTAATTCTACACCATTCCCATCTGCTGCCAGATAAAATATTAAAAAACTCTTTTTAGTATACACTTTTGTAATATCCGTAATATCTCCTTTGTAATATTGATACCTTCTCTCAATATCAAAGTTACACTCATGAAGAAAGAAAGATGCTTGATAATAATACTTCATACGAAATTTCACGTGATAAGTTCTTTATAAAAAAATAGCAAATTGTATTTTAATAATTCAAACATTTATTTATATTATTATTTCTAAGATAATATTTTTCTTAATTTCAGTAATATTAACATGTACATGCATGATATTTCGCTACCGTTTTTATACATATTAAAAAATTGCTTTTGTATAATTGTTTCGAATAATTTGCTTTGAGAACTATAAAAAAGAGAAATTTTATTCCCCTAAAAATAAATGATGTATGATGGCATAGTTTTCTTTTAACAAATTTGGAAATCCTACTCTCATCAATAATTTTATCTTTCAATGATGAGAGTTCAAATCAAATACATAAATTTTAGAAATGCGTATTTGTTTTTTAATGAATTTTCAAGTGTCCATTTAAATTTTGTTCCATTTATTACTCATTATTTAATTTTACTTTACCGAATTCACTAAAAATTTTGTAACAAAAGAAATGAACAGTTTTTGACAAATTATGATTAATCTGGTTTAACTTTTAGTGTTTGGCTAATTATAACAAAATTAAACTTCTGAAATATATGAGCAGTTTTGCCTTTTGGGTAATTAGATTAGGAAACCAGATCTTGCAGATATTGTAAGCCTTTTTCTACTAAGCACGATGCAGGGGTAATAATAAATGGATTTTAAATCAAGATGGGACCATTATGAATTGCGAAATTGCAACAATTAAGGTAGCTTACCAAAATATTTTCTTATATTCTGACAAGGTCGATTAAATTGGTAGGTAATTCCAATTATACTGACTAAGGCAATGTTTGATTTCTGAAATTACTTAATAATTTTAAAACATTAGTCTTGTGAATGCTTTTCTCATTTTCCTTCACCGATAAATTCATACATTCAGTGCCTGAAGATACCTTAAAAAACGAAACAAGCAAAATATTAAAACCAAAAAATAACTGTTATAAGTGCTTCAATTTAAAAAGAATTTCATTCTTCAGAATAATCAGAAATTCATTCAAATATATTTTATGTTAATAACAAATACTTAAAATATATTTATGCATTAATGGCAAAAAAACAAAATTGTATCAATAAAAAAAGTGTTTAAGGAAATAGAGTTTTTAAATGAAAAAAAAAAATCAAAAGATAAATTTAATGAACCATGAAATAACAAAACATTTTGAATTTGGTGTTTCATAACTAAGAAAAAAAGAGGTATCTCAGCAAATTTTTAATTTAAAGAATTTTTTTTTTGCATGTTTTCGTTTTAATTTTTACTTTTAATAATATTTTAACTCAAGTGGTAATCTATAGTAGACCAATCCTTTTTGAAGAAGAAAATATTTTCAATATACGCATGTTATTTCAAAACTAATTTCTCGGTGGAGAACTAATGCTTTTAATTTTACAACAATTTACTTTTGTACATTATTCCTTATAAATTTACATGTCTGTTGTTCTTTAACTTATCTGAAAGTTTATATCTGCACCAATCTAAGAACAAAATGTTTTTAAGTTTATGTTGATGGTAATTGCCAATTTCATGATCCCATGTTCCTATTTGCTTTGATGTCTTTGAGCAAAGACATTTCTACATTGCTCTTGTCCAGAACTGGTTTTTATGTTATATTGAATTTTACCCCCAGTTGTGGTGTGAAAAGCAATGGTGCAATCCAGGGTATCGCTGTTTTCAGATAAGTTGCAGTTTTTTAAGCTTAGTTGAATGCAATGATATTTCTAATCCTAATGGATTACCGGAATAGTCTATAATATGCAAATTAATCATCAACACTAAAAAGAAAACCACTCTCAGCAATGCAGTAGAGACACTAAAGATATTTATAAATCATAAAGATGACAATACAGATATTAGTGATCTACTTTGGAATAATCTTCAGCAGTTTTACAAGGTAACAGCTAAAGAAATTAAAGCTTAAACAATAATAACTTTTCTTTTGGCTGCTGTCCAGAGGAGAATTCCAAAATACATATTAATAAATGTAAATTAATTACAATTGAGTGATTTTACAGAGAAGTTAAACAACACACACAAATATCTAAATAGGGTATTGAATTTTTGAAAATTAATAGCTTAGAACACATAAAATTGAGAGATTTGCTTATTAGATATCATTAGCTGAGAGAAATAAATAATATAAAATGTAGAAACATCCATAAATTAAAAAACTTCTGCCTTGTCATCCCAATAGCAAACAGATTTGTAGTTTTTAAAAGCTGTAGAAATACTGAAAGTATGGATGAACAAACTGATATATTTTCCAGCAATAATTGAAAATTCTTTCAAAAAAATTCAAAATTAGCATTAATCAAAATCAAAATAAAAATGAAGACAGCTCAATTACTGCCAATACAATGCATAAAACATTAAAGTTTATTTTTATCAAATTAAAGACACAAATTTATTATGCATGAGACACTTAATTAAAAATAAATGAAAAATAAATAAACAGTGGTTGAAGTTAAAAAGTATATCTACCTAAGTATATTCTAAAAGAAAATCTATAATTGCACATTTTTTAATTAGAAGTTTTACATATTCAAATAAATTGTGACACAAATGATAATTTGTCTTAAAAATAAATAAGATATTTGTTGAGATGCATCTTTTCTTTTTTATGAGAATTTAAAGCTCACTGAATAATAATTTAATAAGCAGACATTTCTGGCTCCACAATGTCATTCAATATTGTTTAAATATGTTCCTGATAAATAAGTGGGAAATAGTAACTTCATAAATAATTTATTTTGATTTAAAATTATGAATTGATGTTTTCAAATGCTCTGAGCAAATTAATTTACTTACATTCATAAATTTAAAAAAGTGGTTCATTTAAATTTAAAAAAATTTGAATTAGAGATGTTACACAATACTTGTAATACAAATATATATCTGTGTTAAGAGTGATTTTGTAAAAAATAATATCAGTAACTAATGAATACATGCTAAATGGTTTTCAAAAATAACTTTTCATAATCATCTGTAATAACAAAAATTATACAACAAGAACTATAAGACTTGTTTAAAGAATATTTTAATCTAAAAGTAATAAAAAATGCCCATGTGTAATATTGCATAGTTTATATGTTAATCATGAATAAAAAACAAAACAAAACTGAGTACAAGAAAACCTAATATGCATCATGATGCAGTAGCAGGTTTAGCTGCAGATGTTCTGTGTTCTATCAAACCATTCCTTTGATGACCATATTCAAATTTCAATCTCATCTCCCCAATATGAGATTGTGGTAAAATGTCTGGAATCCATTCAACAATAAATGGAGTTGGTTCTTTTTGATCTAGAGCTGTCTGACCTAAATAAAAATTTATAAATAAAGAGAAGTTAAAATAGATAAGACAGAAAGTATACTCAAATTTAAAGAAATATTTCTACAATGATTTATTTCTAGAATTATTTTGAAGAAACATAGACATAGCATTGGATTTTAATAAAAGAAAAATCGGGAGTGTTTGACTTTTAAAAATGACAGTTAGAAAGTATTTGTAAAGCATAAATATTTGGATATTCTTTTCTTGATGACCTTTAGACAATTCTACATTAAGCATTGATAATTATACATTAAACCTAAAAAAGCAGGAGTTACTTTCTATTGTATTCCTAGAGTAAATATATGTGAGATATGTACAAACAAAAATGACAGCTGTAAAATTGCATGAAATTTTGTTTCCAAATATTTTTAAATCAGTTTTGATTTTAATTCTTATAATTCTTCTAAAACGATAAAATATGCATAATTTACATTTTAAGTTTTAAACAGTCCATAAATCTAAATTCTTATACGATATAGAGTTCAAAGAATACATAAGAAAAAATAGAAAATAGCTTTTATTAAAATAAAATGAGCATATACAGCATTAAAATACGCATCTTGTATTACTACAATAGATGCTAGACTTTAAGAAATTTTTATATATAGTTTTTTTACATATAAAATTTTTTTATATATAGTTACGAAATTTATATACATATATTTATATATAGTTTATAAACGCTCAAGATTTTACAAAGTATTAGCAGGTCTCTAACAGGATCCTAAACCCAATGATAACTTTACTCCTTCAATGCGAACAAAATTCTTGAAAACTCTCTTTATTACAATCTCCATTCTATGCAATTTTCATTAGCATTAATTTTTTTATCATTTGATTTTTTTTATTTTACGGTTGAAAAATTTGGATCAATGTTATTGAACTACAATTCTTTGAATTTTGGATAGCTAACTATGACATCAGTATTAATAAGTGGGGTGAATAAAAGGAAATTTTGATTTTAAAATCAAACTTAAAAGAGAATATTCTTTATAAATGTTACATGATTTATTTGCACAATATGAGTTACTACCCAGGCACCAGCAGTATCATTCTCCTTGGATTTTTCAAAGTAATCCACATAGAATTCCTTTAACTTAAAACGTGTAATTTTCGATTTTGCATTAATTTAAGAAATCAATAACATCCAGTGAAAATATTGTAAGATATTTTCCGATGGAGTGATCACATCTTGAAATCGCTTTATGAAATCAACATTCTAGGAACAATGTTCTTGTTAATGTATGCTTAGAAGGATATTGATGAATAACAATATTTAAGTCATTTTGGCCTGTGTGTTTTATTAAGTAAACCATAAATAAGTGACGAAAAAATTATCTGAGGACTTATGTAAAGATAAGTTTCTCACCCATAAACTTCAACCATAACCTACTGTTCCAAGAGTTTTCACTTCGAGGTTAAAATATGAATTCATTTGCAGTTAATTCATAATTATTATATGATCGAATTATTAAAAACATAAATAAGATTGGAAAAGAATTTTCAGTGCAGATATCAAACATGGAGAAAACGACTTAGTTCTGCAATTTTCTGAGCCAGATGAATGGCTAACAATATTGAGATACTTTTTGAGAACAGTTACAGTGGAATTCTTTTCATCAAAAAAATGTTTTTAAAAAGGAAGTTTTGAGCTAGGAAACAGTAATTTCAATAATAAAATATCTAAAGATTTAAAAAAAATGTAGGTTTATTAGAGTTTCAACACCAGATAATATACAATAGAGGTAAAAGTAAAAGCATTTGTTTTGATACAAATATAGGAGTTCTTCTAAATAACAGAGTATAAATGTTCCTATAAGAGTACGCCCCCAATGAACCAAAAAATTATACTTAACAAATTATTGTATGGTAAACAAAACCAAAACGAAGCAATAGATTGATGTACACTACTAAAGCTGTATCTGTGGCTCAGCACCCAATGTGAGCCGAAGACTACAGTGCCCATATCTGTTTTTCCGATAAGGGCTTTGGGTTTCAAAGCATATATTGTGGTCAGCCTAGCATGAAATCCCCAATGTTTAGTTTTTAAGCATGCTTGGTATTCAGTTTTATCGATTCATTGAAGGAATAGAAGACTGAATTAACCTTGATCAGACAGAGGAACATGCCTCAGACCTGTGCTTTGAAATGCGAAGCAATATCACTAAGCAACAGGTTTCATTTTATATATGTATTAAAGAAAGCTCAATGCTGTAGCACAATATCTAAAAATAAAATAAAATAATAAAAAATTAATATAAGTTATATGCACACACATTTCTTCTTTTATGTATATCAAAAATTTCAAATAAATAAATAAATAAAATAAACAAAAAGTTTATAGATTTTTAGTCATTCCTTTTACAAAAATATTATTTTAAAAGTTTAATATCTTTTTCAGTATTGCATAATTTCACTTTTGTGAAACAAAAAAAAATTTTTTATTTAACTAAAAAATGCAATTTAGTAAAATGTGAAAGTAGAACTTTTATATTTTACTTTACTACAATGGAAACATTAATCACCACCAATTAAAAAATGCTGTTCAGAAAAATATAAAGTAACACTTAAGTAGGTTTTGTTTAACCCTTTCAGAGAGGTGCACTACCCTTTAAAGTTGAAATATTGACAAAAAAAATTTGTAGGTTGTCTATTTAGGCCTATTTGAGTATACAGTGAAAATTTTGTAAAGATCACATGTACCACTTTGATTTTGTAGGTGTTCCATCACATGGAACACTGCGCTGCAGAGGTCGTAAAAAGCAAGCATTGCAGTGAAGCCCATATACGCATAAATGTTTTTGTACATGAATAAAAAAACAATGCATTATACCTGCGTATATTTAGCATGGCCCAGGGTGCATCACAAGAAGGCCTGCTACTCTACTCCAAAAAATAAAAACAAATAAAATTATAAGATAAAGATTTCTGTACAATTTTTTTTAGTTATCCCAATAAGGTTTTGAGGCTGCCTAGAGGAGAATAGTTGAGATAAATCATCACTATCATTTTCACTGGCATCCGACCCAACATTATCGGACTGAGATTGATCAAGTGGTTTAGAAACATATTTCTCTGCATCACTATTATTATACATATGTTCTGATTCACTAATAGAGGGCAATTTTTGAAGCCTTTTTAGTGCTTCAGAAGGACTAAGACCTCTACGTGCCATTTATTTGCAATTAACAAATTAAAAAAATTAACTAGAAATTAAAACTATTTTTGAAAAAACTTAAAATATATACACCATATTATAAAATAAATAGCAGCAAAAAGAAAAATCAAGAGCATAAGAATAATGCTTCTCTAACTAGAGAGGATTTGAAATAACTGTGATATATTCCTATACTACACTGAAGCTTCCCAATTTAAAAGGCCTATAAGGGTGTAGAAATATTATCCAGAAGTTATCCTTCCTTGTACATTCCTCAACATTAATTTATTACACCCCAAAAGAGAGAAAAACAGTAAAAAAAATAAACACAGCTGTTCCCCTTAGCATTGAGTTTAAGGCTAATTGTGCTCTAAATAGCGGGAAGGAAAAGTGCTGTTGCGGTGCAGTGTTCCAGGTGATGGAACACCTAGATTTATCAGATAATTCTGCGTATACTTTATGCATAAAAAATTAATATAGAATCAATAGTTCAAGGTACAGGCAAAAAAATAACATGGAAATTTCTTTTCAAACAATTATTTTTGTATAAGAAAAAAAATTTGGAAATATTCCTTCAAAATAAAGGGATTTAAATAATCTGCTATAATTGATATTTATTGATTGTCTTATGTAGTGCTGCCATCTATTATCAAAAAAGAGAGACTAAAGAACATTTTAAGCCTAATTTTATCTTTTTATCACAAAATGCAATGATTGGAACCAATTTAAAATTTGGTGTTCCTTCACATAGAACACTGAACTGCAAAAGGTTAAGTACACTTTATTTTTATTTAAAAACAGAAATTTTATTTCAAATATTTGAGAATTGTTATTTTTAGTATTTTTCTTTTGTTTTTCATATTTTTAAAATGTTTTTCTCTCTCTTTCAGAAAAAAATAAATCAATTCTTTCTAAGATATACTAAAAACTTAAGATAATAGTAAATATAAAATTGATTATTCAACCTTGAGTATTTTATATGTATTTGCTAACGTAATAAATTACAGCCAGAATTTCATGTTTTTTTTAATACATATTAACTGTTTCAGTTCATATTATAAAATTTTATGTACTGATAAATGATGGTACTTGATAATTTATGAAATTATTTTTTATAATTACTGCTTTACTTTTGAATTCCTTTCAGCCAAGTTATTTGGTATAAACAAACAATTTTAATAGTTATTTAAAAAAATAAATATCTTAAGGCTTAAATTGCAGAAAGTATTGTGTAATTCATATAGAAAATGGTTTAGGATATATGAGAACCACAAAAAATTATACAATAAATGAAAAGTTTAAAAAATTATAGTGAATAAAAGGATGTGTTTTTTTATATATCCATATGTTATTTAATGCTCAGCATCTACTTTAGGAAAGCTTAAAAAAATAGTCAGAACCAATTGACGGCACTAAAAAAATTATGAAAGAACTTGACATGGAGAGAGATTTTAGAAAGGATAAAAATATTCTTTATTTATAATGAAAAAAATTAAATAATTTTTCATCAATACATGTTATAAATAAATAAAATTTAAAAATCAGTTTATGTTTATAATTTGCAAAAAATAAGTAATAAAATAATATATATATATATATATATATATATATATATATATATATATATATATATATATGAAATATATTAATCACTGTTTTAAAAATAAATGTTTTAATTTATAAAGCAAATATGATCTTTAAAACTGTGATAAGTGAAGTAATTCTACATAAGTTTATTTTATAGGACAGCAGATTTTAATTTTTTCATATTAGAATGTAAGTATAAAACTTACATTCTAACAACAATGTCATTAATTTCGTTATCTGATATAAGTCATTATTTTAAACTGGGATACAAGAAAATTATGATTCCAGAGATGTGTTTGCATATTAAAAGAAATTACATTTCTTAATATTAACAATTCTAATTTTTAATTCTGAATATTAGAATATATTTTATTTTTCAAAAAAATTGTTTTCTATTAAATGAAGTCCTAACAAAGTGTATAGAAATAACTATGACTTTTAAAATTTCTACAATTTGATACTTATACATTAAAAATAGTTTCATTAAGAAATTTTGGATATGATTAAGCTATCAAATAATATAATTTTCACATTATGTTTATTAAAACTTTACAAGTCATAAATAACCATAACTTCTTCTTAAATAATATTTTTACTTTAAAAATATTTGATAAATATCTTTTATTTTTCATAAATATTATTTTCAATATTGCAGTGAAACAATTACCTTTTTTTCAAAAAGTTTGTAGCAGGTATACCTCTTAACAATCAATAAAAATATAAATAAAAGGAAATTAATAACCATTAACTTCTAAAAGTTATTGTTGGTTATGATTATTTAAGTAATTGTAGCAGGTGATTACTTATAAGCAAATTAAATATAAAATGCACCATTAATAAAACCAATTTAAAACATAACGACTTCTTAACTGTAACAATTACAGATGTTATTATTCACATAAATTTTTATTTCACAACATAAAATTAGATTACACAAGAAATAAAAAAAAGCAGAACTATATTGAAAATTTAAAATTTTTAAATAGCATATACTCACCAACTTTAAGGAAAGTTTTTAATTCAACTGGTCTTATTTGCTTTTGTTTTGTTTCTGATGATTTTGCAGGCTCATTCAATATTTTTTTAGAATTTTCAGCTGTATCCAAACGATCTTCTTTCAATGGTACAAACATACCTTCTCGAGGTTCATAGAAGCATCTTTGAACATCCAAAACAACCTAATGAATGAAAAAATAAATTTTTTTTTATCAAAAAATTATATTGTGATGCAATAAATATTTGAAATAAATATCTTATTTTGTAAACCATTAAATGTCACATAATTTCACTCAATTTAAACCATAGCATCTATAAAATAAAAAATTTAACTGTGAAAAGTATTATGATATAAAAGCTATTAATTTATACTGAAATAATAATAAAATAGAAGTGACAACTTATAAAATAAAACATTTTTAATTTACATAATTTTATTAAAATATTATAAGCTATTGCAAAAAGAAAAATATATATTCAATATTTATATTATTTATAATAATTTTTAAGTGTATTAAGTGAAACAATATTTAGTGACAATGTTGTTTTTTTTTTTATTAAAACTTAAAAGAAAAGTTATAGTTTTCAGTATTGAAAGGATTTTAAAATTTCATTTAAATTAACTTGTTAAATAGCATTATGAAGGTTAATGCTTATTTCATAGCATATTTAGGAAAATTTACATGAATTCTGTGAAAACTGAATAAAATTTACTTGCTACCCAAAACTTTTCACTATAACTAAATTTATGATAAATGACAATTTAAAATTATGCTTAGTTAAATTTTAAATTGTCATTTATCATAAATTTAAACATCATAAAAATACTACACATTAGTTGTCTTAATGCAAAAGATTAAAGAAACTTTTAAATACATTTATAAAGTATAATAAAGTAAATTTACACAAATTAAAATACAACTTACTGAAAATAACTATTTTAATTTGATTTCCTACAGTAAAAAATTAATATTTATAACATTAAATAATACTTAAATTATTAAGACAATAAAGTAAAATATAGGAAAAATGTATTTTCCTTTTTGTAAATGGAAAATCTCATGATAATAAAACATTACAATACAATCTAATGTTAAGAACAATTCCACTAATTTCATATTTTACTTAATTCAAAATGTAGAAAATAAAAATAAAGTTGTACAGAATTAATTTTTTATTACTACACAAGATAAATTCTTTAATTTGATTATATTTGTTTCTCTATTATTATTTCTTATACACATGAGATAATATAAGAAACTAATGCTTAAAATGAATTCCAAACTAGGTCCTAACTTTAGGTAGAAACTGACCCCTTTAACTATTAATTTGAAAGTCAGATTAACATTTAGCTGGCAGCATGGGTAAGTTGCACAGTTAATAAATGCTAGAGTTGCTTGCTTATACTCAAAAAATAATATACTCTGAAAATCCATAGTTTTAGAATGGCTCACTGTGTCCTATTGATAGAACAGAATGCTTTATGGGCTTAAAATCTTGGGTTTAATCCTAACTACTGCTGAGGAATGGGAGATGGATGTTACACTTTTGACTTTTCGATATTTATTTGCTTCAGTTGTGTAACATAAAAACAGAATTATCCATGAAATTATTCCCAGAAGGCAATTTGCATAGATTTTACACAATGTTGCTGACAGTTTAAATAAATAAACACAACTTAATGGTTTAGTTTAATGCCAGATTACAATTCAGAGCAGAGCTTTAATTTGATTTTAACTTCAAGTAAGTCACTAAAATAAAAACTGAAAAATTATTGCACACTTTTATTTATTAAATCATCGCTTGAAAAGGGGGAAAGACTTATAATATAAATTACTGAAAAATTAACACACATTTTATGCAAAAAGAACACATTTTATGCAAAAAATATATAGTGAGAGAAAATCATTTTTCTAAAATTGTAAATATATTAAGATTAATTTATCTTTCAAATAAAAATATTTAACATATTTAAAAACATATTTTTACAAAAATCAAATACACCAATTAAGATGTATATGTTTACTATTTGCTTCAATATTATGGTCCCAAAACATAGTAGGATATTTCAAACCTGTTATGATTACACAGAATTAATAAAATATTGAATAAACCTGCCACAGTTAAAATGTTTTCAGATTTAAAATGAATACACAGTTATATCAGTTATTTTGTTTAATAAATGTTAAGAACAATTAGTGAATTTTTATAAAATGATAAACAAGATTCTTTTTCTATTAAAACGAATTCAGCTTTTGCACATAACCTATAATGGGAACAATAATGAATCATATTAAAATTGAAGCAAAATTTTCTCTCACATTGTTTATCATATATATTCTATTAGATTTATAAACTCTTCAGATTATTTAGCCTTATTTAGGGAATTGATAGTTCATATTATATATATATATATATATATATATAATTATATATATATATATTGAATCCAAAATACCCTATTTTGCTGTATGTAAACCACAGCGGCGCATTATCCACATGCCCCGTTTTACAAGCAAAAGAAAAAAAAAGTGTCACGTGATCTGCAGTCTTGTATAGTCTGCGACAATTTTTCCCACGAATAGTTGAAAATTTATACTGCTGATAATTTGGTGTCAAATAAAATAAAAAATCCACATTATGATTAAAAATATAATAAATTTTACAAAAAAATATTTACAATGATTAAGATCTGCTTCAATTCACCAAAACATAAAGTGCGATTAACTGAGAGGAAAGCACAACATCGATCAATATCCAAAAAGATACTAATAAAATTAAATATTATAGTTTAATGAAAGAAATAGATTATTTTCTAACTGCACTTGTAATAATTTTTTTTTTTTGTACTGCACATGCTTTATTATTATAAGCTATTTTATTATGTGTTTGTTGACATTTTTTTCATCTGCCTTCTCTAAAGCTTTCAGTTTAAAATTTGTTCTGTAACTTAAAATTTTTTACTTCACTATGACCATATACAAATTTGAATGTTTTAAGAAATTATGTCTAAGAAATTATGTTAATCAAATTTGAATTTATTCCGCATCAGCGTATGATATGCACAACGAAAATTGGAATTTTTTTAACACATAAACTGCCGATTATATACATGAATATACAATAGTTTAAATTAATAGGTTCTCTCACTGTCTAGATATATTGTATATGTGTAAACACATACACACTATGACTTAAGACTTCAACCTATGTTATGCTATACAGTTTTAATATAAATAATCTTTTGTTATTAAAAAACACGATATTTATCACTTTCATATTACACTTATATTCGTAAATCTTTCTCTCTCTCTCTTTATATAAATATATATGCAGCAATTTAAAAAAATATTTATTTTTAATATTTCTTCTTTAATAAAATGTCTGCAAGGTTCGTTACAGTAAATAGTTTTAAGGTGTTTACTAAATAAGCAGATTTTAGTTCAAATTGTTGATTTAATAAGAAACAAAACATAAACCAATTGATTAATTGGTTAATTACTTTATTTTAAGACACCTTAAGAAAAACAATGTAGAATTTTAAATATTATTCAAAGTCTAACAGACTATGGATACAAAAGATATTTATTTTGATTTTTTTATGAGATTTTCTATTTCTATATATTATTTGATTTATTTATGCAATCAAGTATTCCTTTTCAATACTTGTTCATTAATAAATTTCCTACAATGTATGTTCCATGGCAAAGTAATATTAAATAATTTGTAAATTGCATCACAAGATATTATAGTTAGTTGAATTTAAATACCTACAGAATTTACTTCTTCCATAACATAATTTTAACACAGGCAATTATAAACTGACACAAATCTTTCTCACACACATATTATATGTTCTATTCTTTTCACTCCACATTAGTTCAAAATTATGAATTCCAATAATTTTTAGGAAAGATAAAAAACATGCAATTATTTAAGACATAATCAAAAGCAATATTTAAATTAATCAAATTGAGGACATAATGTGAATGAGAAAATGCAAAAAACATGAAGTAGTTGCTATAATAAATTTTTATTTGATATTATTCTTTTTGGAGTAAATGTTTTAATTTTTTACATTTATTTAAAATTCTTTCAATTTGTATTTACAAACACAATGGCAATAATACCCTTTATTAGCATTTTTTTTAATGTAATTATGAGAAATTTTGCAACAAATTCAGTTACACAAACAAAATGTACAGTTTAATCTATGTATTTCAATACTAGTAAAAAAACTAATTAAGTAAATTGATTTATTTAAATAAATGACAGTAACTTAAATCTTTAAAAATTTTTAAAAAAGTGTAGCCCAATTTTATAATCATTTTTATATTTGCAGTTATAATTGTTAAGAGATTATAAAGTAGAGAATTTAACAATCACATCACAAATAGCAAGTAATTTATAACTTACAACTGCTTGCCATCATGAAAATATAAATCGCGAATTATCATGAGCTCATACATAACATGTTTCCAGAATTCTTTAAAAATTTAAGCTTCATGAATGCTTAGAATTCAATCTGATAAAAAGATAAAATTTTTAAACCATATGTGATATTACCAAATATTAGAATATCGATTTTATATAAAAATAAAATTAGAATGAAAAATTTGCAAACAAAAAATGTAAATTCTATAGGCTAATAATTAAATTTTGAACGCTTGCATTTCTGACATGCATTGCATAGAAAACTGTAAAAGTAAGGGTAAATGCATTTTAGTCATACAATTTTACTAAATTTGGAAATATTTGATATTTTGACTTTAGCACACACAATAGAATTTGAGAGTAAAAATTTTTTTAGGTTTAAATAAAATTTGCATGAGATCTTTCGGCACCCCTTTCTATTATTAAGGAAATTATAATGCAATTTATTCATGTTAATATAGACTAAAAATGTTGATTTCCAGGCTTCTTGACAAGAACTCATTTTAAGAAAGAATACATTATAAAAAGACATTTTCCATATAACCAATACTGATTTAAATAAAATAATATTTTAAGATCACTATAAACTAATAAATAAAACAAAGGTATTTTAACAAAAATGATAAATTATTTAAAAGTATTCAAATTTTTTTTATATAATTTTTCAGTTGTAAATTCAGCATTAGATTAAACAAAACTGATTTCCTGCAAGAATTATACTTGTACTTATTATCTTATATAATTAATAAGTCTCTCCAAATTAAAGTGGGTACTTCAAAATTTGAGAGAAATTTTTACGATATATTTTCATGAGCATTTTAAATTTTTTTATATTATTGAGAGTGATTTTATAGCTGTTTTCTATTAAACATTGTATCTTATTTTGTTAATGATTTTGTCACTAAATATTCTAACCCCATAATTCAATATAGTAGACTGTCTATACTGTCTACTATATTAAATTACGGGGTTAGAATATTTAGTGACATTAGAAAATAAGTTAGCAAATTCAAGCTCAGTCTACAAAACACAGATAAAGAGTTGAAATCAAAATTTAATTGAGATTAATATGGAATATATTAAATAATAATTTTAACTTTCCAATGAGAAAAAAATATTTACTCAGCTAACTAATTTATAAATTTAAACAAATAAATATTCTTGTAAATTGATCAGCATTCAGTGAATAATTTGTGATTACAAAGAAAAATTATTCTTCCCATTAAAAAAATAGAATTAGAATCAAGAATTCAAAATGAAATTTCCATTAAGAACCTTTTGATATTGTATGTAGATATATGCAACTATAGCATTGCATTGAAAAGTGTATTAATTTTTTTGAAAGTGTAAAATATATAATAATCTTTATATAGATCTTTAAAAAAAATTAATGGAAATGGAATAAATGGATATATATTAAATAATAAGAATTACATATTAAGCAAAAAAATTAATTGACTCAGATATTTAAAATACCTTTCAATAGAAAAATAATCTTAGTTTATTTCATTTCTTAAATGGTTTATGAACATCAATATCTATTATTATAAACACAATTTAATAGATTTCAATTTATCACAGTCAACATTTTTATTAATCATCTCAACTACTTTATTATAATGAGATATCAGATTTAGAATTTTTTATCATATCAATTATATAACTATAAGTATGAAGTTATTTTAGTAAATTAATACTTCATGACCAATTTAAATCAAATAATGAAAACAATTAAGTGAAAATTGTATTTTAGTATTAAAAGTAAATTTAAAAAAATTAGAAAAACAATATTAATGAAACTTACAAACAATTCAATTAATAATCCAAAATAATTAATACAAATTTACCTCAGGTGTATAAAATATTCTTTTTAATTGGATGATATTTGTTATGTTCCAGGTATACTTGGAAAAAATTCCAAATGGTAAAGTATCTTTCCTACAATAACATGTGACTGAATTTGGCAGACGTTTCTTTTTAGATCCCTCAGATAATCGTTGTTGTAAGACATTAAAAAAAGATTGAGGCACATGGAAGACTAATGGATCTGGATGACCTAAGAAAAATTATTTTTAATGAAGCTTTCTCACTCTTTTTGAAAGCAAAATAAAATATACCCATTCCTTTTTGTAGATATTTTCTTAATAATATACAAAAAAGTAAATCTTTAATATTTAGCATTCATAGTAAATTTAAACTAGAATAAGTTTCTGTAAATGAACACATTTATAAATTATTAATTGATAAAATTCTAAACATTAAGTTAAACAATTTTACTAAGTAATCTTCAAAATTAATAGAATTTTAGAAATAAAAAATTACTTCAGTGAAATGAATGAAATATGTTTAATATTGCATAATTCAAAAGGGAGAAGAACTTTCAAATGTATAAAAAAAATCAATTCATAATAGAAATATTCTTATGAGAGAAATATTATGAACTCGTACACCAGAATAAAAAAAAATAAAAAAAATAGTTGTATTAAAATTTTAAACTATAAAGTTTTAACTACTTAAACAAATGATAGGATTCATACAGATTTCCAAAAATCAAACTCCAGGAGTCAAATAAAAAATTTTGAGAAAGTATAGATATTCATATTAAAATATTTTTTATTTTGTTTAAAAAATTGTTCTCAAACAAATATACATGTAACATGTATATGCAACATTTTTCAATTATACTTAAAAACAGAAATAATATTGCAAAAAAATAAATATTTAGTAAGAATTATATATTAATGATTTATACATTGTATAATAAAATAACAGGTTATTTTAGAGTTTTTAAACATCTTCATTAGATGTTTATCAATTACTGTGAATGAGAGTTTCAAGATATGCATAACAATCTGTTTTCAAATTAATACACTTATTCAAAACAACAACTATGAAATAAAGTTTCGAGAATGACTTTTCCCTCCCAATAATTATTTAATAAAATCATTTCTAATTTTTTTATGTTTACTATCAAACTAATTTAAAATGATACAACTTTACATCAACATTCCAGACATTTTTTTATTTCTTTAATCATTCAATATATTTTCACATTTCTTACTTATTTATACATGCAAAATACTGCTATTACAAATGTTAACTTTCCACTAAAAAGCTTTCACTTTCAATTTATTATCAATAATGAGTAATAATTATTGCTTCTCTAAAGCACCATGGCAACATGCTTTTGATTTTGCAGTTAATGTTAATTTACCAATTACTTCAGCTTCCACAGAAATTCCTACTGTAGACTTTTCAAGTTTATAAACGTCATCCTCCAAACTCTCCATTTTGATTTTTTGTTCATCATTTTTTAAGAAACGTTTTTTGCTTTCCTTCTGTTATCAGCTACATTTTCTGCTGTTTTATTTAATCTAATTTACATTTTCCCCTGGCATTAGCTGTAAAACTAAGTAGGTACTTGCTAATTATTATATTGTTGACACCTCTGTTTATACAATCTTGAAATCTTTCAGTTGGTTGCAATGATTTAAATTCTTCTACTTTAAACTACAAAATTCTTTTTTCTCTGGAGCACAGAAATGCAGATCTTAGTAAAGTTTTTCAGAGTATTAGTTTTTTAAAAGACACTTTTCCCCAGGCATATTAAATGATTTATTTCAACCTTTGTTTTATTGATAATTAAGCAAATTTGTCTCTTTTCCCTGAAATTATATTCCCCACAATTCCCATGAAAATACAGGTTCAAATATAAAGTCATTCTGATCTTGAAGATAAAGAAAAATAGCCATTTACCTCACTGTCCTCTCTATCAGACATAAACAACAAAAATATAAAAAGCATGTATAACTGTAACAAAAATGGATATGAAAGAATAAAAAGTAATGAACAGCTCAAAAAGAAACAAATAATAACATCTGGAACAAGCAACAGTTTCCCCTATTGCAAGATATATTTCCCTTTCCAAATCGGCCCTTCTTTGAAATGTGCAAGTCCATCATAAATAATGTTAAGGACATTCTACTGCATTATAAAGTTACGGGTCTATCTTTATTGATGGTAGCACATTGCAGAAAGGTATATTATGAAAAGGCATATGCAAAGGGCAGTCAATTCATCAGCTTAGTGAGGTGTATACATCGCCAGACAAGGTGTTAAAAGGTAATACTTAAGTTCATTTTTGAATAATTTTATCAAAAAAATTTTGTAACAAAAAACTTATATTTTTTTAACAAATTCTTGAAATTTCTTACAAATTATAAATAGCAATGTAATCAAAATCAGGAAAAACTTCAAGAGTATTTCAAGATTTTCAAGGGGTCAAGTAAAAATTCAAAAAGTTTTGAGGGGGCCTTAAATTTTTTTTTTTTTTTTTTTTTTTTCAAATTGCATGTGTTTCAAAAATTTTTACGAGTTGTACAAACCCTGAAAAGATTTTTAAAATTACAATTCAAATTGAAATTTCTAAAGAAAATGGAAATAAATTTATCAAATACATTTAATATTTTAACTTCTTATATAAGTTTCATTTTAATCATTTGCTCTCTCCAGAATATTTCATAACATATATACTTCACAAATAATGTAAAATACGATATATGAAATGTCACCTTTCTTCACAAATTTAAAAAATAAGATGTGTTGTTATCTCAATATACATGTAAAGAGGCAATTTATAAAATATATTTTTATTAATAAAATGCAGCACTAAAGAATTAATATATAGCTATATATTTTTTTAAAAAATTCACTTTCAAGCAAGCTAAAGTGAATCTAACAAATATAACTAGAAAATAAATAATGCTATGTATCATAAAATATATAACAGCATTTAAAAGGATAAACAAAAAATCTTGCAACAAACCATCAAATTTATAATGCATAGTTTGATTAATACGTTCCACAACACTACCAAGCCACTCATCAAATGTGTAGATAGGTTTACCATCAGTTAAATTAATAGCTAGAAAATAAAATACTAGTTTAGTATCATTTTATGACTACATAAAAATATACATATACAAATAAATTAATATAAAATGTAAATCAATAAAACAAACTCATAAGATAATGTTTAATGGATATTTTCTTACAAAAATAAAGTCAGAATATACAAATGATAAAATTGTGATCTTAAATAATTTCACATTAGAAATTTATCATGTATATTTTTAGTTATAATAATTTTACATTTCTTATAAAAAAAAATAAAATAATATTGTATGAGTAAATCATTTAATTCACTGAGTCAATTTAATTCATTTGAATTTTTTAACCTTGTTAGTAAAACCAAATACATTATTTTTAATAATTCATAATCATTCAATCAAGCATCTTCCATTTTTTGGAAAAATAATATTAGAACTTAGTATAATATAACTTTCAAAAAAATTTTCTTTTAACACTTACAATGCTTTTGAATATCATCTTCCACCTTAGCAGAAACATCAGATTCATTTTGAGATAGAAAAAATAAAGTATTTGAATCTAGAAAAACAAACAAAAGCATTATTAATAAAATGATGTAAACAAAAATTAGCGATCAAACCAAATATTGTATCAAAATGCACATATTAAATCAAATATACATTCAATAAAATACCTAATAAAACATTCTTTTTTCGTTTTGATGGTGGACAAATATCATCTACAAAAAAGTCCCTTAAATCAGCAAAATCTTCAGACAGGGAACACTTGAAGACATCCTCCGTTGTAATTGCTATAAAAAATATACAAGATTACAATGAATATTAGAAATATAAATAAGTAAAAATAATATAAAACATAAAAACTTTATTATTTTTAGTTACCAAAGAAATTATTATATTATTAAGATAACTCTAAATCACAAATTCATACACCACATTTGTTGAAAAGCAATGTAGATGCTCAACAATTAACAAATAATTTTCAAATAAAAAAGTTCAGCAATTAAATAGAAGGTACCTTAATTTTGTTATGATCATGTTATCAGGCTAAATATAATACTATAATATCAGTAGTTTATGTTTTCTATAGATATAATGGATAATGGAATTTTCACCAAATTACTATTGGAACTTACATTACCAGTGCTTTAAGATAATAGAATATTCTTCAACAAATCTAGAGTTTTTTTTTACTTACATACATGTATTTTTTTCAACAATATAACAATTTTGTAAGAAAATTTTTATCAGATTGATATTCTAGAAATATAATTTGTTCACAAATATTAAAGCATATAACTAGATTTTCTACTTTTAATGAAAAGGGTATTACAAGTGGTTTTGCATATTTATAAAAATAATCCTTATCATTAAAATTTAATATTGTAATATTAATAACTTAAAATTGTTTTTCAATACACAGAAAAATAATGCCAAAAATAATGGTATAGCAATACAATAGATTGAGATGTGGCAATAATAAAAATATGATTTGGAAAATATTTTCACAAAAAGATTTTCAAAAAATACCCAGATATGTTACAAGACATATTTCAAAAATCAAATATAAGGAAATATAATGATAAAATTCTACATAACATATTAAACATTTGTTTAAAAGACAATAAAATTCTTAAGTAGTTATTTTAATTTTTACTAGCAAAGAATAATATCAAAAAGAAATTAAAGTATACTTAATATAGAAAAATGTGATACACAACTTCGTGTGATACTTATATTAATACTGAAATTTACATTAATGCATAATTAAATAATTACTTTTATTAGATGGATATATTAGTACTTAATTTTGATAGTTTAATGTATTTTAACATGGATAAATTGTAATTTCTTCATTAGCAACAAATAACCTCAGTTACCCAATTGTAACATTACTTATGTATTATCATAAACTGAAAGATATTTTCTTTTTTTTATTTTTTAAAATGTTTTAATCCTACAATAATTACCAAGCAAAATTTTCTTTTTAAACATCATTTGTATTTTCTAATAAAAGTAAATACTTGATTTCTTTTGCATGAAAAGCAACTTTTTGCTTTATTTGATTTATTTTTCCCCCTTTCTTCTCTGTAGTACTGCATTTTGTTTTGCTTTTTTCAAATATAATGTATTTTTCATATGATATTTATGAATACAATGAATAATTTCTGTAGCAAATAGAATGGAAGAAAGAGTTTATAAATTCAAATGATATTACAAATACACAAACACTGAACAATTAACTACAGAAACTTTTTTACACTAAAGAATTACTATTTAATAGAGGCAAGCATACTTTGATAATTCCAGAAAGAGTTATACTTAATCATATACAAACATTGTTTCAACTGAAAACAGTATTTCAAGAAATTATCTTCATGCTCTCGAATTTACAAAGTCACCACTTTACAATATAAAGAATCCATTTCTAATTAAGATTTTTAATATCAGAAGTTATGCTTACACAAATCCTATTCAAGATATATATATATAAACATTTGCAGAATTGTCATTTATATTACTTATTTTTCCATTTTTGAATTCCAAGCATTTAAACAAGATCTTTGAGGCATACTTTAAAAAAAAAAGAAAAAATTTCAACATTATCACAAAGCAAAATTCAGAAATTCACTAAGAAATGTGCTGTAATCCTTCAATCAAAAGTATTTAAAACAAAATTTAAAATAATGACCAATAACTAAATAGTAAAACAGATCATCATAAGGTAAACACAATCCTGGAACATACAAAACCAACATTTTAGTTTTTAAAAGTTTACAATTTTTATGATATGTCACACTAGCAAATAAAACACATTTACAGTACAATTTATATTTGAAAATGAAAAAATTTAGTACATTTTATTATTATTATTAAATATAAACTATAAACATGAAAAATTAATAAATACTAAATTACTTTCAAAACCAAAGTAAACGAACATACAGGCACTCATTTTATATTAAAATAAACCTTACAAGCCAGATCAGGTTTAGTGCAATTTTAAAGTTTCACATCAAGCACTGCACAGTTGCCACTAACCTAAATCGTAAGAGTTCTTCGTAAACTTTGCATCATGCCTGGTTATCAAATATTTGTAATGTGGAAACTTGTTCTCTGAACTGCACTATTTTAGACTTTAAATATCAAACTTTTGAATAGTTTATTAGAAGTATTTACTACAGAAAGTATTATATTAATACCTAAAATCTAATTTCACAAAGATTACACATTAAAAAAGGAAAACATCACGCAGTCTACAGTGGGAGACAACCAGGCAATAAAGCTAAATCTACAAAGAAAATAATCTACACTTTTAAGAAAACTCAGATTTTAATTAACCGGGCAGTGGCGCCCAGTTGCATTTTCACAAAAATGTACCTTAAAAAGTGTTAGTAAAAGTCTAACTCCAGAGAAAATTAGACAATAAATATAAATTAATAATGCAAATAAAATACATTTTTATGAATATGATTATTAAACTAATTATATAATCAGTAAACATAGATTTTCATAGAAACTAAAGTTTAAGCTTTAAATTTCATGGTGAACCAAAATATATATCGAATAATTCTACACAGCACTCAAAAAAATTCTTAAATCATTACGAACAATAGCAATTTTAACTGAATAACTCATAAAGTAGTACTCACCCAACAATTATTTGCAGAACTTCAGATACATAAATTTTCATTTGATATATACTTTGAAATATATACATATAATTTCAAATACTCAAACTGCAGTTTGACACTTTCAGAACAAAATAACTTCACATACTTAAATTCCATCATTAATGAAAAATGCAATCAAGGGTTACTAAAACTCAAAGCAAATTTTTCATGCTTACATCAGGTTATGTAATAAAATCATGGGTTATGTTATAAAATCGTAAGAATATATTCATGTGTAATAAACCAATTTGGTACCTTCAATGCGAAACAGTCTCTTAGGATTTAGCCTAAATTAAAAATAAATAATTGAATAATATAAAAAAAGCTTATAAGAATTGATACACAAACAAATAGAAAATAAACTTAAATTTCTTAAAATAATTGAAATTAATATTTAACAATAAAAACAAAGCTGTACAATTTAAATATTTCTTGTTTTCATTTTAGAAGCCAAAGCTTACTTTGTATGTATCATAAGAGAATTTTTTCGTAAAGAATTTGGCTATAAAAAAAGACTTGAATATTTTTTAACATTTAATTTATTAAATGATTATCAATCATTAATGACAATAAAAACTTTTTCATTATATATATATATATATATATATATATATATATATATATATATATATATATATATATATATATATATATATATATATATATATTTTGATGTCCACATTCTTTTTAATTGTGCTTAAATAACAAATATTTTATAAATTTGCATAAGATGGAGAACTGCAAAATATCTAGATTTAACAAACAATAATTGTAAATTTTATAATTAATTCCTAATCAATTTTTAAGAATTCATACTATTTTAAAATAAAAATAAATGCATTGATCCAGTGAAAATTCAGAAAAAAGTCAGTGCTTTTCTATACTTACAATACATAAAAAAAATAGAATTTTACAATTTTCTAAAATATATAATCCTTTATGAGCCAAATGGAATTTTAATCAAATATAGGCAATGGTCGTAAATATATGGATTTCCTCTTAGTTTTTTGTATAAATTTTATCTTTGAATTCTCTTATCAAAATCATGTATCAATTCTAACAGCTTTAATGATTATTTAATTTAAAAAAATAAAAATCAATTGTTATATAACAATTTTTATCAAGTAATATTTTTATAAAATTATGATAAAAGAAATCTGAAAACAATATAATGAAATCTCAAAAATTCAAATTTCATGGATGTAAATGTATTGCATTTTCAACGATCATGATTTCTTATACACTTTTATAAGGAATCAATCTCAATTGATTGACTCTGCCTATGATGAGTATTGTACATACTAAATAAAAAACATATGAAATTGTTATAAAAAGCAAAGAAACAGACAATTTTTTTAGAAAACAAATATGCTAGACAATATAGTTTTTCCATTTTAAATCTATT
The DNA here is from genome assembly GCA_030067965.1 of Latrodectus elegans. Classification (NCBI taxonomy): domain Eukaryota; kingdom Metazoa; phylum Arthropoda; class Arachnida; order Araneae; family Theridiidae; genus Latrodectus; species Latrodectus elegans. Next base: position 23,320,469 of record CM057813.1, read on the forward strand.
TGTATAATGGAGGAAATAGAAAATTGAAAACAAAAGCAGAAGCTGTCATACTTTCAGACTATCTTTTTATAATGTTAACTTTACAATTACTAATCTCTGGATTTTATTGCACAGTCCATATGTAGTAAAATCCAGATTTAAATAAATCTGGATTAATCTAAAAAATTTACATAATTTGGCCAAACAGAATAAGTTATCAGCAGTTATCAAACTACATCATTAACTCATGACCAGAGGAAGAAGTTCAACAATTATGAAAATGTTCAAATAAGAGATATCACACTTGTTCCTGGTTTGATGGAGTACTTGAAAATATTTCTTGATTATAACTTAAAATGCACATGAAAATGGAAATTTATTCCATGGTTGCAAAAATTTATAAAAAAATTTGGACAAGTTCATCCTTAATTATTGTTCCACATGACAACTCACAGCTACTCGAATGTGGTGTTCACAAATTTTCTCCTGGTCAGCAGTTTTCTTTCTTTTTCTGTCGTGATAATATGAATGAGCAATAGTAGTCATTCAAATGATTTTGATATTAACAATGATATTTATTTAAAGCCTATTCTACTCGATGAAAGTATGAAATATAAATGAGAATTGAATTGTTGAAAATATAACTGAATTGATGTTGATAATTTGAAATGATTTAATAGAATCAATCCAGGAATATCAGGATGCATTTAAAAAAAATAAGGACACTTTAAGATGTTTTTTTAAATTAGGTATCTTAGCAGCTATAGGGCAATTCTAATGCATGCATTATAATAACTATTGATAAAACTGTTTCAAAACATTTAAGCTGTTATTAAGAGATATTTTAGTTTCTAATTTCAATAAAAATATTTGATTTATTTTCTTTAATCAAATCAGAGATGCTTGTCAATTTTTTAAAAGTAAACATTACACATTTTCTACAAAGGCCTTTTTATTATTATAATTTGATAATTAAGCATTAAAATCATACAAGTTATTTTAAATTATTTGTAATGTCAATTAATTTATTTTTCAATATTTTATTACTTAAGATTACAAAATTATAAAAAAAGAAGTAAAAAGCAAACAACCTGGAGATTTCATGTAAACTGAATGAATTAAATTCTTGAATTCTTCAGTTAATTTTTCATCACTAGCAAAGGCACATATACACATGTAATAATGCATGCATAGTTGTCTTTCTCGTGGTACAAATGGCTTTGTAACCTGAAAAAATATTAAATAAATACAAGATATATCAATTTTATATGTTATACATCACTGTAATAAAGGATATTACATATTGAGATAAAAAGCACATTTTAAGGGTCCTTTAAATAATTGTAAAAACATGTATTTCATTATTATGAGTAAATTAAAATATTCATTATAACTTATAATGAGTTAATACAATATATAAAATAAAATATTTATCAAGTAATTTATATTTTATTTGCAGTGTAGTCCTAAATGTAAATATATGAAGAAATGCAACCATAACACTTTTTTAAAAAAAAAAAAAAAAAAAAAAAAAACTCTGCAGTCTTAAAACTATAAGAAAAAATACTCTTACAAATATATTATTTCAACTTAAGAAAATGCAGTATGTAATAATATAACAGACCTTTGCTTTTATAGCGCTATACTGATTTTGAGTTACTTGACCTCAAATCTAATAGTAAAAATTAAGATTATTCATTAACATTAGAAACAGCAGTTATAAGTATTAATAATAAGAAATGATTGATAATGAATTGGATAACTTATTATTAAATAAAAAAAATTGAATCAGGAAAATATTAAACAATGTATCCCTTAGTTTAAGTTATACATTCCTTATATTTGAGAATTTAAAATTTTTTCCAGCTTCTTTTTATGAATAACTAAAGTATTCATGTACAATTTATTAAATAGAATGTTTGATAAACAAAATATAGGTAATCATAAATAATGGTAAGTATATATTTTCTGTTATTAGAACATACATATTACAATACTATATACACAAAAGCATTATAAATTTGATTTACTTTATTTCTTTAATACACTTTTTATTATGTATAATAAAAACTATGTGATTTTTTTAGGTAATTCTTTATGCTATGATATAAAAAATATACTTTACAAAAAATCCTGATTTCTGAATTTTTTTAAGTTTATAATTTTATACTATTTTCTCAATCATATTGTTAATAGTTATTTCTTTTAGTCTCAATTTTCATTGTAAGAAGTCAGAGTGTTTTTAATTACTTCATTTTTCCTTTCCTACTTCCATTCACACAAAATAAAGAAATTTTTACTTTGTATAATTACAATCACACTTTGACTAAAAGTTCATATTGTTCAAAATTGTTTTACATTATAAACTTATTAATTTAACTTAGAAATTATTTTAAACTCATTTATTATAAAACTGAAATTTTTTTATTAATAGTGCTTCAATGATTTTGTTAGTAAGTAAATCCTTGATTAATTAAGATGCAAAACATTGTAATTGATTTGGTATTTATAAAATCATTTTAAACCAAATACAGAATTGTGCATTTTTAAATTATTTTTAGTAAAAAAATAAAATTATTTTAACATCAATTACAAATAGAAAACACACAACATATTAATGATTATTAAGAAATTGATTTTAGACCAATTACCTCATGACAATGGTTCTCAATTTTTTTTCTTTTGTCGTGGCACATTTTTAATGATTTTAAAATTTGGCAGCCCACAAAGTAAAAGGCATATTTAAAAGTTATTTACTTACCAAAAATACGCAGTGTAAAATAGTTTATAAAAATTTTGAATATAAAATAAAATATTACATGTACTACAAAAACAGTATGTTTATTACTTTACTTGTAATAAAAAAGCACATTAAATTTTACTATACATATTTTTAAATTTGGCAGCAAATGAAAATGCCATGGTAGTGTGTTTGAGAACCACTGCCTTAATGTATATTTTATGATGTATCTAAATTAACCTTATCTTTTTAATAATTTTAAAATTTATTATATTTTAATATTTTTAAAATGAATTAAATAAAATAGTCAATAAATTTCTTGTTTTTTAAGTTTTCTTCTCAATGATATCTGACTTTCTATTTGTTACTCAAAAATTTTTTCTACAATTTTCAACTCAATGAAATCTGATTTAAATTTCAAAAAATTGTAAGAATTTTTCAATATTTTGTTTAATTTATTAAAAGAATACTTTAGAATCATATAAAGAATTTTGAAAAGTGAGGTCACAATTTCCATAATAAATAAACAAAAAAGAATTAAAATATTTTTGCATAGTTTTTTTATTATGATATACATTACCCCAACTTTGCATTCACATAGTATTTTGTATTTTCTTGCATTTTTAAGTGGCTCATACAGGTAGAAATGTAGGAAGCCCACTGGATGCTGTTCATCTGGCATACATTTCACAACCATAGTGGTCTTATTCAATCGCTGTACTAACAATGATTCATCGTCAGATTTCAACAAATTATAAATATCTTGCTTCATTGCATCTGAAATAGGTAGCATACTTAGAAGAGCTTCTTTCAAAATCAATGGTTTGGCTTCATTTGTACAATTGACAACTGATAATGTGTGAGAGCAAGGATTCATGTTCAGAGTTATGGTACTGAAGTCTTCAGTAGGCTTTTTACAAGAGGGTGCAAAACATACTGCAGCACTACGCACAATCATGCTAGCTTCTGCCTCATCCTGCAAAGTCTCCATACCTTCAATGAGAGGTATGCGCACAAAGAATCGATTGTTGTACATAGATTCTCCATACTCTTGAAGTCTTACAGAAAATATTTGCAGACCTATGCAATTAATTCGTACAGCAGCAACTTCATCTGAATCTTTTACTTTTGTTTTAACAATTTTGAAAGTCAATTTACATTCTTTATTTTTACATGAAGAACCTCTAGTTCCATTGTAGGTACCACATTTTGGACATTTACGTACACCTCTCAGTGTTGCTTTACCCAAATCTTCAAAAATATTTTTATGCTTTGCAGCCATGTCCACCACTCAAACATGCCTAGAAAGAAAATATATAAGATTGAAATTAGTAATTATACATACACACACAAATAATGTATAAAAGCACATATATATTTACTTACATCCTAAGAAAAAGGAACAGTATGAAGTTCCCTATAGTACTCAAGAATGTGTAAAAAAATTGGATAAGATACAATGTACTAATTTTATTTTTACTTCATATATAAAATATTTTAATTTTGTAGAGTCAGTAATTAATATATATATATATATATATATATATATATATATATATATATATATATATATATATATATATATATATATATATATATATATATATAATTTTTGGAAAAATTTAAAAGCAATTATTTATTTTAAGCTGTAGAAAATGAATTAAATTATTAACAAAATATGTTTATCAAAATAATAAATTTTCATTGAGCTGGAAGTTATTTAAACTAAAATATTTATTTTTATGTTTTTAGAATTAACTCTTAATAATTCAATTATTAAACTATTCTATTTGAAAAGAAAATTAGAAGAATTCTCAAGCCAAGTGTCAGCTGGTTTAAAATTGATGTTTTCATACATAATCTAAACCTTTTGTCTTTTTAAAACAATTCCAGCAAAAAGAATATTTGATCAAAATATGCACCAACATCAGACATTTCAGAGAATTAAAGTTATAATTTTCATTAAATCCATATTCTACAATAATTTCTTTTCCTCTCCCAGATATGCTTCAGAGTAATTTGGAATCGGCTATTTCATTTTTTACTTTTTATTACATTTCTCAGTTTTCATGATTTCCAACACATCCTTTATCTGATGAAATTCAACAGTTGATATTCAAACAATTAAATTTCTTTTTGATGTTAGGTCATTTAAATTTTAAAAATACACTTTGATAAGATTATATTTTTAAACTCAAATACATTTTAAGAAAATAAAAATTTTGGTATTACAATAAAATTTTTCTTAAAAATTGCTCAAAATAAGAGCTGGAATTACAATGCATAAATAATTATTATTTGCTTATAAATAAAAAGTTATTTAAAACACAATAGTTAACAAAAAATTTCACATTTTAAGGACTTAATCTTTATTGTAACAACCTAACTTTTCATATTCAGGGAATAGTTTTAATAACGACAATTTTTTTAAATATTGAAAGAAAAAAAGAATTTAAATATTAAGTTTAAAAAAAATATGACAAAACCATTTTTTTCAATAACATTTGTTTAAACTTTCAGAGTTGTTTAAAATGTTCTAAAAAACCACATTCAAAAAAACTTTTTATGATGGTTTTCATTTTCAATTACTTCAATTGAATTATATAAAAATTTTAATATAATTATAATAAATAACATTTTTAAAAATAATTTGAATTACTCTAAAATTTAATATTTTTAAATATTTTATATAATAAGTAAGTTTATAGGTTTTAAATGTAAAAAAAACATGTACCTTGACGGCATTTTTAAAAACTATATTTTCCAAATCATCTATTCAAATGTGAAAAATAATTCATAACACTTATATAATTTTGATAAAAACTTTAATTGATGCTCACATGTAAAATAATGAAGAAATCTTTCATCAATTTTTTCACTATCTATTTTAGAAATTATTTTCTGTATAGTTAAATATCAGATAACAATTTTCAGAAGCCACCATTTTTATCAAACAGGAAAAAAAAATAATAAAGAAAATGATTAAGATTTTACATAAAACAATCAAATTTTGTTTATGTGGTTAGTGACATTTTTAAGAAATGTTGTAAAAGGATAAACATAATTTAGTGTTAACAATTGTGTTTGATTATGAAATCTACACAATATTTGCTCATATAAAAGTATTTCAGTGGCATTTTAATTTGTATGTATATACATACACTGACAAATGGACTATAAGTGCATGTATCTCAAAGAAAAAAATATTTTTATCTTATCTTGAATAAAAATTAATAAGTTTTTGATTAAAAGATGAAGTTAGAAATTAACAAGCAGAACAGTTATACAGAACAAGTAATTAAAACAAAATAAGTTACTTAATAAATTATTTTTCTTTAGATGTAAACTAATAAATGAAAAGAAAAAACTAATGGAGACTTGGTATCATTTTCACTAGTGAGGGCTAATGTAAAATTAAGTATAGGTAAATGTAAAATTAATAATATTTAAAATATAATTTCATACCCATTTTTTAATTATATGATACTTTAAATTTTCCATTGTTACTATACAATAAATGAACCATTTTATAACATATTTGAAAAAATACTGTAATAAAAAAAAGATGTAAGCTTGTTAATATTTTTATCTCTTGTCATTTTCCAGTAGAGTATTAGTATAGTTACATCATTTTCTCAATAAATATGAATTTCAAATCAATTGTTTTGTAAGACTAAAATATTTAACATTTCATGTACTTTATTCCTGTGATTAATATATTAAAGATCTTTAAAAGAAAAGATTGATTAGATTAATTTAAAAAATCACTTTATCTTTTATACATGAAACTATATTGTATAGAATTTTTAAATTCCTGTAACAGTAATCCTGTATAGAAGACACAATTTTAGAGCCAAATATCAACAGAATTTATAAAGAGAAGAAAAGGAAGTCATACAACAATGAACTAATATTTGCATTTGTAAATAAAGGATAAAGTTAGCAAAAAGGAAAAAAATCAAAAGTTGATTCTTTAATGAAATTTGCTTATTTAAAATAATGTATACATATTTTTTTAAATAATTATGGCAAAAATGTTACTAGATAGAGAAATACATATTTACTAACATTTTTAAAAGGCAGTGTAACGATTCTTAACATACAGAAAATAATAGTAAAACTTAAAATATTTGATAATTTGTTTAGCACTTTAATTATAAATTATCCATACTTATTTGAAAAATTTTATAAATAATCACTAAAAAAATAGTGACACAAATAGGCAAACTATGAAAAAAATTAGATGCTTATGTAAAAAAAAAAATCCTAAAATTTAAGGGTTTTTTTTTTTTATTATAGCACAAAGGAATTTTTTTAATAACAGAAACATTACACAAATGTATAGTTGAAATCTCATTTGAAGAAAAGTATCATAGTAAAAAAAGATTGAGCATTCACTCACAATCTTAAGTAGTAATATAAAAACCCAAGGTTTTTAAGAATTGGAAAAATTATCTTACAATCAATTATTCATAAAATACAAACACTTGATTTTGTTTACAAGCAAATTATAAAATAGTAATAATATATGATTTGATTTCGGTTACACTGTTTTAACTGAATTTCATGACACAATAAACACGCTCGTCCAAGGCAGGATCCACACTCAGGAATTGTTTGGGGCGAGATCACTAACAATTGAACATTCAGCTCAGAAATTTAACATAGGAATTTCGATTGTTTAGTTGGTTATTTTTTACTCTATATTCTTCTGGAGTTATACTTACTATTAACAACATACTAAATTAATGAACAAAATCCAAATAAAATTTTTCTTTTCATAGTTGGTAGAAACAACTGTCAGGTTCTAAATTAAGACTAATAGTTCGTGTTAATTTTGCAAGCTACTATAAGCGTTTCAAAGCTATACGTCGAAATTAAAGCTATAAATTAGTTAAAGGAAACATCCTATTTCATCTTAACTAGAAAACCTCAAAACACTTTTTTTTATTTCTTATTTGTTTACGTATTGAAAATTATTTCTTGTCGCCCTGCTTGTGTCAACTTGTGCATCTTTTATCTCGAAATTTAAAAATTGAATTCCATTTAAAGACAAGGTTTAATGCAACAAAAATACATACGTTTTGAGATAGAATGTGTCTACTATACAATATATATATATATATATATATATATATATATATATATTTATATTATTAATAATAATTTTACATAAAATGCTATCAATGGCTGTAAGTAGGCTGTGGTGATCAGTTATGTACATTTTTTTTTTTTTTTTTGCATTTGTATAACACAATTTTATTTAATTCTTAAAAAATTATTAAGAATAGTTTCTGTACATTACAATCTTTTTTAAAATTGTAACAAGAAAAAACATAAGTTTTAATAAGAAATATAAATATTATTAAGAAAGTTATCCATAATTTTATTATTCTTTAGAAACTGAAAAACAATATAAAAATATTTTATATTGCTATTCTCATTGTTAAGCCTTAAAATTCAGAACTATAACAAAAAAAAAATAAATAAAATAAACGTATCAAATGTAAACTAGCGTATGTAAGAATGTTGCGTCATGCGAAGTTTTATGGCAACCATTGTGTTTGTGACAGGTCGGGAAGTCCATATGTCAGCTCTCCTTTACAGGAACCTTACATATACGATGACGTAAATATTAGAGTTACCAAAAGAGAATTTTCTGTATGCTTCTTAAAGGCATGTTTACACATTCCGAGTTTCTCGTCCGAACTAGCAATATGACGTCATCAAGACCGAGAAACCAGTTTCTCGTCCGATGGATCCGAGAGTGCTGTTTACACGTTCCGATTTCTCTGATTCGATATTTTAACGCTTATCTAGTTTCGCTTTTAGTTTCCAATAGTTGTTGTTTTCTCTTCCTTTGTTGCTGCTCAATTTATTTAATTTTTAATATGAATGAAGAATTAGAAATCGTAACAATGACGGTAGTGACTGCTGCTTCATTATTATCGAAAAGAAAGAATAAAAATAACAATAGATAAGTGTGGACTAAACCTTGGCTGTCAAATTGGCCATCGTTTGGTGCTTAACACTGTCTTTTAAAGGAATTGGAGATCTCTGATCCATATGCCTTTAAAAATTTTGTCAGAATGGATAAAGACAGTTTTGATTTCTTACTAAAAACGGTTAAGCCATATGTTGAAAAAAAAGACACATTAATGCAAGAAGCTATACCTATTGCAGAGAGGCTTGCTGTCACTTTACGATATCTAGCTTCAGGTATGTCTTTGAAATTATGTATTCTAAATAAGAACGTTTGCAGTTTCTTAAAGTTTATATCTAATCTAAGTTAGATGTATATTTTGCAGGTGATTCTTATTTTAACAGCACTGGTATGGTACATTGGCAAGAAAAGTTCTTGTGAAATTATGCTGTATTTTAAATAAAAAATTTTTAATTGTAAAATTTTTTTTGATTACAAACATTTTATTAGCATCATAAATAATAATAAAAAAAACAGTTGTATCACTTGTTAATCTTATTTCCTTTCGTTATGGCATTTTCAGGAGTGTGGATGCACTCAACCCTTTACTTATGACAATGAATTGTTTCATAGCATAAAATATAAAAGAATTAAAAAATAAACTAATTCTTTGAACAGATTTATTATTTTGTAGGAGTGTGTAAAATGATCAGTATTTTGACATTTTAAGTTTTGGTAATTTTTTTACAGTGACACCCCTGCATTTTAAAATTTGGTTTGGAAAATTAATCTTGTGATAAAAGTGAGTAAAATAATAGCTATATAATGTGTTCATATATTAAACTATATTTCATTCAATGCATTATATGAATTCTGTTGAAATACTTATACCTAAGCTAAATATTTATTTAAATTCCATATATCCTGATGTTTTAGATTCAGCATAAAGGGCCCTTCTATAATTTTTTAAAGTGGATATTGAATTTTTCAGTAAAATTGTTTTGTATAATTTTTGAGTATTAAGGAAGGTTTAAATCCACAAAGCATCGTTTTCAAAGGACACTTAATATGCAAATTATGTTAAAAATTATATAATTTCAAACAAACTTTTAAAATTTGTTATGTGAAGTTAAATAATTTTTAAATCAAGGAATGCACAATTTTTGGCAGCCATTTACAAATTTAAAATTACTAAATAATGAAACTGCATTATTAAAATATAAAAATCATTACAATATGTTAGACTTATAATTATAGAATTTTATAAGCTGTTGAAAAAAAAAAACTATTCAATATTTAATTCATTCAAAGTAAAATTTATTATATTTAGAATATGGTAACTGTAGTTATGGATAATTTTTCAAACATGAATCAAAATATACTGATAAAATTTATTTACATTAATGATTATACTGAGCATGCATAATTAGTTCCATGACTTGCATTTTTAATTTTGCACTTCTCTCTGGCTCCATACCTATCATATCCTCTGCCAGATATTTGCAAAAATGATCGTGTTCGTCTTCTGTTTTGCTCTGCAAGGAAGACAGTGGTTCAGTACAAAAAGCAAACAATTATTCACTTGTAGTAGCTTTCTTCTTTTTGAAGGTGTTTCTGAAATTGCTTGATATGCAATATCATCTGCATTTACTTCAATCTATATAAAAAAATGAACCATTAAATGAAGTATTTGAATATGTTTATTAATACCATGCTCTAATAAAATATTAAAAAATTTGTACACTTACAGAAAGATTTTAAGTGCTTTCCTTTGGTGTGGCACTTTCTCTTAGGAAAGATAACATTTCATAGCACCACCATTTTGGTGTGTATATCATCAGCTCCTGAAACAGTGCAATAGATTGTTAAAACAATATTTGTGATAGGAATTTATTGATATTCTAACTTATGGTATTGTAGATCAAAGCAAAAAATTTCATAAAGACATCTTCATATTGGCTGACATTTTAAACATATTTAAGCAAATATGGATACTAAAAGTTATAATGTAAATTGTAAGATATTTTAAAAAGATTAGGTTTCATTTAGAAACATGTTTGTATTGAATTATGGCTAAAATCTATATTACACATTCTTACAATGAGAGCTCATCATTCCACTAAACTGCATTTATTTCTGAAAAAATCTGCTATCAGCAAAATCCAGATTTTTAACATCTTTAAAGAAATTGCTTGTGTTATAACATTGTGGAAACTACTGAATATGAAACTGGTCTTATAAGAGATTTTAGAAACTATTTTCAGCTAATAGAAAATTAATTAGCTTATATTAAAAAGATTAATAATTTGTCACAAAAAGACTAGTCAATTTTTGCAAAGAAAAAATATTTTTCAGTGAGGCCATTTGAATCATAATAATGTATGTAATACTGAATTAAGCAATATTTTTCTCCATTAAATGAAATTGAACAAAAAAGTTATGCCTTAATATCAAACTTAATTAAATAATAATCTTTTGTTAACAAAATTGTTAAATCCAATAAGTTGTCCTTAATGTATTTAGATTTTTGAATTATATCTGCATAGAACAATTGCTGCTCATAAAAATTTGATTAAAATAATGGAAAATTTTTATTAGAGACTTGTCAACTTTTTACTATTTAATTATTCAAATAAACATGATTTATTAGTCTAAGAAAGAAACAAAAAAATCATAGAGATGACAATAATTTGCAAACAAAATATTGTCATTGATTTTCAAATGATAACTTTTTTTCTAGAGAGTTCTTGTTTTAATGCTTTGATAAAAACTATTTTAAAGCAAAATTTTTTTTTTTATCAAATCATTGGAATAATGATTAATTGTATTAATTTTTTACTAACCTGTTTAAAAGCTTTAAGATTCAAGTTATTTACGAAATTTTGAATTCCTTAAAATGTATAGGTGTAGACCAGTTAATTGAAGTCATCTCACCAAAAAATGCAGATTAATTACAATAATTTTAATCTTATTTATTAAATTTTTATCTAAAGAAAAATATTTTTAAATAATTCTTAAAATAGATCACTTTGCAATATCAAATTAATTATATTTAAGTATTAACAGAGCATAAGCAATGAATTTCTAAATCGATTAATGTTTTACAAACTAAAAAATAACTTACCGTGTCACTTCGCTGTGAATAAAGCACTTTCTTTTGTTCACATAAGAATTGGCTTCTTAAGTTATTATTATTTTTTTTATTTCGTCTTATGATATATTTAATACAGAAGACAGTTCTACGTATCCTTTGTTTCACAAATTCTTGTTGTGTGATAATCAACAGAATTTACATTTCATAGATATGGCCGCCCTTTATATTCTTCACACACACACACAATTAAAATTTCGATTTGTTCTTTTGCCCAATTCATTTTGTCAATGTCCCACAAGAAAACTGTTTAATTAAGAAAACTCTTCCGGTTGAAAAATTCGATTTTCGTATTCTTCGATGACGTCACTCTTCCATAAAGCTGATTGGCTGTGGACGAAAACTCGGATGGAAAAGTAGAACATGTTTTACTCCTTTCCGAGATCGGAGCTCTACCTCCGAGAACGTGTTTACACCTTCCGATTTCGCGATGGCAATGGGTTCCGAGGAAGTTCGGACGAGAAACTCGGAACGTGTAAACAGGCCTTTATAGGTTTCGATATCTATGACGTAACCAAAATGAGGTTGCCAGATACATAAGAAAATCCGCAAAAAATTGGCTAAACTCAGAATTTGATATCCTGGATTATACGGCACATGTGATGATTCATCTTTTGAAACGAATATAATAATCCTTGAGGAGTTGAGTTAGTATTAATTGTTTGCATACTGAAGTGAAGAGGAAAAATTAGTTTCGCATGAGTGTTGATTTGAGCTAAAAACACAATTTCGTCCAGTAGATGTCGAAATGACATCATCAGTGGGATGTACTTTAATCCAGTACACGTCTCTTTTTAGTCCAGTTTAGATCATGGCACGCCAAACATCCGCCCATTTTACGTGCATTATACGTCGACGAGATGTTGGTATTGGACGATTCATGGATGAAATTCAGATGTATTCGTACGCACTGTTCTATACTGAGTACTTTTTATGGATGTATTTTAGATGAGGCTTATCTACTGAATACTTTCTCTAGTCGCTTAGTTTTTATCCACTAGACAAGATGCAACTTAGTTTTTAATTAATTTGATATTTTTATGCATTTGTTGTGTTAAAATTTTCTTTATTTGCAATGAAGTGGCTCAAATCTGTCTACTAGAAAGTTTTTTTTTATTTATATCTTATATTAAATATTATAGAATTTTCTCATTCTAATTAAATCATTACTTTTTAATACATAGAATTTTACAGGTAATATTTTGAAATTTGTGTTTTATATTATTTAAAATAAAACCAAACTTTTACTTTTCTTTGAAAAATGTTAAAATTTATTCTAAAATTTTTTTAGGAAGAGAATAAGATTTAATAATGAACTGTGATGAGTATAATTAGGTTTGTATAAATGTAAATTAATACATACTTATGCAATAAAGGTTTATTTTTGAAAGATTCAGTTTATTTTATTTATGCATTAATAAAGTTTATGCTTTTTGACTTTTTTTATTCTTTCACTCGAACACCTTTCTTCACTATCGTGCAGTCAATTCTCAATTTCAGAAATCACCTCTTAGGGGGCTGTTTATGAAAACATCAGTGTTCTCTGGAAAACCTCAAAAAATTAATTTTAAAACAATTATCAAAAATACTTGCAAATCAACAATCAGAAAAAATAGTAATAATATTTTTTAATTTAATTTATTATGGGAAACAATTTTCAGCGATACTATCATTTCATAAATTCAACTTTAATGGTAAAATGATTAGTGTAAATTTCATTATAAGTAAAAAATTTCAGAATGAAATCGACAAAAAACTTAAATTTTCTGTATTGATTGACTCTGCAATTTCATAATACCAGTTTTAGAAATGTTTATCTTTTTAATTACATATATGCATCTATATATCTAGGGGACTAATTTCTGGCAAGTATATACTATTCAATTGTTTACTCTTTGGAATTAATTAAATAACTGAAATTGAATAATGTTTAACATTTATAATGAATCTTCAAATGATCAAAACATGAGTTTGATGAATAGGTAAAATTTGATGGTAACATTAAAAGAACACATCTTAAATAATGAATTAGAGCAGGATTGCCCAAAGCACAGCCCACGGGGGCCCGCGTTCCTTCTCTGTGCAGCCCGCTGTACAGTTTTTATTTTATAACAAAAGAATAAATTTTTTCATTTTTTTCAAATTTTGTTCGTAAAAATGATTTTATTTTTTATATGGTATTATAAATAATTAAGATAGAGAATCGTATTTGTACATACGTATTTGTGAGTTCCGTCCCGACTCGTGTCTAGACCCATATTCACGGCGCGCAGTTGTCTGTCTCCACTCCAGACCGTTGCGCAAAATAACAGAAGTTGCACTGCTTTGATCTTTACAAAAGCCGAGACAGAAAAGGACATTAATATTAAAATTGCAACTGATTGATTTATTAGATTACGTTCCTCGCTAACCTCCGGTGATCGGAGAATGAAACAACATCGGGCGTCATTTATTTATTGGTTGTCATTTGACACGACGAGTGTTGTGTAGTAGTTATTTAGTAATCGTAGTGGTTGTGTGTAATTCGATCTTACATTTATTTCTTTTGTCAATTTAAATTTGTGATTTAATTAAGAAAGTCTGGCTGCATCTTATGAAGTTTCTTTACTATTAACCAAAGGAAAAAAAAAGAAAAATTCACTGATGGGATTTTAATGAAAAAATGCACAGATTCAATGTCTCAACGCTTCATGCAGAATCAGATTATAGAAAATCAGATTCACAGATCATTCTAAAAGCTAAATCACTGAAGATGAAAGCAATTCATACACAATCATTTTGCATAATCTTAAAAATCTTTCAATTAAAATAAAAAAATGCTTACCATGAATCCATACTTCTACTTCCAGAACCTTTAGTAATCAACTAATTGAAAATTTGAATTTTTCTCTCTCAAAAGAGTAAGAATTCCAAATCCTCCAGGAAAGTAAAAATTCCTAATCTGGTGTAGGAAATAAGCATAATTTCCATTAAATTACAAAATATAAAAATTTATTTGCACACACACACACACACACACACACAAATAAACATTTTAATAATTCTTTATTTGAAATATTAATCCAGCATACGTTGAAAAAATTTGATGATGTAATTTTTCTTACTGATAGCAAAATCTTGAATTATGGATTTAAAATTTGATATTCAATAAAAAACACACAGATTTTTAATTCAACAGTAAAAATTGTTTTAATTAAACATTATAGATCTTAGAATTAATAGTATCCTAATATATTCAATAAAAAACACACAGATTTTTAATTCAACAGTAAAAATTGTTTTCATTAAACATTATAGATCTTAGAATTAATAGTATCCTAAAAATGTATTTCATGAATTTGAATCAAATCCTAAAAATGATTCATCTTTATCTTGTTGAAATCAAGAGATAAATGCATAATTCATAGTTTGACCAAACAATAATAAATAAAAGTAACTTTGAAGAGAGAAACATTTTGAATTGTAGGACATAGAAATTGCTTTTATTTAAGAAGATTATTTTGTAGTACAGTAAATTTTCTTCTCGCAATTTTTATTCTTTTTCAAATATTTGCAAATTTTTAGCCTAAAAATAAGTCGAAAATTTTATTATTAAAAAAGTTATTACAGTCTGTATCAGGGCACATTTTTAAAATAAAAGTAATATTTATCGTTTAAATAATTACATTTGTCACTATTTTAAATCAAGTAAAAATACATTTTAACATGGTTGGTTTTCTATACTAAACGCTATTCAATTTTTAAACTTTATTTCTATGATGATTTCTTTGGAATAAAAATAAGTTATTTAAAAATACTAAAAAAAAGAATCGCGATAAAAGGAAAGCAATTATTATTTTTTTTTTAACTTCGTTAAGTATTTCTCCTTAATGTGGAAATAAATGACTGTAGACTGTAAAGAAAGCGATAATTTAAATTTATGAAAGAGCAAGAAACAAAAATAATTACAGTCATTAAAATTTGAAAAGAAACATTGTATAAAATCAGAAGATTTTCTTCATTCCTACAAAATAGTCGTTGAATATCTATTGAAAAGGATGAATATTATGAATCTATGTGGCATAATCATAGTAAAATCTTCACCGATGCGTCAAAACAGGGATAGAAAGTAGGTATTGCTGTTTTTAACTCCAAAATCAAGATTCTATTTCTTGAAAGAGTACTCGCTAAACTAAATTTTTATTGCAGTAGCCTCTGTTCTATTTACTGTTGTTTCTAAAATCTATGTAAGGGCTGAACGGTACATAACTGTCAAACACTCATATTCATGTCTCACCTCTCTATGTACATGCAACCGAAATTCTCAAGTGATAATTCAACAAATATATGCAAAATTTTTCCCAGTCATGCAGGCTTATTTAAAGATACAAATGATTTGGGTCCTGAAGCATTCTGGAATAAAGGGCAACGAGATAGTTGATTCTCGTTGCCCAATATCCCATAAAAATATTCTTCCATCTCAATAACCTTAGTATTTGGAAAAACAGCAAATATGCCCCCCACCGATACTTCACATTTAATTTCTATTAGAAAAAACACCTATAAAGCAATTCTCGAGTAGAGGATATTTTGCTGTCCAGAATATGTATTTGTTCATTTCCAACAAACTATTCTTTACAGATTCAATCTATCTCCCACATACCCTTGTCTGCATGGCGATAAATAAGCATTTGGTTATATACGAGGGTCACTCTGAAATTTTTGAGATACAACTAGGTTTTTAAAGTTATACTTTTAAAATTTTAGGTGTGTTCAAAGTAGTCTCTTTCAGGATCAATGCACTTTTGTAGACTAATTTTCCACAGATTAAATACCTCAAGACATTCATTTCTTAGAATATATGAAAAAAAAAAAGCATTTATAGCCACATCAATCTCTTCTTTTGAATGAAAACGGCGTCCAGTTAAGTTCTTTTTTAGATTAAAGAGTAACCAAAAGTCGCACATAGCTAGATCAGGTGAATACGGCGGATGTTTGATCACTTCAGATTGTTTTTGCTTAAGAAACTCAACTGTTAATCCGGCTGTATGTGAAGATGCATTGTCATTGTGAGGCATTAGTCCCCTAATATCCAGTTCTTGTTGGATTTCTGGAAGACATTTAGTAGTATACCAGTTTGCTGTTACTGTCTTCTGTCCTTCCAAGTTGATGGCATTGACCAATCCCGTACTTCTGAAGAAAACGGCATACATCACTTTTTTCAGATCGCGTTGTTTTTTCACCATTGTCGGCGTGGGATCATCTTCAAAGACCCATACTATGCTTTCTTGACGTGTTGGAGCGTCAAAAAACGGTATGTACATTTCATCACCTGTTATAATTTTAGAAAGGATGTGGTGGCCACCATCATTTAGCAATTTAAGAGTTTCTTTACTGATTCTGACACGCTCCTCTTTTTAGTGCTCAGTTAGATTATGGGGAACCCAACGGCAAACTACTTTTTTCGTATGTAATTCTTCATGAATGATTTTGTGTATGTCTGCGGATTCGATGTTAAGTTCCTTCTGTATCATCTGATAGGTACAGCGATTATCATCTATTAACATTTTTCGTATGGCAGACACATTATCCGGGATTGATGCCGACGGCGGCCTTCCTGTGTGTTCATCATCCTGAAGAAAATTGCGACCTCTTCTAAATTCTCTAAACCATCTGAATACAGTATCACTAGCTGGAGATTCATCACCAAATGCTAATTGCAACCGTTGAACGCATTCTTCTTGATTTAATCCTGCTTTAAAATCGTAGAAAATCATAGCGCGAAAATGTTCTCGCTTCAACTCCATTTTCTCTTCTGTTTAAAATTTATTCTATGCTAAACAAGTTGAAATAAGTCAGTAAAAAATCGTCTTCTGTATTAAAATACTTTGTATTTTAAAATTAAACCGTTATTTTTATTTTATAAATTCTCGTCTGCACGTATCTCAAAAATTTCAGAGTAACCCTCGTATAACTAACTTTGTCCCAAGGAATAGTCTTTCTAAATCTTTGGAAATTAAAGCCTTGTCATACTCTTGGACTTTTGAAACTTCCATTATCCGAAAAGGAAAACGCAGGCTAACTAACTTAATGAAAAAACTTATATTTTAACTTTGTGTCAATGTGGCTTAATAATATCACTTTTAGCCAGTCTCTTATTAGAGAACTTTTCTCTTACTGTTTTCAAAGGGATCTTATTTTACTATGTTAAGCTATTGGTCGATCATCAAAAATGAGTCAAGTAACTTTGTCTTGGATAAAATCACGAACAATCAATATTAAGGATCAATCCATCATTTGTAAGCATTTGACTTTCTTTATTCAATGTGATCTATAAGCATATTTAGCATAGAGCTCAAAAGCCGTGACCTTACATCGCCGTGACATATGCCGTGACCTTACATAACCTAAAGGAAAATAATTCATAACCATCTTTCATTTAGGTTAAAATGTTAAATAAAATTTTTCACCTTTTTAATTAATATCAATTTTTCGCATGAAATCAATAATTTTATCCAAAAGGAATAAAATACATTATCCTGTAGATTTCCTCAATTTTTGGCGAAATGAACTGTTGCTAGCTCACTAGTATATTGTCAGCTTTCATTGATATAATATTAACTGCTCAATTGTCCTGTAATTAAATAATAAAATTAAAGATTCGGTGAATCTAAAAATACTTTTAAATTCGAATAAAATATAATGCCATTTGAAAATGTTGCTAAATCACTATTTCTTGAAAAATCAATGTCATACAGTGAAATAAGTGGAACAATTTTCGAATTAATATAAAAATAATCTTGTAAGCCAGATTTATAATTAACTATTTAATTTTAATTAATTTAAAAATTTTTCTCTCCAAAATACCTATACTTTAGTTAAACATTAAATATATTATATGCTTAACTTTAGTAAAGGGATTTTTGAACAACGCATTTTCATATCTCAAACTCATTGCATTTCACTACATTTCTTCCCAACTAATTAATATCTTTGGAACAGAAAATTCAATGAAATATTGATATAATTTGAGAAATGAACTATGTGTGTGGCCCTAAAAGCTTTTTAGAGTCATTTTAGACGTGTCTTCTTTTCATTACACATAATAGTTACGGAAATTTTAATATAAAAGTTTTAAAACAATTAAATGCTTTTGTTTAACTTTTATTCAAGATTTATATGTGCCCTTAATTTTCCCAATTTTTGTGCTTTTGTACTTTCTCGCTTTACTTCTTACTTTTTTATTTTTCTGAATTATAATGTTGATTTTCTTTATATTTTAAATTATTTAGCTTGTTCTTATTAAATGAATTTTCTAATTTTTAAAAACTTTTACTTATCCTGTCAAACTTTTAAAAATCTTTTGTTGCTATATATTTCCATTTATTTATTTTTGCTTTATATTTTTTTTTCATTTTGTTTAAAAATTTTTAAAATATTTCTATTATTGAGAAGTTAATTTATAGCTATTTAATTATTTAATAATAATTAATACATTTATCCATGCATTTATGTATTTATATATATACTAGAATTTAAAAACAGATAAGAGATATTTATTGAAGATTCATTCTCTCTCTCTCTCTCACACACACACACTATTGGAAGAATCCAGTGATTTTTCATTTACAGCACTGTACGTATATACTGTATTAATGTACAGCACTTGTTAAACTTAACATGCAAAAGTGTGGCATTTTCATTTAACTGATTAAAAATTCTTTTTCTTTGAAAAATATGGTTTATTTTCTCATTTTCAATGTACAAAAATGAATTAAAATGGCACCTTTTCGAATTTTCAAGTATCCAAACAGTGCTCTGTCATAACTGATTCGCATGATTGGAGTTCTACTGTATATACTATGTATATATATATATATATATCCAACTAACCAAACCATTAATTGCAGAAAGAACTCAAAATAAATCAGAACTAGAAAGATAATTTACCATTTATCTAGCTATCAACTATATAAATTAAATCATATTAATAAGTGGGATGATTAAATAATTTTTATTTTCAAGAAAATTGAGTTTTCGAATTGTTGTGAAGCAAATATCAATTTAGCTACTGTTAAACGAAAAGATTAGCACATAATTATAATCAGCATTCTTATAATAAAAGTTAAAAAAAAGAG